>JAKSZT010054215.1:5579747-5687922 GCA_026826555.1 Tolypeutes matacus | reverse complement strand
CGTGGTGCGGTGGCGGTCGTGGTGGTGGCAGTGGTGGTGGTGGTGTATACACTTCTGTCAGTCTCCTGAAGAAATGTATGGTGGACTCTTTCTCAGAGTTTTGAGTGGGTGGTGCTGGGATGCTAATATTTCTTTCAGCTTGTCGATTGGCTAACTTTTGTTATTATGTCCTTGCTAAACTACTGGGTTAGTTTTCTAAAGGTAAATTATAACCAAGTGTGTGAGGTCGGGGTAGAAAGCAGTTTTATGGAGGTTTTGTTTTAATAGCATATAACAAATCACTGGAAATGTGAGTCATCAGCAAAAGGCACTTTTATAAAGCAAAAGGTGGAAAAATGTGCAGCATTGCAAATTTTGCAGGGAAAAGGTATTTATAGCTGTCAAACATGTTTTTTATTTAGTTTACTTTTCTAATATTTTCTTTACAATTAAGAATCTATTGTTTGGTTTATAGGACTGTATTTCTTTTCTCACAGAAATAGTTTTTTTCCTGGAGCAACTAACTCTTCCATCTGGTATTAAACACTTAAAACTTACAGTTAGCTATTATTTGCTGTGGCATTGTTTGTGTTTGATTCTTTCATAAACAGAGTATCAGAAAGGTTTAAATTTCTTATCTGTCCTTTGAAGAATACTTTGTATCTGCATTTTGACATCACTATGCTATCCCCTCTTCTTTCTCTCTCTCACACTGTTCTTATTTTAAAGCCAAATCTAACAGTAGGCTGTTTACTTTGCCTCACTCCTGTGAATGAATGAATGGCATTTGTAGAACATACAAGCCATTCTTTGCTTGGATACAGCATTTATGATTTATGGCCAACATGTAGCCCTGATTGGCTGTGGAGAATGCTCCTTATTGTCTTTGTATACTAACTCAGTGCAGAAGCACTTGTCTATTTTGAGCTAAACCAGACCTCTTGTAAAAAGAATCAAATTATTTCATCATGTTGAAAATGAAAAGCTATAATTACTTGTAATTAGGCTTCAGAATTTTTGAAAATTGAGGAATTCTTTTCCAGAGGTTTAAGATCACTCCAAATCAGTGCCTTTAGAAAATAGGAAATAATTTTCTGTTCAATCTGAAATTGATTTAATTTATGCCTTTGACAGCTATTTTCCTTTGATATTTTGTGGTGGAAATCATAGAGCTATGGTGATTAGTGCTGTAATGTTTTCTGTGATATCATACACTAGTTCAAAATTTACTCTACTGATTTTAATGAATTTCTCTAAAAAGTCTGGATTATAAAAGATGTTAAAGAATTATTTTTGAGCACCTCAGATTAATAGTGTATGAGTTTTGTAGATGGTCACAGAGTTTTCTAAACTTTCCAAAAGGAAAAAGTTAGATTTTTCTCCCCAAGGATTTGGGAAATTTGTATATACTTCTGTAATTGGTATTTTAAAAAGAGCCTTAAGAGAAAGCATTCTTTTTCTCTATATATTTCTTAGGTTAAATTTCAAAAGTTAAATATAATAAATAACTTTTTACTAATATTTTATTGATTAGTTCTTAAAATATAAGTTTTAGAAAGATAAATACTTGTAAAATGTTATGTTAAAATGCTCTGGATAAGTTACTTGCTTAATATCTATGGTCCTTTATTATCAGATACCCCAAGTCACTTTCAATGTTCAGAACAGTTTGAGCAGGGAAATAATTTTGTCCTCTAAAGGTAGTGTTCTTGAGAATTTGCATCTTGTAAACTGTATTTTCGTTTAATGATTTGAAAAACAACAAATAAATTTGGATGGACTAAGTTAGTTTACTGTTTGAGGAAGACTAATGAGTAACTTTTTGAGAAGCTTCTGTAAACAAATGTTGTTTAATGACTTATCTTAATGTGAGCTCTAGCTTTAGTTACCTCTAATTTTTACCTTATGAAACAACAGAGAAACTTACCACAACAAATCCTAACTTGCCAGATGATATCCTTTCTTGTTATATTTATGGCCTAAGGAGCATATATGTTTAACTATAAATGTACATATCCTTGGCCAGTTCAGTTAATTTTAATGTTGAAAAAAATATTTGATCAATTTAAAAATGTTTATGTGTTTTCTGTTTTTTAATCTTAAAGACAGTATTTCACTACTCATATATTGTGCACTGTAAAAATAACTTTGATGTTGCCATAAACATAGGAGTTTTGTTACCTTTTTCTCGTCCTTGAATTAGGTGTTTGTGATAGAAAAAGTCAGTTTTAAAGGAATAGAAAGAATATTTATTGTTGTCATTGTCTGTTATCTATTTTTAAAGGAAGATGAAGTATAATGTATTGTATTAGTAGGACGAATTCAGAAATTTATAAGTAGGTATCAAAAAACCCATCTAAAGAAATCTGGTCAGCCTTTCCTTCACAATATATTCAGAGCCCAGATCTTCCTTGTCATCTGTACTGGTACCCAGGCCGTGGCCACTGCTCCCATTAACCTAGGTCCATGTAGTAGGCTCCTGTAGGTCTTCCTGCTTCTGCTCTTGACTTCCTGTCATCTATTCTCAACAGCAGCATGCTGGTCCTTTTAAAAACCCTGTTGGTTCTGGCCACTCTTCTGTTCAGAACCTGGCGATGACTTCCTGTTGCGCTCAAGTGAAAACCCAGTTGCCAAGGCCCTCTGTGATCTGGCACCCCGTTGCCTCACCGATCATTTCTCCTGTTACATCGCATCCCCCTTTTGTCTGCTCTAGTCACTGGCTTCTCTGTGGTTTCTTGAAAAGCTAGGGCATGGTTTCCCTGAAGGGCCTTTGCTCTAACTGTTCAACTGACTGGAGTGGTCTTGACCCCTTTAACTGCTTGGCTCAATTCCTAACTTCCTTTAAATCACTCCTGATGCCACCTTCTCATTGATACCGGCCCTGACCACTGTATGTAATACTGCAAACTATCCCCATCCCAGCACCCATGATTCTCCTCCTCCTGCTCTACTTGCTCCCCCCAATAGCATTTATTGTGTTCTAACACATTATATCATTTTTAAAATTCCTGTTTATTGTTTATTATCTTTTGCCATCTAGCTCTACTTAGGCCACTTTTCTAGTTTCCCACAGCACCCAGAAAAGTGCTTGGTATGGAATAGGTACTTAGTAAAAGTCAATTTTCAATTTTCCAATCAAGTGGGTCACATATAGGTATGATGGATGTACTTACTATAAATGAAGAATAAGTCAGCCTTTCAGTTATTGCGTGACTGCTATTAATCTTCTTTGCTTTCTTTTAATTTTGATTTTCCTAGAAATGTAACTTTGGTTCCTCTTTCACTTCTACAACCCTAGACTGCCTTGGAGCAAAATAGGTGAAGAGTTCGCTCCCTCAATATCTTTGGTCACCTCAAAGTCAGTGTATCAACCAAAATCAGTATCTTCTCTAAGACCTTTGTCTTCTCATGTTTCCCAGTTTGTATTAGTGTATCACCATAGACCCTTTGGCTCAAGGTGGAGACTTTGTCATCCCCTATGACTCCCAGGGCTTCTGGCCACTGCCAGTGTGAGGGATGTCTATCTGTCTTACCTACGAATCTTCATCACATCTGACCATTCCCTTTCCTGCTGCCTGAGGTCAGGTCTTTATTATCCTTTCCTGCTCTATTCCAGGTGCTTCCTCTCTTTTCCTTGATTCTGTTCTCTTACTGATCTAGTCTGTCTATTATATTGTTGCAAGATACCCAGTTTTATCTCCTTTTAATTTAAAAGTCTTGGGATTGCTTTCCATTACTCGTAAAGTTAAAAAAAAAACAAACAAACAAAAAAATGGGATTGATTAAGTCTTCTACTCAACCTGACATCAAACCTTTACTGAAAAGAATGTAAACCATTGTTTCTTAACCGATAGTTATTATGTTATTATAGATCTTAAGAGAAGAGTTAGATGATAAAATAAGTTTGGAAAATGATGGGTTAAATAGTGTGATTGTCAGTTGTCAAGAAAGCAATAATTTATATGTGAGATATGTAGTATATGGAATGTTGCTAAGTGCTAAGGAGGAAAGAAAAGGAAGGTAAGGGGGGCAGGAAATGTGTGGAGTGTTGGGTGGCTGTTGAAAGAGTAGATAGGACAGAGTCAACAAGGGCAGTCCCCGTGAAAAGGTAATATTTGAGTAAAGACCAGTGAGGGGGGATATTCCTGTGGCTATCCTGGAGGCAGAGTATTGAAGGTAGAAGAAGAGCTGGTGCAAAGGCAGGAGCATGCAGGCCATGTAGGGGCCTGTCGGTCTTTGACTTTTACTCTGTGTGAGTTGGGAAGCTCTGGAGGGCAGAGAAATGACATGCTCTCACTAGTCTTTTAAAAGGTTCAATGTAGCTGCTGAGAATAGAGTGAAAGGGGGCAAGTGTGGTAGCAGGGAGGCTCTTGTTACTATCAAGGCCAGGAGATGGTGGTAGTTTGGAAGCTAAGGAGGATTAGTGAGAAATGGTTAGATTCTGGATATAATGTGCTGGAAGAGTATATAGTATTTGCTCATGGATTGCATGGTGGGTTGTGAAAGAAAGAAGATAAAGCAAGGAGGTAAAGATAGGCTTGAGGAACTGGAATAAGGAATTAACATTAACTGAGAAGGGGAAGAATATTGAGGTGCAGATCTGGTGAACGAGGAGCTCTATTTTTGAAGAGATGTTCAGGTGGAAGTGTCGATTAGATAGTTTGCATCTGGAGCCCAGGGGAAATGTTGAGTAGACCATTTGACATCTGAGTCTGGAGATGAGGGGAAATACAGATTTAGGGATTGTCATGGTATTAATGGTGTTTAAAGCCATGACACTGGATGAGATCCAGTGATAGTGACGACAGATAGAAAAGGGAACTGGTCTGACAAAGGATCCTTGGGGCCTTCCAGCATTACGAGATTGGGGAGATGAGAATGAACAGCCATAGAGGCTGTAGAAAACCAGGTGAATGTGGTCTCTTGGGAGTCACAGAGAACCATGTATTGAAGAGGGAGGAATCACTGACATAGGCCACTGCTAGGGGGAGGGAGAGGGTTGAAATGAGACATGGGGGTAATGAAGTGTTTTTCCTCAAACTTATCTGATCAAGGCGTTACTTTTTTTTAGTTGGGCCCTTGCTAATATCTCACAAAATGCTTCTGTTCTGTGAAGCAAAAGTAGGTGTTTAATAAATGTCATTTTAAAAAGCAACAAAGTAAACAATTATTTGGATACTATCATCCTGTATGTTGTTATTTATTAAAGATATATTTTGGGGGCATTTTACCTATGGAGTCCATTTTACGCTGTTGAACATTTTAGGCTCACTTTTGTTATAGATATGCTAAATGTGATTTTCGTGAAGAAATTCATTGTATTATCCTTTAGTAGTTTTTGAAAATCAGGTGGAAGTAGTGTTATCTGTGATATAACATATCCTATGCGTTATATTTTTGCCTTATGGAATATTGTGACATCATGTAAGGAATTAAACAGAAAGCTAATTCAAGCCACTATTAAAGTAATATCTATACGTCTCTGTAAATTAGTGCTAATGGTCAGACTATTTCAGATTTGGAATTTAATTTGCCCTCATTTATTACAAAGTCAATACTCAGCTTAAAAAGTAAAAAGATGAGTAATTATAAGATTTTCAAAGAAAAGTACTAATGCTATGACCTACCTAATATCATATGGTTACAAAAGTGCCATGAAAATGATTTTTTTAACTTATACTTGTAGTGCCTGGATAGCTTATTCTTCTTACTACTATTAACTAATACTTTTGTAGTAATTATAGAATACTTTAAATATATATTCTTCTGAATTTAAAAGATAAGCCTTTTAATAAATTAATTTAAATGGATAATAGAATTCATAAATTCTTTAATAAAGGTTTTTTTAAAAGATCATTAAAAACAAAACAAAACATTTTATTCCTTTGAAGAGTATAAAATCCTTTAACTCCACAGCCTCCATTTTCCATGTAAAGTTTGGTCATGGGCGTACTCTCGGAGGCCACTGTTTTCCATAAGGGGGGTGATTCCTTGTGAACAGATCCATCTTAGTTACACATTACAAAACCAAAAGTATTGCTAGCTGGTCAAAAGAACATACAGTAAATAAATTGCAAATGTAGGTACATCATCAGAAATAAAAAATGCCAAGTTCAAGATGTGTCTGGATATGTGTTATAGGGGAATAACAAATGTAAATGGAAACCTTTCAGCTCTCAGGTGAATTCCTTGTGACTTAGCAGTCACTTTGACAATGAAATGCATAGCAAACAACCATGTGATGTAGTGAAAGTAAGGAAAAGTGGGGTAGGGGGAATTAAGAAGACAGCCAAAATCATTATTTTGGACCTATTTCTAGATCATGAAATGTGTTGAAGTAGGTATTCTGTCTCTTGGAAATATATACCTTCCCTATTATCTTCCAGTAATATGGAAACATCTTTCATTTCTCTTATATGTTTTTTATTTAATCAGAACCATCCTCCACGTCCAACCATTGAATCTACTTGTATGCTAGATGTGCATAGTTGGTATATTTGGGAAATGTAGATGAATAACAAGCATGATATTTTTAATAGCTTTATGGAGATATATTTATATTCCATGGAGTTCAGTTTGTTTCACGTTTACAATTCAGTGGTTTTCACTATATATTCACAGAACTGTGAAGTGATTAATCTAACTTTAGAACATTTTTATCATCCCCCAAAGAAACCTAGTAATAACCATGATTTATATGGACATTATTATAATATGGAAACAAGAATTTTAAAAAGTACTTTTCCTCTTCTACAGAAAGTGTACCATAGATTACAACAACAACAAGAAGAATGTTTAGATCCAAAACTGAAATTACTTGTAAATTCTCAATTATTGAATATTTAACTTTTGGTACTTTCAAATAAATTTTGTTTTTGTTTCCTCGTATTCTAAATGCTGAAGCACATAGCAGTGAGGGCTGTTTTTCATGTTCTATTTAGTTCCTTCAGGAATACAGAAGAGAACAAGTATAGAGAAACCAATGTTGGATCAGAGTTATATAATCTGTTTTGTCTTACTGTTTTTCCCAAGAATTTTCTCTTTTTTTTTTTTTAAACCAAGTTTATTTATTTATTTATTTATTTATTTATTTATTTATTTATTTATTAAAGATTTTATTTATTTATTCATTTATCCCCCCCTTGCTGCTTGTGCTCGCTGGGTCAGCTAACCACGCCGTGCGGGCGGGCTTGCCTTCACCAGGAGGCCCCGGGAACCGAACCCGGGGCCTCCCATATGGTAAACGGGCCCTGCTGATTGAGCCACAGCCGCTTCCCTAAACCAATTTTATTGATACATAGCATACAATTCATCCAAAGTGTATAATCCATAGTATTTGGTATAATCACATAGTTCATCACTTCTGTTATTATTAGAGCATTTTCATTATTTCAATAATAATAAACAAAAAACAGATAACAAACAATAAAATTCCTGAATATCAATCTCTGTATGCTACCCCACTGTACATAGCTGGTGTTTCTGGTTATTCAATCCAAAGAGCATAATCATTGGCTTTTAGTATAATCACAATGTCGTACATTCATCATCTCAGAAATTTTAGAACAATTTCATTACTCCAGAAAGAAAGACTCCACACCCCTTAGTATTCCTTCCTCAGATGCACATAACCACCAATCTCATTTCATCTTTATGAATTGATTTATATTAACGCTTCGTGTAAATGGAATCATACAATATGTAGTACACTGTGTCTGGTCTCCTTCACTTAGAACAATTTTTTTGTTTTTTGTTTTTTTGTCTGATAATAGCATTTTATAGTATTAACTTACATTTGTTCAGCTTCAAAGAAAAATGGTCTTATAAATGCAATTCTACCCATATTCATATTTCACATAATATATTTATATTTCACATAATATATGTAATTCATAATAGGGCAGTCATATAGTATTTGTCCTTTTGTGTTTGGCTTGCTTCACTCAACATAATGTCCTCCGGGTTCATCCATATTGTCTTATGTTTCATGACATCATTTCTTCCTACCACTGCGTAATAGTCCATCGTGTGTATACTTCACAATTTGTTTATCCATTCATCAGTTGATGGACACCTGGGTTGTTTCCAGCCTTTGGCTACTGTGAATAATGCTGCTATGAACATGGGTGTGCAGGTATCTATTTGTGTCACTGCTCTCATTTCTCCTGGGTATAGACCTAGCCAATGGTATTGCTGAGTCTCACAGCAAGTCTATATTCAACTTCCTTAGGAACTGCCGAACCATCCTCTACAGTGGCTGTACCATTCTGCATTCCCACCAACAGTGAGTAAGCATTCCTATCTCCCCACATCCTCTCCAACATTTACAGTTTTCCGATTTTTTAATAGCGGCCAGTCTAATAGATGTGAAATGATATCTCATTGTAGTTTTGATTTGCATTTTCCTAATTGCTAGTGATTTTGAACATTTTTTCATGTTTCTTTGCCATTTGTATTTCTTCTTTGGATAGTTGTCTTTTCAAGTCTTTTGCCCACATTTTAATCAGATACTTTGTCTTTTTATTGTTGAATTGTATGATCTCCTTATATATCATGGATATTAAACCCTTATCAGATATGTGATTGCCAAATATCTTCTCCCATTGAGTGGGCGAAATGTTTTCTCCCTTTTGACAGAGTCCTTTGAGGTGCAAAACTATTGAATTTTGAGGAGGTCCCATTTATCTATTTTTTGTTTTGTTGCTTGTGCTTTGGGCATAAGGTTTAAGAAACTGCTGCCTACCACAAGATATTGAAGATGCTTTTCTGCATTTTCTTCTAGGAATTTTATGGTTGTTGTTTTTATATTTAAGTCCTTGATCCATTTTGAGTTGATTTTTGTATAAGGTGTGAGATAGGTATCTTCTTTCTTTCTTTTGGGTATGGCTATCCAGTTCTCCCAGTATCATTTGTTGAATAGACTGTTCTGACCCATCTGGGTGGGCTTAACAGCCTTGTCAAAAATCACTCAAATGTATATGTGTGTCTGTTTCTGAGTTCTTGATTTGGTTCCATTGGTCAGACTGTCTGTCCTTATGCTAATAGCATGCTGTTTTTACCACTGTAGCTAAGTAATATGCTTTGAAGTCAGGAAGTTGAGAGTCTTCCAACTTCGTTCTTCACTTTTAGCACATTTTTGGCTATTCGGGGCCTCTTACCCTTCCATATAAATTTATTAGCTTTTTGGTTTCTGCAGAAAAGGATGTTGGTATTTTCATTGGATTGCATTGAATCTGTAAATCAGTTTGGGTAGAATGGACATCTTAACAGTATTTAGTCTTCTAATCCATGAATGTAGAATGTCCTTCCATTTATTTATGTCTTCTTCAGTTTATTTTAGCAATGTTTTGTTATTTTCAGAATACAGGTCCTTTATGTCCTTTGTTAAGTTTATTCCTAAATATTTTACTGTTTTAGTTGCTATTGTAAATGGCATTTTTTTTTTCTGATTTCCTCCTCAGATTGCACATCAGTAATGTATAGAAACGCTATTGATTTTCATACTATGATTCATGGTATGAACCATGTATCCCGCCATTTTGCTGAACTCATCTATTAATCCTAGTAGCTTTTTTGTGGATTTTTCAGGATTTTCTAGATATAGGATCATATCATCAGTGAATAGTGAAAGTTTTACTTCTTCCTTTCCTATTTGGGTACCTTTTATTTCTTTGTCTAGCCTAATTGCTCTAGCTAGAACTTATAGCACAATATTGAATAACAATGGTGAGAATGGGCATCCTTGTCTTGTTCCTGATCTCAGTGGGAAAACTTTCAGTCTTTTACCATTGGGTACAATGCTAGCTGTAGGTTTTTCCTGTATGCACTTTACCATATTGAGAAAGCTTCCTTCTATTCCTATCTTTTGGAGTGTTTTTATCAAGAAAGGGTGCTGTGTTTTGTCAAATGCCTTTTCTGCATCAACTGAGAGGAACATGTGATCTTTCTTCTTCAATTTATCAATGTGGTTTATTACACTAATTGATTTTCTTGTGTAGAATCACCCTTGCATACCTGGGATAAAACCCACTTGATCGTGGTGTATAATTCTTTTAATGTGTTTTTGGATTCTGTTTCCAGTATTTTGTTGAGGATTTTTGCATGTATATTCATTAGAGATATTGGTCTGTAATTTTCTTTTTTCACAGTATCTTTACCTGGTTTTAGTATTAGGGTGAAGTTGGCTTCATAGAATGAGTTTGTTAGCGTTCTTTCCTGTTCAGTTTTTTAGAAGAGCTTGAACAAGATCAGTATTATTTTTATCTTTGAATGATTGGTAGAAATCACTTGTGAAGTCATCTGGTCCTGGGCTTTTCATCTTTGGGAGGTTTTTTCTTTTTTCTTTTTTTTTTTCTGTTTGTATTTTTTGTTATTCTTTTTTTTTTGGAAGGTTTTTGGTGACTGTTTCAGTCTCTTCAGTTGTGATTGGTTTGTTGAGGTCTTCTATTTCCTCTAGGGTCAGTGTCGGTAGTTCATGTGTTTCTAGAAATTTGTCCATCTCATCTCATTTTCTAGTTTTTTGGCATACAATTGTTCATAGTATCCTCTTATGATCTCTTACCTCTGTGGGGTCAGTGGTAATGTCTGCCCTCTCATTTCTGATGTTAATTATTTGTGTCTTCTCTCTTTTTTTCTTTGTCCTTCTAGCTAAGGGCTTGTCAATTTTGTTAATCTTCTCAGAGAACCAACTCTTGGTTTTCTTGATTTCCTCTTGTTTTTGTTCTTGAATTCATTTATTTCTGCTATGATCTTTACTATTTCTTTCCTTTGGCTTGGTTTGGGATTATTGTGCTATTCTTTTTCTAGTTCCTCCAGGTGTGCAGTTAGATCTTCAAGTTTAGCTCTTTATTCTTTTTTAGTGAAAGCATTGAGGGCTATAAATTTTCCTCTGAACATTGCCTTTCCTGTGTCCCATAGGTTTTTTATATGTTGTATTCTCATTTTCATTCATCTCAAGATATTTGATGAATTTTCTTGCAATTTCTTCTTTGACCCACTGATTGTTTAAGAGTGTGTTGTTCCACCTCCATATATTCATGAATTTTCCCTTTTTCTTCTGTCCATTATTGATTTCCAGATTTATTCCGTTATGATCAAAGAAAGTGTCTTGTATGATTTCAGTCTTTTTAAATTTATTGAGACTCATCTTGTGACCCAATGTATGGTCTATTTTGGAGAAAGATCCATGAGCGCTTGAAAAGAATGTATATCCTGCTGTTTTGGGGTACAATGCTATATATATGTCTGTTAGGTCTAGTTCATTTATCCTATTATTCAAGCTCTCTTTTCTTTATTCAGCCTCTGTCCAGATGTTCTATCCAATACTGAGAGTGGTATATTGAAGTCTCCAATATTATTATAAAGACATGTATTTCTCCCTTCAGCTTTGCCAGTGTGTGCCTCATGTATCTTGGGGCATTGAGGTTATCTTTGTAAATATTTAGAATATTTATTTCTTCTTGTTGAATTGGTCTTTTTATTAAAATATAATGACCTTTTTCATCCCTTATAATTGTTTTGTATTTAAAATCTATTTTGTCTGATGTTGGTATCCCTACTCCAGCTGTTTTTTTGGTTACTGTTTGCGTGGAATATCTTTTTCCAGACTTACACTTTTAACCTGATATGTCCTTACATCTGAGGTGAGTCTCTTGTAGACAATGTATACATGCCTCATATTTTTTTTATCCATTCTTTCAGCCTGTGTCTTTTGACTGGAGTGTTCAAGCCATTAACATTCAATGTTATAACTGTAAAAGCATTACTTATTTCATCCATTTTGACCTTTGGCTTTCTATTGTCATATTGTACCATAGTCTATCTTTTTTTACTCTTTCTAATAATCTTCATTTCTACACTGTTCTCCAAGTCTCTTGACCTTGTTTTTTCCTTTCAGGCTATGCCACTTCTTTTAGTATCTCTTGTAATTCTGGTCTTTTGGTAACATATTCTGTCAATTTTTGTTTGTCTTTGAAGACTTTCAACTCCCTTTCCTTTTTGAAGGACTTCTTTGCCGGGTATAGAATTCTTGGCTGGCAGTTTTTCTTTTTAAATAGTTTAAATACATCATACCACTTTCTTCTCTCCTCCATGGTTTCTGATGAGAGAACGGCACTTAATCTTATTGAGTTTCCTTTGTATGTGATACTTTACTTTTCTCTTGCTTCTTTCAAAATCTTTTCTTTATCTCTGATATTTGTCACTCTGAATAGTAGGTGTCTCAGTGCAGGTCTATTCAGATTTATTCTGTTTGGGGTGCATTGTCCTTGGATATTGATATTTATGTCTTTCGTGAGGTTAGGGATGTTCTCAGTCATTATTTCCTTAAATATTCTTTCTGTCCCTTTTCCATTTTCTTTTCTTTCTGGGACACTGATAATGTGTATGTGTTTGCATTTCATTTTGTCATTCATATCCCTGAGACCCTGTTCCATTTTTTCTATTCTTTTCTCTTTCTCTTCTTGTCTTTTCCAGTTCAGATATTCTATCTTCAAAATCACTAATTCTGTCTCAAGCAACTCAAGTCTGCTCTTATGTGCCTCTAATATATATATATTTTAAAGATTTATGTATGTATGTATGTATGTATGTATGTATGTATGTATGTATCCCACCCACCCTTGCCGCTTGTGCTCGCTGTGTCCATTTGCTGTGCATTTTTTTTTCTGTGTCTGCTTGTCTCCCTTTGTTGCGTTTATCTTGCTGCACTAGCTCTCCACGCCACACTGTGCGGGCCCTCAGCTCTCTGTGGGGCATGGACCAGCTTGCCTTCACTTAGGAGGCCCTGGGAATCGAACCTAGGGCCTCCCATATGGTATACGGGATCCCAACCACTTAAGCCACATACACTTCAACTTCCTCTAATATAATTTTAATCTAATCCACCGTGTCTTTCATTCACATAAGGTTTATTACCTTTCTTTGCAGATTTTCAAATTGTTCTTTATGATCACCCAGTGTCTTCTTAATATCCTTTATCTCTTTAGTCATATTTTCTTTCAATTCTTCAAATTGATTTAGGATAGTTCTGTGATTATCAATGATTAATTGTCCTAAATCCTCTATCTCTTCAGGATATTTGATTTGTTCATTTGGCTGGGCCATCTCTTTCTTTTTCCTAGTGTAGCTTGTAAGTTTTTGCTGATGTCTAGGCATCTGATATGTTGGTGAATTTACTCTGATGGCCAATTTCTCTCTCTTGCCTATTGTTATTATTTTTTCACAGCTCTTCTTTGATATTTGGTTAAACTTATCCTAAGTCTTTAAAATTGCTCAGCTTAAGTTTTCAGAGTCATGTAAGGGACTCATTACTGGGGCACAGACTTTCTCCCATGAGTGGGGTAAAGAGAGCTTTTAAAGCAGTTTTTGTCCATACAATTTCCAGACCTGCCAGCAAATGACACTTGTTACAGAGGTGTCCCTCTCTCGGGTTTCCTTTATTTTCTTCTGGCCAGAGCTGAGATTCCGAGCAGCTCTGCTGGCTGAATTCAGTGAAGAAAAGCCCCCCAACTCTCCGTCCCCTTTCCCTTGTAAGAGCTGACAGGGAAGAAGATGTCTGCTTCCCTTTTAGTCAGCTGACATGAGCCAGGGATTTTACCCTGCTGAATATCTCCGGGATCGGGGAGGGGAGCCTTTTCCGACAGCCTGGAGGTTTAGTAACTCACATTTTGTTGTTTCAGCTTCTTTTTCTCTCTGTCCCTCACTGTCCTGGGAGTTGTGAAGCACTGTCCTGGTCTGCTGACCCCCAAAGGAGGTCCCTCAGGAAACTTTTGGCTTGTTCTTCATTGTTTTTGTTAGAGATCTGAGCATTATCTGCCTAATCTGATGCCATTTTCCCACAATTCTCTCCTAAGAATTTCAGTTTGTTTTTTCCTGTCTTAGAGCTAAACATTCAGCCTTCAAAGTTGACTTCAGAGTTGGTGACATTTTTACAAATAATAAAACCCTAGTTTCAATAATACTTAGGCATTTTTCTTTATTCTTTTTCAAAATAAGATATTATTCACATACAGTAAAAATTCACTGATTTTTGCGTGTTTCTGTGAGTTTTGACAAATCTTTGTAGTCATGTAGCTGTGACCACACAGCATATAGAATGCTTGCTTCCATCATCGCTTAAATTTCTTCTGTGTCTCTTAGAGCTAATGTCATTGCAGCCCCAGCCCCTGACTCCCCATGGTTTCTTTTTGGTCCCAATAGTTTTGCCTGTTTAAAAGTATCATGTAATGAAATTGTACTTTTGAGTCTGGCTTCTTTTACTTAGGGTGATGCATTAGTTCTCAAATGGGGGTGACTTTGCCTCACAGGGGACATTTTGCAAATTCTGGAGACATTTTTGTAGATACAACTGGGGGAGTGCTACTGGCTTCTAGTGGATGGAGGCTAGGGAGGCTGCCAGTCTTCTACAGTGCATAGAACAGCCTCAGCAAAGAAGTATCTCATCCCAAATGTCAGTAGTGGTGAGGTTGAGAACCCCTATTTTAAAGTGTTTGGAGTTCATCCATGTTGGTGTGTATAACAATACTTCTTTCCTTTATATTTCTGAGTTGTGTACCATTGTGTGGATGTACCACAGTTTATTTATACATTCCCAAATCAAGGGGCAAGTGGACTGTTTCCACTTTTTGGAGATTACAAAATAAAGCTGATTTAAACTTCACCGTAGTAAATACCTTGGAATGGGATTGCTGGGTCTTATGATGTTTGCTTAACTTTATAAGAAACTGCTAAACTGTTTTCCAAAGTGTCTGTATTATGTTAATAGAAGGTATGAAAGTTCCAGTTGCATCTATTTTTGTCATCATTTTTATTGTCCCCCCATATGTTTTGGTTTGCAGTGGTATCGTGTTGTGGTTTTAATTTACATTTCTCTAATGACTGATGATGTTGAACATCTTTTCATGTGCTTATTTGCCATGGGCATTTTTTGGTGAATTTTGTAAACCGTTTGCCCAATTTTTAAACTGAAGTGTTTGCTTTTCTTATTATTGAGTTTTGAGAGTTCATTATATATTCTGGATACAAGTTTGTTGATAAGTTATCTGTTTCTTACAAATATTTTCTCCCAGTCTGTGAGTTACATCTTCATTTTTCTAGCAGTGTTATTTGAAGAGGACAGATTCTTAATTTTGATGAAGTCCAGTTTATCAAGTTTTCCTTGATTTGTGCTTTTGGTTTTGTATCTAAAAACTCATCACTAGACACAAGATCTCAGATTTTTTCCTATGTTTTCATTTTTTTTTTTTTACTTTATTTTGTACATTTAATAATTGAAAATATAAACAATTAAAAACTAAAAAGTAAGCACAGATGAATAAATATATACAGCTCTCAATTAAATGTACTGGATACATATAAAATTTTTTTTTAATCAAACAATACGTTACAAATATATGTGGTTCATGGTAATGCATTCATACAGTATTTGTCCTTTTGTGCCTGGCTTGCTTCACTCAACATAATGTCCTCCAGGTTGATCCATGTTGTCATGTGCTTTATGACTTCATTTCTTCTTACAGCTGCATAATACTTCATCGTGTGAATAGACCACAGTTTGTTTATCCATTCATCTGTTGATGGACACCTGGGTTGTTTCCAGCTTTTGGCAATGGGGAATAATGTTGCTATGAACATCGGTGTGCAGATGTCTGTTCGTGTCACTGCTCTCAGTTCTTCTGGGTATATTCCCAGTAGTGGTATTGCAGGGTCATGTGGCAAGTCTATATTCAACTTCTTTAGGAACTGCCAAACAGTCCTCCATAGTGGCTGTACCATTCTGCATTCCCACCAACAGTGAAGAAGTGTTCCTGTCTCTCCACATCCTCTCCAACACTTGTAGTTCTCTGTCTTTTTAATAGTGGCCATTCTGATAGGTGTGAAATGATATCTCATTGTAGTTTTTTTTTTTTTTTTAATTTTTAAGATTTATTAATTTATTTACTTTTATCCATTTTTAACCCCCCCACCCTCATCCCACCCCCAGTTTTTGCTGTTTTTGTGTCCATTCGCTGGGTAATTCTCCCACAAACACCCTGCATTGTTGTGAAATAGTTGTTAACAAATCATGAAAGAGCATCATCAAAGTATTACTGCCAACTATAGTCTGTTTCTTTCTCCCCTATACGTTTTTTTTAAGAATTTGTTTTATTTATTTACTTTTATCCATTTTACTCTCCCCACCCCCATTTTTGCTGTTTCTATGTCCATTTGCTGGGTGACTCTGTGTTTCCTGTCCTCTCTTCTCATCCTTCTCCTCCTGTCTTTCCTGGGATTCCATCCTGAGAACCTCTGATGTGGGAGAGATGTGTCCTACCGCCTGTGCCACCCCAGTTCCTGGTTTTTCGGCATGTCTCTTTTTGGCTCTCCCTTGTGTCACTCTCTTGTTATGTCATCATCTTGCTGTGTGGCTTGGCAGGGCCTGGCGGCGCACCCGTGCACAGGGCCTTGGGAGGCTTACCCGCTCACAGGGCCTGGCGGTGCCCCCATGCACGGGGCCTGGGGGCTCACCTACTTGTGGGGCCTGATGGTGCACCTGCACACAGGGCTTGGCAGCCCATGCGCCTTCTATATTTTTCTTTTATTTTTACCAGGAGATCCCGGGAATTGAACCCAGGTCCCTCCACATGGGAGACGGACGCCCAACCATTTGCGCCACATCCGCCCCCCTCATTGTAGTTCTGATTTGCATTTCCCTAATCATGAGTGATGTTGAGCATTTCTTCATGTGTTTTTTTGCCATTTGTATTTCTTCTTTGGACAAATGTCTATTCAACTCTTTTGCCCATTTTTAAATTGGGTCATTTGTCTTTTTATTGTTGAGTTGTAACATCTCTTTATATATCCTGGATAGTAAACCCTTATCAAATATCTGATTTCCAAATATTTTTTTCCCATTGAGTTGGCTGCTTTTTCACCCTTTTGACAAAGTCCTGTGAGGTCAACAGGGTTTAATTTTGAGGAGGTTCCATTTATCTATTTTTTCTTCTGTTGCACATGCTTTGGGTGTAAGGTCCAAGAAACCACCACCTATTACAAGGTCTTGAAGATGTTTCCCTACATTTTCTTCTAGTAGTTTTATGGTCCTGGCTTTTATATTTAGATCTGTGATCCATTTTGAGTTGATTCTTGTATAGGGGGTGAGATAGGGGTCCTCTTTCATTCTTTTGGTTATAGATATCCAGTTCTCCCAACACCATTTGTTGAAGAGACTGTTTTTCCCGTTAGCATGGGCTTGGTAGATTTGTCAAAAACCAGTTGACTGTATAGGTGTGGGTTTATTTCTGGGTTCTCAGTTCTATTACACTGATCAATGTGTCTATGTTTATGCCAGTACCATGCTGTTTTGACCACTGTAGCTTTGTAATATGTTTCAAGGTCAGGCAGTGAAATTCCTCCCACGTTGCTCTTCTTTTTTAGAATGCTTTTGGCTATTTGGGTGCACTTATTCTTCCAGATGAATTTGGTAATTGCCTTCTCTAATTCTGTAAAGTAAGCAGTTGGGATTTTGATTGGTATTACATTGAATCTATAAATCAGTTTGGGTAAGATTGACATCTTCACAATATTTATTCTTCCAATCCATGAACACGGAAAGTCTTTCCATTTGTTTAGGTCTTTTAAAATTTCTTTTAGCATTGTTTTGTAGTTTTCTGTATATAGTTAAATTAACTCCTAGATATTTGAGTTTTTTTGTTGCTATTGAAAATGGAATTTTTCCTCTGATTTCCTCCTCAGGTTGTTCAGTACTAGTGTACAAAAACATTACTGATTTTTGCGTGTTGATCTTGTTTCCTGCCACTTTGCTGAACTCATTTATTAGTTCAAGTAGCTTTGCTGTGAATACTTCAGGATTTTCTAAGTACAGGATCATGTCATCTGCAAACAGTGAGAGTTTTACTTCCTGTTTTCCTATTTGGACACCTTTAATTTTTTTTTCTTGTCTAATCGCCCTAGCTAGAAATTCTAGTAAAATGTTGAATAAGAATGGTGACAGTGGGCCTCCTTATCTTGTTCCCGATCTTAGAGGGAAAGCTTTCAACCTTTCTCCATTGAGTATGATGTTGGCTGTGGGTTTTTCATATATGCCTTTTATCATATTGAGGAATTTTCCTTTTATTCCTATCTTTTGAAGTGTTTTTATCAAAAAAGGATGCTGGATTTTGTTGAATGCCTTTTCTGCATCTATTGAGATGATCATGTGGTTTTTTTCCTTCAATTTGTTAATGTGGTATATTACAGTGATTGATTTTTATGTTGAACCAGCCTTGCATACCAGGAATAAATCCCACTTGGTCGTGATGTATAAGCCTTTTGATATGCTGTTGGATTCTATTTGCAAGTATTTTGTTGAGAATTTTGCATCTGTGTTCATTAGAGAGATTGGTCTGTAATTTTCTTATCTTGTAGAATCTTTATCTGGCTTTAGTATTAGGGTGATGTTGGCTTCATAAAATGTGCTTGGTAGAATTCACCTGCGAAGCCATCTGGTTGTGGACTTTTTTTGTGCTGGGAGATTTTTGATGATGGATTCAGTCTCCTTAAATGTGATTGGTTTGTTATGTTCTTGTATTTCTTGTAGCATCAGTGTAGGTTGGTTGTGTGTTTCTAGAAATTTGTCCATTTCATCTAGCTTGTCTATTTTGTTGGCATATAGTTTCTCATATTATCCTCTTATGATTCTTTTTATTTCTGTGAGGTCATTTGTAACTTCCTCCCTTTCATTTCTGATTGTATTTATTTGCATCTTCTCTCTTTTTTTCCTTGTTAGTCTAGCTAGAGGTTTGTCAATTTTATTGCTCTTCTCAAAGAACCAGCTTTTGGTTTTGTTGATTTTCTCTGTTGTTTTTCTGCTATCATTTTCATTTATTTCTGCTCTAATCTTTATTATTTCTTTTCTTCTGCTTGCTTTGGGGTTGGTTTGCTGTTCTTTTTCTAGTTTCTCTAGTTGTTCAGGTAAATCTTTTGAGTTTAGCTCTTTCTTGTTTTTTAATATAGCATTTAGGGCTGTAATTTCCCTCTCAAGACTGCCTTCCCTGTATCCCATAAGTTTTTTTTTTTTTTTTAAAGATTTTATTTATTTATTAATTTATCCCCCCCTTGCTGCTTGTGCTCGCTGGGTCAGCCAACCACGCCGTGCGGGCGGGCCCGCCTCCACCAGGAGACCCCGGGAACCGAACCTGGGGCCTCCCATATGGTAAACGGGAGCCCCACTGATTGAGCCACAGCCGCTTCCCGATCCCATAAGTTTTGATACATTGTGTTCTCATTTTCATTTGTCTCAATATATTTACTGATTTCAATTGCAATTTCTTCTTTGACACACCGATTATTTAGGAGTGTGTTGTTCAGTCTCTACACATTTGCGAATTTACTTTTTTCCTGTCTGTTATTGATTTCTGGTTTCATTCCATTATGATCTGAGAAGGTGCTTTGTATAATTTCAGTCTTTTTATATTTATTGAGAGCTGCATTGTGACCTAACATGTAGTCTATCCTGGAGAAAGATCCATGGGCACTTGAGAAGAATGTATAACCCGCTGAGTTTGGATGCAGTGTTTTGTATATGTCTGTTAGGTCTAACTTCTTTATCATATTGTTCAAGTTCTCTGTTTCCTTGTTGATATTCTGTCTAGTTGTCCTATCTTTTCTAATAGATGTTATGTCATTTTAGATTTTACATTAAGGCCTGTGATCCATTTTGAGTTAACTTTTGTATATACTGTGACGTAGGGGTCACAGTTCAATTTTTGCATGTGGATATCCAGTTATTCTAGTGTCACTTGTTAAAAAAATTATCATTAGTCTAATAAATTTCCTTTTGCACATTTGTTGAAAATCAGTTGACCCCATATGTGTGGATATATTTCTCAACTCTATATTGTTACATTGTAAACATATATTTATTGTTTCCCTAATGCCATGCTGCCTTGATTTCCTTAGCTTTCTGATTGGTTCAAGAGAAGGTGTGATTTTGTAGATTTTATCATTTGCTGTTGCTCCTGCTATTATTGTTTTGTGATGGTGTTAGTTATGTTCTTTCTATCTTTCTACATCCTAAGCAGATGCTGGAATTTTCATATGCTTTTGAAAGATATATATTATCTGGTTTTTTAAAAACAGAGCCATATTTGAAATATACTCGAAAAGCTTGACATTTAAGCAAATTGAATAAGGGAGTCTTTTGAAGGAGATAGCATTTTATTAGTTTTACTGGGACTGAAGAAAATCATCTTTGTTTTTTAAGCCTATTCTTTAATTGTAAAATTTGTCTTTTCATTTAGAGGATAATCTTACGGAAAATCTGAATCAACCAAATGAGTTGCTCATGATCTTGTGATTCCAGTGTCTGTGTTTATCTTTGTGCTTTTAATGACTGTGGTATGAAGGTCACTTTCAGCACTTTCCTTTTTAGAGGGTAATGTCATACGAATGTAAGAATTCTTAACATTTATACCAATAATTTGTGCCAGCCACATGACGTTCTTTATGTCCCATATGTAAGAAAATTTTATAGACGTTAAAATAGAAAGAGGGGGTTATGAAAAATTAGTAATACACTACACACAGTGATAATTCTGTCATGCCACATTATAGAAACTTCAGTTGAGTATTTATTATGTTGCTTGAATTTTATCAATGAAAGTGTTTCCTTTTTGTGCCAGGAATAGTTTTGGTACTGTAGATATAGCAGTGAACAAAGCAAAGTCCTTGCTTGGTAATGGGACTTACCCATTAGTGGTGGGAAGTTGTTTCTTATTATGTCTCTCTAGTCCGTAAGCTCCTGTAGGGTCAGGACGATATCTTTTTTGCTGCCTCTTCTAGGAAAATACTGGCATATAATTAGTGTTAAATATTCCTTTAGTAAGTAAATAAGTAATAAATCACAAAATCAATCCATAACTTTTATTGAGAACTTACTGTGCGTCTTAATCAGGTTTTAACGTATTTAATTCCCCAAACAATCACATGACATTAAATATTATTCTCATTATCCTCCTTTAAAAAGAGGGAGTCTGAGACCCAGGGAGTGAGAGTTATTTGTTCAGGGTAGGATGCAGGCTTTCAGTGCAGGCAATGTGGCTTTACAACCTGTGCAACAAAAATGATTGTAAACTTTAAAAGGAATCTCAAATATTAGAGTGTTGGGCTATGTTTTATATAGTTAACGTGCTTGTTATTTTTGACTCAGTCTAAAAATATGTGCCTTTTTTCTAGTATGAAAAATGCTATATTGAATAGCAGTGCACTTACTCTGTTAAAATGGTCAAATAATTTGTACTTATATTTGCTTCTTGGCAGTGGGCAGAATTTATGAATAGCAATATTTATAAATGCATTAGAGTTTCTTTTTCTGATATGGGTTAAGTTAAAAATTACAAGGCATATTATTGGATGATTAATGTATTGCTGATAATGTAAACTGCATTCAATTTCTGGAGTATGTTCTCTCCTTTAAAAAATTAGTTTGCCACATGTTTTCAAGTTTTTTTGTTTGTGAATTTGTAAATCTTCCCACTTTATAATCTGTGAGATGTTTTGTATAATAGCCAGTATATATTTTAATAAAGTTGTGGGTTTTTTTGTTTGTTTTAAATGTCTATTTGGTAACATGTAGAACACAAAATTTCCCATTTATATTTTTATTTTAGTGTAACTTCAGTGGTAGTAATTACACTTATACAATCCTGTGCAACCATTTCTACCATCTATTACCAAACCTGTTTTTATCACCCCAAACAGAAATTCTGTACCCATTTAAGTGGTAATTCCCCATTCTTTTGTCCTCCCACCCCCTTTCTGTTCCTATGAATTTGCTTATTTTAGGTATTTTATATCAGTGGAATCATAGAATATTTGTCCTTGTGTGCCTGGCTTATTTCCTTTATCACAATCATTTCATGGTTCATCTTCACTGTAGCATGTATCAGAACTTAATTCTTCTTTATGGTAGGATAGTTTTCCATTGTATGGGTATACCACATTTTGTTTATCCATTCATTTGTTGATAGACATTTGGTTTGTTTCTGCCTTTTGGCTATTGTGACTAATTCTGCTATGAACCTTGGGGTACAATTACCTGTTTGAATCCCTGCTTTCATTTCTCTTGGGTATATAGCTAGAGGTGGAATTATGGCAACTCTATGTTTACCTTCCTGAGGAACTGCCAAACTATATTGCACAGTTTTTGTACCATTTTACATTCCCATCAACATTGGGATCTGTATTTTACCCAGACTTTTAGACTGTACCCTATTGTCAGTGTCAAAGCAGGTCTGGATTTCTTGTGAACATTTTATTTGAGTCTTTAAAATGATAGAAAGTATTGGAATTTTGTAGGTGATTTAATGCAATTTCACTTTATAACAACGATACCTGAGGTTCAGTGAAGTTCATTGAGTTCCCCAGAGACAGGGTGCTTTTAATACCACCTATACCATCTATGAGCTACCAGGTTTTCCTGAAAATGCAGGGCATGTTGCTTACCAGGCGTCATCCATCACATTTCTGCTTTCTCAGTTTAAAATAAGTAGACAAGTCATTCTATTTTAAACCAGAGTTTGTTAGTGTTTAGCCAACTCAGGTGATTTGTTATTTCTTTTGACTTTAGCATGGAAGTTTCTGTCTTTAGCAAATTGGTTGTGGGTTTTTCTGAAGTGTTTTTAGTAGTGTTAATTTTCCCTCCCTCCCTACTTCCCTCTTTTCCTTTTTTTCTCTCACTTTCCTTCCTTCCATCTCATTTTCTGACTTTACTTTTCTTATATCTACTTCCCCACCTTACTCTTATTTCTAATCTCTCTTATATCCATTTGATTTTTGTAAATGGAGCTTGTTTTATTAGATGACTATATATCTATCTACCTAGATTAGTGTTATAACTTTTCATTTTACTCTATACCCCATGTAGTAAATGGTGCACTTTCTTTCTTTGTATTGTATTTTCTACTTTGAAATAAATTATATCAAGAATTATTAAATACTAAATGATATTTTTTCCTTAGAATGTTATCATGCTATGGTTTCAGTAGTGTAGGATCTATGATTAAGAAAATACTGTTTAAACTGTAATATTCAATAAAGAAGTAAGATGTTGCAGTTGTATTAATTCTGCAAGTGTTTATTGGGCAGAATTTATTGTATCTCCAGAATTATACCGTGCTCTGTGAAAGTTAACAAATGAATTTTAAAAGATACACTTAAGAAGCGTACACAGTCAGTCACTGGATTTGAAATTCCATTTCCTTTATACTCACAGGGAATTCACGCCCTTTTGCATGGTAACAGCTAACCAAGATTGGGAATGGATTTCTGATTTGTTAATTACAGTCATGACTATCATGAGAGAAGAGATTCTACTTGCATTTTATGCCAGCATGGCTGTGTCCTTGGTTCCCAAGTTAAAATTCAGAACTCATCATCTCATATGTATGTGTTAAATGGTGGAAGAGAGATTCCCATTTTGGTAATGGCAGTAGAATTGTTAATGTAGATGAAAGCATTTTGTAAACTGTACTATATCAACATTTGATAGTATGTTGTTTTTATTGTTGGCTTGCAAAGAGTTATGGAATTCTCCACTCACACCCTTGTACTGTGGATGCAATCACTGAAAGACAGGGTGAATGATTTGCTTAGGGTCGCATAGCTGGTTAACAGTGGTAATGTGAAGCAACAGTCCAAATCTCTTTATAACCTCACCCTTTTTACATTTCTGTGTTGAGGTGGTAGTATTATGTTTTTACAAATCTATAAGCAGTGTTTTCATTTAATTGAGTCAGAAGAATAGTCATTTAGGGTGTGATTTGAGAGAATTGAAAGCTTCCAATTCAGGGTTTTCTTTCCACTGGTTTGTCTCTGGTGCTGAAGTTGCCCATGTCAAAAGGAAATTTTCTTACAAAGGAATCATAAATCATTATGTTGTTCTGACCTTAATATTCTTTAGTTTTTCTAAGACGTGGTATTTGAAAGTTGTGATGGCAGATAACAGCTGGGGGCTTGAGAGATAGGGCAAGACAGGTTCAGGCGTAAGTGGGTCCAGGTGGGATGCTGCCATGGTGGGACCCTCCTCCAGATGTCACTGTGAGGACGCTGGACCCCAAGCTGTGAGAGGAGGGTAGAGAAATGTAGGAATAGGGCACCAAAAGAATGCACAGCAAAAAAGAGTTCACCTTGTTTCATGGTATTTTTGTCTCCTTTATTTCTGAAAAGCAGGCTGATTTGACTGTCAAACACTTGTTTATTTTGACTGTCAAACACTTGTTTGTTGATCTTGGATTAGCATTTGTCAACAGAAATACTGATTCACTATGCTAAAGTAAAAAAAAATTCCCCATTGTATAATCTTTTATTTTTGTGTAATCTTATAAAGGATTCTTTTATTAAATTGTGTTGTCTATCTTCTTCAAGAGAAATTTTAGATGCCTTAATAAAAGGCCAGTAGATAAAAATTCCTTTTACTAAGAAACATCTACAAAACGAACAGGGGCAGAAAAATATAATTGAATTCCATGGTTTTTGAGATCTTAAGAGAAATGATACTAAAACAATCTGTGCAACCTGCCACATTAGAAACATAAGAGAAATAATGTGGGGGAATGTTTTCTGACATGAAAAGTTTTATTTAGTGTTTGTTGATTTTTGCCAAGGAATTTAAAACTTGGCTTTTTAGCCATTATGATTTTTTATTATATATTATAATTTTGAAAATCAGTGGTAATATTTGGTAAATAATCTTAATCCTTAAGATTTAATGTATTTATAATTTCCTTTGCATAATTGAAGAATTGGGGCATAAGATAACATAACAATTATATTTGCAGGAGAAATTAATTGGCTTTTCAAATTTGGATCTAGTTTTCCTGTTTTTAGCTAGGTTTTTATCAACATTTTATTGCTAAGTGATTAATTCAGGGCAAAGTGGTAGTCACTTACTTTCTTTGTGAACCCAATCACATTTGGATCTACTTTTTTAAAAGCAGTTTTATTGAGATATATTCACATATCATACACTCCATAGAAAGTGTATAATCAGTGGCTTTTAGTATAATCACAAAGTTGTGCATTCATCACCACAATCAATTTTAGAACGTTTTCCATTACTCCAAAAAGAAAAACCCTCTACCCCTTAACAGTCACCTCTTAATCGCTCTCTCTTTCCTCAGCCCTACATAATCACTAATCTATTTCTGTCTCTATAGATATATTTATATTTATGTTTTTTATAAGTGGAATCATACAATATGTGGTACTTTGTGTGTCTGGTTTCTATCACTTAGCATGTTTTAAAAATTATTATTATTATTTTAATTAGAAAAGTTGTGAGCTTACAAACAATAATGCATAACATACAGGACTCCTATATATCACCCCATGACTAGCACTTGGCATTGTTGTAGAACATTTGCTACAAATGATGAAAGAACATCACCAAAATATTACTGCTATCTATAGTCTATAGCTTAAATTTAGTATATTTTAAAAACAAACCACCTTATTATTAACACCATCTCCTAGTATTGTGCATTTTATGATATGTTCATGATAGAATGTTCTCATGTTTGTACTGTTAACCACAGTCCATCATCCACCACAAGATTCTCTGTATTACACAGTCCCATACTTTGGAACTATTTTGATTTTTATTTAGAATTGAAACTTCGGGTTTTAGAGTTGTTTCAATTTATTATTTTAGGTTGAAGAGAAGTCTCATAATTAAAAATAATATTCATACTTGCTCAAGTTTTAGATACCAGGGAAATCAGTGAAAGCAATTTTTTAAAAATATTTTATTATGGAAAATATTGTAACTTTATTTTTTTTAATATGTTAAAAATTTTTTTTAAAGACACTTAGATTACATAAATGTTACATAAAAAATATAGGGATTCTCATATGCCCTGCTCCCCATACCTCCCACTTTTCCCACATAAACAACATCCTTCATTAGTGTGGTACATTCATTGCAATTGCTAAATGCATTTTGGGTTATTGCCACAGAGCATGGATTATAGTTTATTTTGTAGTTTACACACTTCCACACAATTCTGTAGGTTTTGGGAAGATATATACTGGCCTATATCTGTCAGTGCAGTGTCATTCAGGATAATTCCCAAGTCCCGAAAATGCCTCCGTATTACACCTGTTTTCCCCTCTTCTTGCCCTCAGAGCCTCCAGTGGTCACTGCCTCACATCAATGTTGTAATTTCTTCCAGTGCTATAATCACAGTAAGTCTACAGTAGAACACCAGTAAGTCCACTCTAGTCCATAGTTCATTCCCCAACCCTGAGGATTCTGGGATGGTGATGTCCACTCCACCTCCAATTGATAGGAGCTTCTATCTCATACAGCCAATGGATGGGACTCTCTTGCTTGCAGTTGTAGGCTCTCTCATTTCCTTGGTATGGTGTTGTCCATTCTCATCTCCTTGTTAGTTGTTCTGGGTGAGTCCAGTGACCTGGGAAGTAGGTGTTGCAACTCCGCTGAGGTTCAGGGTCCAGCTGGCACATGGACAGCCCAAAGATTTAAGTCTCTTGGATGTATACCTACCAATTCCAGCACCAAGTATAGGTTCAAATAGAAGGGACAGATGAGCCATGTTTACGGAAGCCATAGCTGAGTCCAACTCTGTCAGACTCAGGAGCTCACTCTCCAAAGTAGGGCCCACTGGCAAAGTACCAAACTCCAGAGCTATCTGCCCTGACCATAGGACCTGGGTGTCTCCAGAGCCCTCAGGGAGCCCTACTATTTGGGGTAGTATCTACTTTGGCATTCTATGAGATCCTCCTGAGACATGCATAAGCATTACCTCTGGGATGACCTCCTGACTCACTTTGAAGTCCCCTAGCCATATAAACTCATTTGTCTTTACCTTTTCCTCCTTTTTTGCTTTCCTTTTCTAGTTTCTTAAGATGGAAGCCTGGATGTTTCATTTTAGACCTTTTTTCTTTTTCTTATTGTGAGCATTTAAAACTCTAAAAATTTCCCCTAAGCCCTGTTTCAATGGCATGTCATAAATTTTTTATTGCTGTTTTGCATGTCTCGTAATTAAAATTTTTTTAATTGGAAAATTTGTAGGTTTACAGAAAACTCATGGAGAATTACAGAATTCCCATATATTACTCTTCACACACACAGCTTTTCCTATTATTAACAACATATATCCATGTGATGCCTTTGTTACAATTGATTAAACAATATTATTATAATTATACTATTAACTATGCTCCATGGTTTACATTAGGGTTCACTGCTTGTGTTGTACAGTCCTATGGTTTTTAAGAAGTTTTTTCATTCTGTTAACATATATACTATAACAGCTATGTATGGCAGGGGAAGCATAGAGGCATTGAGACGTGATGAGTTAATTTTTGTATATGGTGTGAGGTAAGGGTCCACTTTCATTCTTTTGTATATGTATAGCTAGTTTTCCTAGCACCATTTATTGAAGTGACTTTTCTTACCCTATCAAGTGGACTTGGCACCCTTGTCAAAAATCAGTTGGCCATAGATGTGAGGGTTTGTTTCTGAACTCTCAATTCTAATCCCTGTGCCAGGACCACACTGTTTTGATTACCGTATTTTGTAATAAGCTTTAAGACCAGGAAGTGAGAGTCCTCTATCTTCAATTTTCTTTTTCAAGGTGGTTTTGACTATTCGGGTCCCCTTAGGCTTCTCTCTCTATATTTTAAACTTCATATGAGTTTTTATTTTGTTCTTGCAACAAAACAACAATTTCATATATATATTTGATGAATGGCTTTTCAAGTTCTGCAAAGAAGGCTATTGGAATTTTGATTGGGATTACATTGAATATTTAAATCACTTTGTGTAGAATTGACATCTTTATAATATTTAGCCTTCCAGGCCATTAACACAGAATGCCCTTCCATTTATTTGGGCCTTCTTTGATTTCCTTCAGCAATATTTTGTAGTTTTCCTTGTACACGTCTTTGTCGATGGTTAAATTTATTCCTAGACATTACATTCTTTCAGTTGCTATTGTAAGTGGAATCTATACAGATTGTTCATTAATACTATATAGAAATACTGATGATTTTTGCATTTTGATCTTGTGAAATGGGGATGGTAATTTTCTATATATATTTTGTGGCTTATTTTACAGACATGTATGATAATAAATGTGCATAAATAAATGGTACACATGCAGTGTACTATTTTCAAATTGATGGAAATGATATCTTACAGTCCAGGTTTTCTTTGCTTTTAAATTTTTGGTTTAGGGTATTTGGTGTTAAATAGTAACTGTGCTGCTGGATCACTACTTTGTTTCTTAAAAATCTTAAATTTTTGACTTCAAAGATCCGATTACTAAAGGACTACTATTCAGAAATAATGTTTCTTGTAGGGCTTATCTACAAGAGTGAAAAAGCAGATGGATATGGGATGTTTTGGCTGTTATGATGGTGAAAAGGAAAGAGTTACTGAAAGAGGTGTATATCTATGATAGCAAATGGTCTTTTTCGTCTTTTGATTAAACTTCATTTAAAAAGGAACAAATTTTTCCCATTTCCAAAAATGGCATGATCATATAAATTCAAACAATAAATAAATATATAATTTAGAAAATGTAAGATCCATGCCCTCCAGAGAAAAACCACTCTAATTTAACCAGTTTTCCTTTTTGACAATGGTGTAAGGCATGTTGACCCTAATGTTGAAACTGCTCCTTAGTAAATGAATGGGGCTAAATGTAAACAAATCTATTTTATTTTGAGTAATCACTATATTGTCATTCTGTTTATTGCTGTGAAGCCATTGATCTTCAGGAGTCTCCACGGAACATTTCTTAGCAGTTCTGTTTCCACACAGTAACAAGCAAAAATGTGGTAGGGATATCCGTAAGTGTGTGCGTGCGTGTGTGCGTGTGTGCGTGTGTGTGTGTGTGTGTGTGATTTCTGTTTGCTTTATTTGAAATTGATAGGACGCGGCAGTATTTGTCAATTGATGTACCTTGAGTGTTGTTTCTTGGTAATGACAGCAGACCGAAGTCTGTCTACATTACAACCATAATGGTTGTGGATTATGACTCTTTTCCTTAGCTTTCCTTCATCTTTTATAATTGCATCCCATTGAGCCTATATAACATTAAAAACAAAAAGGGGGGAGTTGCTAGAAAAAAACTATTGAATAAAATAACCTACGAAAGCTTATTCAAATAGGCTTAAAATTTTATTAAAAGGTCTGCTGATGATAGACATTGCACTGTGTTAATAACTGTGGCTTTAGAGAGCTTTGTCTTCAGAGGCAGCTCAGGGTTGGAGCCACGTGGTTTAGAGCCACTGGATGAGTGGCTCTCACAGCTTCACTGGACCTCTGTCCAAACTCAGGACTTGAGATGGAAGCTGGCATATCCTTCATCAACCTTCTTGGATTTTTCTGCATTCACATTAGCGTTTTCATTTTATATTAGGTGGGTAATGTTATAGATCCTCCCCTTCTCTCCTGAGGAGAATGGGTATCTTTTGGCATATATATCAATATAGGTCCCAGTAGTTTATATAGTAAAGTGACATACAAATTAGTAGAGTATAGTAATCCAAAAAAGCTACAACACTTTTAACTGGAATATGAAATAATTCTTTGTAGACGAAGTGTTTTGGGTGTACTTTTATATTCAAGTAGTTAGTTTTTGAGCATTGTCTCTGAGCTTAAATTAAATAAGCTGTTAGTCTTTAGAATGTAAACCGTTATTATTGTTTTCACATTTGAGATCATAGAGAAATTATATAACACATAGCACTGTCAAACATTCATGCCATAGACTTGTATATATACCATGTTTATTGGCTATCATTTAAGCAGAAAACATATCTTGAAAACAGATTACTTAATTAAAAATTAAGCAATGTGGGAGCACATGTGGCTCAAGCGTTTTGAGCTCCTGCCTCCCACATGGGAGGTCCCCGGTTGAGTTCCCGGTGCCTCCTGAAAAAACGAAAACAAACAAGAAGCAAAACAAATGGAAAAAAAACAACTCAGGGAAGCCGATGTGGCTCATTGGTGTAGTGCCGGCTTTCCACATACGAGGTCCTGGTTCAATCCTTGGCCCCTGGTACCTTAAAAAAAAAATTAAATGATGAATTAAAACTTAAATTATGCAAAACTAATAACCTACATTTTCAAGAGCAATAATTAATACACTACAATATATTCAGGAAAGATGCTAACATTTTAACATTTGTTTTATGGTAGAATTGCAATTTGCAGTGCATGCTATTTTGGGACATTATTTTGAAGAGTTCAGCATGTCTAAATTAAGGCATAATCAATAATGTAAGATTTTGAATGGTTATAAAATGTATCATAGATTAAAAACTTTGATAATACAAACAGCCACCGAGGAAAAACAATCCAGTTGTTTTTTAGTCAGTGCCAATATCATATCAGCATATTTGATTACATTTATTCATTGTAACATGCAGGTCAACAGTGTAGAAATGCACTTATTTGACAAAATCTTACAACCGTATGTTATTTGGTTTGAAAATATTTTATTCAGTTGTTTATGTATAATGGGTGTAGGATCACAATAATGACAGTTAGTAGGGTTTTGAACATCAGGAACTTTCTACAAATGAATATTAAGTAACAATAAGAACTCGTTGTTCTTATTGCTCTCTCCCTCCGTCCCTCCCTCCCAGGACCTCTTATGTGGGAAGCCAGCACTCAACCACTGAGCCATAGCGGCTCCCGTTAACAAATCAATTTTATTGATACATATTAATAAAACATAAATCCACGCAAAGTGTACAAACCAATGGTATTTGGTATAATCACAAAGATCTTTTGAACTTAAGAAAATATGAGCCATTGTAATATATTCCATGTTATGATTTAACAAAAGCACACCCTTAAGTGTATATTCCATTTTATATAAGTTGTTCATGCTAAACAGCTTAGTTGAGTTAGAGTGATTTGTTTCTTGCCTTATTATTCGTACCATTGCCTTTATAATCTCATGACAGTTGTGATGCTTTTCTATATGCTGCTTGCTTATTTTAGACATAGCAATCTCATGACTGAAGGTGCCATTCATATAATTAAGTCAGTAAACAGATGTTCTAGGTCCATCCATCTCTCAATTTATCCTTCCAGTGAGCATTTATTATGTATCAGGTACTGTGTCAGCCTCTTTCCTAGGCATGAACAGGGTGATGGGGAGTTGCAGGCCACCTCCCTCTGACCAGTGAACAAATTCCATATAAAAATAGTTCCATAGAGGGCTCCCAGAGAGCTATCACCCTGCACCATGCTGGCACCCATGCAGGGCCTCACTCCTCAGTGGAGGGGACATCTTCCCTGGCTACCCAAGTCCTGTCAGCACAGCTGAGGGCACCTCTGTAGCAATGTTGGAGGAAAGAGGAGATTTTGGACTTTAAGAGAAGGATTGATATTGATGGAGATGGGAAGGAGACTTCCTCCACCCAAGATGGGCATGCTGGTCCCTATGCTGCATCCTTTCCAGACTTCTCTGGAGGGAGGGCAAAGCCTGCAGAGCACCTGGCAGGGTACCCCCCCCAACGCTGTGAGAAGTGGAAGCAAAATCCCCTCCCCGCTTGTACACAGAAGAGGAGCCAGAGCAGGTGCTCTCTAGATGGGGTGTTGGTGGGAGGGGTACTCCAAGGACAGAAGAATTGCTGCTGACGGCATCAGGACTGAAGGTACCTCTGTGAGCCTCAATCCCACAGCACGGCTCGTGCTCCCTTCTAAAAAGTGATTTTCTCTAACTCAGTCAGAGGCAGACAACATCTGGTATTCCTTTCTTTGTCTTTTTACTCCTTCCTGTCTCTGGACATACACTTAAATGTAAGGTGAACAGATAAGCAAAGAGGCCTTCAGTAGATGTCGCTCATTATATGATCTTGGTGTTGTGCAGGTTTTGGTTTTATCCTCATTATTATGAAAACTTTTTTTTTTGTCATGATGAAAATTTAATATATTATTAAAAAGACGGTTGTGGGGTATTGATGTTCTTTAACTGAAGGAGGGTTGTACACTGAGAGCTCAGGGTAGATTTTTGGGAGGAGACTGATGATACTTGAATGGTTTCTAAGGAGTTTCAGGGAGTTTTAAGTGTTAAAAATGTCTCCTGATACTCTGGTAGAGATAAGTGGCTTCATTTGTTGGTAAAGGAGCAGAGAAAAAAATTCTGCTGCACTGTTTTAGGAAGGTACAAAGGAATAGAGGGAGCTGCCCTAGTCAGTGTTTTACAAGGAAGGGGTTGTTGCCCAGCATTCTGGTTTTGGTCCTAATTTGCTGGATTGGGCCAACCTAAGTAGGCAGTTTCCTATTGTCATGTAAGTTTAACAGTATTTCTTTTTTATGTGAGATTTTTATAGGTAAAATATTAAAAAGAATAATCATATTTTAAATATAGAACCAACAGTACAGCCAAATTTTTCTAGTATTTTAGTAATGCTTATTTTATTGCAAGACTAAAATAATTTTATAATAGTTGCATCTCTTGAGTCAAAATAATATACACATGCTCCTCTTAGTAAATTAAACTTGCCCTAAGAAGTGAATTTGCATTATTCAAATTATCATTGTCACTGACTTTGCAATAAAATTAGTTCTATGTTACCATATCAAAAGCTACATCTAAATAAAATGTGTGTCAAATATGCCAAACTTTTAAATTCACATATGCTTTACAATTAGAGGTCTTTTCCTGGGAATATAGGGTAGTAAATTATTTTTTTTGACTGGGAAATATTTTGCTCTACTTTGTGAGGTTTGTTAAATTTAATATGCCACTGTTTTCTAAATCCCCAAGTCATGTAATAAAGGGCATCTGTGATAAATAAATTTTTGAATAAATTATGTTAGTACATCTAAGTTGAAAATGTTTTCCATTTGCTCTTGTGGGATAACTGTTCTAGAAAAAAAACCTCCTAATTAGTCTGCAATGAGCAAGTTTCTACATTACCATTTACCTGGCATTTTCTTTGAGTCAGAGTTCTCTATATCACTTCCTAAAAGCATAGAAAAGTACTGTGCCCCTGGTCGCTGGAGGGTGCCGTTGGTACTTACTTCATACTTTATTTCTGGCAAGGGCACACTGATATAGTTTTATTTTCTCTGGTCTTTCCCCCTAATCTCTCTCCCCTAAGCACTACTTAAGTCCCCTTCCTTGGATCTGAACTGTATTCTCTCTTTCTGTAACTGATGTGAAATTCATGTAACATACCATTTTCAAGTGTACAATTCAGTGGCACTTAGTGCATTCACAATGTTGTGCAACCACCGCCTCTATCTAGTTCCAAACCATTTTCTTCTCACCCTTATCTTCATTTGTCAATATGGTGAGCTGTTCCTGGGATGATGAAAGAGACTTAGTCACTAAACTGTGTGATTTACATGATAGAGACAGACATTTTAGGAGAGAAGATAAATGTAATTGGGACTGAATGTACTTATTATTTGCCTATGATGGTAGCCTTTTTTGCTTCTGGAACCTATTCTTCTTTTTTCCGTTAAGATTCACTTATCAAAGATTAAAATATACTTACTTGTATTCTAATTGGGCCAGGCATTCAGTAGGCCATTATCCCATATTCTCATTGATACCAGAATCAGCTTGCCTCTTCCTTAAATTGAGTTGGTTCATCAGTGCACCAGGAAGAAACAACTGTTAATGCAAACAGTGAGATAACTTTTATTGCAAAGATCAACTATCCTATGGTATTTTTATTTCCCTATGCTTACCTATAATCATAGCTCCAAATTTGAATCAATTCTTTGTATGTATGTATAACATATACGGAACAGTGCACAGGTTCTAAGTGTTCAGTGTGATGAATTTTTATGAAATGTTCATAAAGTGAACACACCCATGTAACCATCACCCAGATCAAGAAACAGAACGTATCAGAGACATTTTCTTGTTGCCTTCCAGTCATTACTAAACCTCCCCCCACCCCCAACCAGTCACCATAAAAGGTAAATGTTAAGGTTACTCTTCATTCAACAGTTTTGACATTAGCTGTGTTACTTCCACATGATGGTTTCTGATTTGTATCTAATCTTAGACTGACCCTGATTTCTACCTAATTTTTTAAAAACATTTTCTTTCATTCTTTTATATATTCTTGAATCATAGCATTTTACTTGTTAATCTTCTAGGTCTCTTCACCTCCACAGTTATTTCATTGTACTGTGGAGAGATAAGACTATTTTACAAATTTATGAAATAGGTTTCACAAGCTCCCATGAATAAATAAAACATCCACATCAGCTTTATTTTTTAAATCTTGAAATTCAAACTTAAAAGTAGAGTTTGTGGTTAAATTTCCTTTCGCTTTAGCTTGGTTTGTGCGTAGCCTCCGTGGGGTGCCATTTCAGCTTCACCACTATTATAGTGAAAGTATCTATGAAAGAGACAGACAGGCCTATGAATATTCTGTTTCTGAATGTTCTTCTAATGAGGTATTTGATCAGAGTGGCATTACCTTTTGGAGGGGCTGCTGATTAAATGCAGTTTGCATATTATTCTATTACTTTTTCACTTGACATCAGCTCTTTGGTGTGATACCAGCTCAGGGTCAAGAAGGAGCCTTAGCTCTGAATTTAGATATGAAATGAGAAGGATGCTTGTGTTGCGTTTGGCCTGGGTCAATTTTTCCTATTAAATATATCTCTGATATTTACGTTGAAGTTACCCAAAATAAATAATTTAATTTGCAAGTACTTCATCTTTTATGCAGCAGTTCAAAACTATTCAAATTAATAAAGTCTGATAAACAGGTGTACTACCATGGTTTTAAACAGATAAGCATGTATTTCAGTATTATCCATTTTTCCTGATTATAAATATTTGATTCTTATAAAGAAGTGAATGTTCTGCTGAAAGTGGAAAAGACTGTAAAGAACTGTGCATATATTTGAACACCTAAATGCGAAATATTTATTTTTGATATACATTGGAAATGCATGCAAATTAGTTTTATACATTGGTTTAAATGGTTTATCCATCAGAGAAGCAATGACATATACCCATTTATTGATATACACATATACATATTTATATACACAGACACATACATGCATGCATGTTTATTTGCATATGTGGATTTGTTATAGGGATTTGACCATACACAGTTACCGGGGCTGATGAAGCAGCCTCGATAAGGCTGTTTTTTCAGTATCTTATGTGGAGCTTGAGGTACGCAGGTCTGGCAGGCAGGAAGAGAAGAGAGATGAAACCCAGGCAGAGAGCAAGAGCTGCTGGATCCCACAGGCATGCGTGGGAGCCTGTGAGAATGCTTCAAACCTGTATCCATTGTTACTGCTTCAGACCATGACGGTGTGGGTGTCCTGCAGGAACTGGGGCCTTCTGCAATGCATCTGGCCCAGTCAATAGAGAAATCCATGGAGGAGCTCGAAGCAGGTGGAGCTCTTGCAGGCCCAGCCCCATCTCAGCCCAGCGAGGTCATCTTGCAGGTCCTGATTTGGCCTGTGAGCAACACAATGGCCCCTGCCTGCCTCCCACCCTCCATATCTCCCACAGGAATAAGCCCTGTGCTTCCCTAACTGCACAGTGAGGAAAGGGCATTCTGAGAAATACATTTCTTCAGCCTAGTTAAGTTGACAATGACATTATGAGACCACCCCAAGGGGGTTTTAGATATCTTTTATGGGCTAGGGGCACTGAGTTTTACTGGATATGGTGATGTTTTTAGTCATAAACAAAAACATGAGCAGGTTACATACTGTGATCTGTTCTGTGGATAAAAGACATGCTAATGAGTATCTCCAAGCTGCCCCAAACATAGATTTATGTTGATTACTTGACCAATTGATATTCTTAGGTGTGGTGAGATGCAATAGGAGGTAGAATCAGGTCCTAAACTTCAATTTGCTATTTCCTTTAGACCTTTAAAATGATTTTTAAGAGGAACTCTGTAAGGAACTCTTTTACATAGTGTTCTATCCAATCAAGATGTGCTATTACACAGGAAAATTAAATGCAGTTATACTTGTAAAGATAAAATGGAAAAGAAAACGTGTTCTTGTAGCTCTGGGTTTGTTTATACCTTTCAGGGTGCAGGTAAAACACTGCCATGGGTCCTTGGCCAGAGGGACCCCTAGAGAGCTGTTAGGTATAATTTTTTAAGAAAAAATTGACCCACCTCTCTAAGGCTGCAGATCCATAACCTTTCTTCTATTTAAAATTATATTATCCCAAGTTCCTGAAACAGCATTGAGATGGCATTCATTTTACTTAAATGACAACTCAGTGCGAAGCATGTGTTTGAATTTTGTTGCTTAAATTAAGTTGCTATGCTCTTTGCCTTAACAGCCTTAGTGAGCTCTTTTCATGTACTATGCCCTGCACTAAGAGCCTTGAATTTTTGACAGAAAATGCAGGAAAAGGGTTGGGTGTTGAACTGCACGCACAGCCGTGCTGTAATTATTGGGCCTCACATCCTCATGGCAAACCAGGTAGGAATGCCTCTCTTTGATAACAGACTTTCATGCTTTTACATGCAAAGCCTGTTTCTCCTTATCTCACAGACTACAGTACTGTGCTTAGAAGAGTGACCCTTTTTTACTTCCATTTTAATAGCCTCTAAGTAAAAAATATATTCTGATCAAGTTGTACCACATTGAGTTAGTTTTTCAGTAGGTTTTTGGAGGATTGATTAATGATGAACATAGATATGTTTATGACATTTATTTATTTATTTTTTCTTTTGTTTCATCTTGTTTATGACATTTTGGTGACAAAAATATTGTTATTTTTTGTAAACTAGAACATTTAATCTGTCAGTAAGGTGCTCTGATTGTAAGCTCGGAGACAGTAAATAGGTTTCACCTCCTTTCTGCTACACTCTGTTGGAATTAGGTAAGTGGAGAGCTGTGCTGGGGAAGATCCTGTGGCTGCCTGCAATGGCTAGGCAAGGGAGCGCAAGAGCCACTTACTCGTCCTCGATTTAGTTGGATAGAGTGGCCTTACACTACAAGTGGAAAATGCTCAAGTGCCCAAAAGCTATTTGTTTTATAACAACTCCTTAAATTTATCATGTGCCCTAAAATAATGACTCTAATTAAAATGTCTTAAACATGTAATCAACATATATAGCCCTATAAATATATGTAGATAGATTAAATGCTTTATATTTGAATATAGGCACTAAAATTTTTTTTTGAATGTACTTTGTCACATTTTGAATTTGCTTTATTTTATTTTTTAGTGTATCTTTTGTCTTTAAGTATAGGAAAACTAAGAATTTATTTATGTTGGTGAAATTGTATTTTTTTCCTTCCTTTATTAGCTATTAAATAAGGTAGGGGTATATTTAAAATTAATAGCTTGTGACTTGTAAATAGAAAGAAAACAAATACTGGACATTTTTGACAATATGAAAATTAAAAGAAGTAGGCTAAATAAGGTCTTAATGTGAGATGTGAACTTTCTTTTACAGGTGAGAACAAACTATGCAGATAAGATACACAATATGGTTACTATTTATATATCAAAGGGTATATCTATATTTTATCTCTAGTACTCTATTTACACTGAATTGTCTATGAGCTGGTGTCCTTGTCAGCTACTAAAGATTATTTTCCTTTTTCAACAGTGATAGGGGTACTCACTGGGCAGATAAAATCATGTACTTATCACTTAGTACATTGTGGTAAATTGTGATGATGGATGCTTTGAATTAATGGTGTTAGACGGATATATATGTATTTAAAAATGAAATTTTTAATAGTGAAAATTTTATCCTCCCAAATTCTTTAATATCAAATTGCTATATAATTTTCATTGTTACAGGATTCAGTTTTTGGCTTTGTAAGATTCATAAAAGCTTTATCTCTTGCCTCCTCGTTGAATATCTTTTTAACTATTCTGTATTCCTCTGTTGTCTTCCTCAAAGTCTTCTCTTTTGTTTTAGAAAACATTGGATTTGTTTTATTATTTTTCTTCAAGAAGATGTCATGTTCATTGTTGTGTAAATATCTGTAACATACTCTTGGGAAGTAAATGTAATTGACAGTGGTTGCCTCCACTTTTGGTAGGTGAGATGATCCATGTTACCTGGATATGGTCAAGCCACAGGGAATGTTTGTTAACCATCCATTTGAGTGTTTATTCACTTGTTCGCTTATCCATACAAGATGTACTCATTTCCTAATGTGTTCCAGGTGTGTAGTTCTGCTGTGAACAAAGTTGTCCAAGTCCCTACTCTGATGTTGCCCATCTTCCCATGTAGGAGAGTCAGAAAAATCAACAACAACAACAAAGAACAGTGTAAGAAAGAATGCCAGATAGTGGCGAGGGATTTGGAGAAAAACAGTGCAAGGAAAGGGATGGTTGGTGGCTAGGGATGGGGGTTGAGTTTAGTCTGGGTAGGGAGATTATTGAATCTCATTCTTCCACTTCCAGGGCACGCAGGGCCTCCTCCTGAGGCAGTCTCCTGCCCTTGTCCACACTGACTGATGGCTACCTTGTCATATTTTGCCTGGCTAACTTTTGCTTATTCTTCAGCTTGAATGAATGTTACTTCCTCCGAGATTTTTTTGCTGAGTTCCAATCCAAATTGGGTTCACCTTGTTATTATGGTTTGTATCTTCCTTCATGGCATCTTTTCTCAATTTTAATTTTATGCTTACTTTTATGTTTGTTTAATGTCTTTTTCCCAACAAGACTGTTAATTCCATGAGGTCAAAGACAATAGTTGTTTTATTACCTAATATACTCCTAGTACATTTCAGAGTGAGTGGTTAGTAAATAGTTGTCTAATAAGTGACATTTTTCAGTTGCAGTTCTAAGTATTTTAAGAAATCAGGTGGTCATTGTAACTTTCTTGAGGAAAGTTTTCTTGTCTCTTCAGAACTTTGAGGTGCCCTTTTTTGCGTTGGTCTTTTATGCTTATACACTTACATCTGTCAGTGTTAATTCTTTCTTTTTTTTTTTTAAAGATTTTATTTATTTATTCATTTATCCCCCCCTTGCTGCCTGTGCTCGCTGGGTCAGCCAACCACGCCGTGCGGGCGGGCCTGCCCCCACCAGGAGGCCCCGGGAACCGAACCCGGGGCCTCCCACATGGCAAACGGGAGCCCCACCAATTGAGCTATAGCCGCCTCCCTAATTCTTTCTTAATTTGACTTTTTCCTTACGAAATGTGTGTTTTCTAGAGATTGGGATCCTGTCCTATTTAACCATTTTTATCTCCTGTGCCTAGTGCAGAGCCTTACTGATTATGCATTCAATAAAGATTTGTTGAATGAATACTTAACAATTTTATTGATATAAATTTTAATAGCTAGTTAAATGAATGTTCATAATCATCTATTGGGGAAACCTTTTTAATAAAAACAAACATTTTTTTGCATTTGAAGTATTTTGACAACGCTCTTTCATAGTTTGTAATGAATGTTTCACAACGATGCAAGATGTTGGTGGTGGGGTGAAGTATGGGAACCCTGTATGATGATATGCATGTGTGTTGTGTAAGTTCACAACTTTTACTATACACTTATTGTTTATATATGTTTATATATGAAAGGTATATTTCAATAAAATTTTATTAAAAACTAAAAAAAAAAAAACAAAAAAAAACAAACAGTAAGAGTAGATAATACATTCCTTTACTGACAGAATTCTCTGTTCTTTCTAACTTTGAACACTTTTCTTATCTGATAAATCACTATACTTTTGTGCATGATGCTATCTAACAACAGCATTAAGATTTCATTATGGTGAAAGAGTAACAGAAACAACAAATTAAAATAACCCCAAAATGGGTGTGGGTCCATTCTCTCTGCCTCTCTCTCTCCCTTTTTTAAAGTAAAATTATTATAATTATGTTCAAAGGTAGAAATGATATTTTTGATAGTTTGGCATAAAAATCAATTCTGATTTATATGCTAACAAATGAATTATAAAAGAAAACATAGGCTTGCATGATATCATTATATTATATTGTCTCTAGGTATATATAGGCAGTACTTATCACATAGATACATGGAGGTTCATAGTATATCATTTTCTAGTAATCCCCTAAGTTATTGTATGTTATGATTGGTTGACAGTCTTTCTTCAATTTTCCTTGTACTCCCTGTTATGAAGCATATTTACAACTTATTCCTGACTTTTACTTGTGGTAATTATTATTGTGCTTTTAACTAAATGTGAAGCATGCTGCTTCAGGTGTGTTTCTAGGACTAGTAAAGAATCACAGAATTGTAGCCAATCAGCCTTCTGCCTGTTGACCTTTTTCTTTTGGGACTCTGTGATCAGTTTTGAAAGTGAGAGAAGGTTCTAGTCTTTGCTGGGGTAACCTGCCTCGTGTGATGGCAGGTTCAAATCAAGTCCAGGGATGTCTTATACTTTCCTTGTATCTTCTGCCAGCATGCTGTATGGCTGCCACAACAGTAACCCCACGCGTGGCGTGATTGGTGAGGATTTACATGTGTGCTAATTAGAGTGGAATAAATGATTGGCTGGTTGCTGCATTGCCGTAAAAGGTGCCCAGATGTACACACTACATGAACATAATGTGCCCAGGCATGGCGCATCAAAGTTTGTCAGCTGCATTACCGCAGCAGGCTTAGGGCCTGTCGCAGAGGATTTGCTGACGATCGTCCCCTATGATTTAGTGTCTTACTTGGTGAAAGTGAAGAACCTCAAAATAATATCTTGGCAACAGGATTTTTGATCCTTTAGGAAAATAACAAAATATGCTTGAATTTAACTGTGAATAATGAACAGATGATGTTAAGCTTATGTATATTCAAATGATGATTTCTTTTATTTTGAAATGTTTTAAAGTATAACAAATAAAATATCAAGTAAATTGGCGTAATAGAATAATTTGTAGTTTTTAAAAATGTATAAACATCAGTCTTTAGGTTGAATTAAACTATGTTAAAATCATCCTTGAATATATCTAATGAAAGTTGTGACATGGCATGATTTTTCATTTAAATTTCAAAACACGATTTTGTAGAACTTAAATTTTACTACATATAAAATGACTGTGTATTTAAAAACCCAGTTTTCTTTGTAAATGTATAATTAAGACCAAAAATTTCCGTTATGTTGCATTTCTGCACAGTCTGTAATTTCTGATACTTTGACAGTAATTCTGAAGTTACATGTTCATAATATTGATAATGTATTAATGTGCAATGATCATGTGGTGAGCTGCCACGTTAAAATTGTGAGCAGGCCCGTTCCACTCAGCCCAGCTCGCGGGAACAAAGCCTGTCCGTTTTCAGACGGCATTGCCCAAGCTCTGGGCTTCAGCACGTTAGCCCGAGTCGACGCCGCGCACGCCAATGACCAGTGCAGTTCAGTGAGAGGGTTAAGTTAATTACTGTGTCTGTGCTGTGCGGCTTTCACATGATCACTGCTGGGAACGATTTTGATGACTTTTGCTTTAATTAAGCAAAAGGGAATGAACACATAATTGGTTTTTTTGAATTAATCCTGTCTTATGTCACTATCAACAGGCACCATGTGTTTCCTTGCACTTTGCTATACGTACTTCTAGAACCAAATTCTGTGAAGGGAGCGTAGTTTTTACATTATTTTCTACAGTGAAGTATTACCACTCTAGTATTAATGTGGATTTGTAAACAGTTTAAATCTTATATTTTTAAAAGGGTTTTGACCTGGGAATAAAAAAAATCTCTATCTTTAGTTCAAAATGGTGGTGATTATTTTCTGTGTTCTTATAAATGTAATAAAGATGAAACTTTAAATTTATTTTCATGCTTTTGCATTTGTGATATAATTTTTAACCTTCTTTCAATTAGGACAGATAAATTTCAACTTTAAAAAGTTTACCACAATATTTTAGTTTTCATGGTTTTTGCACATTATCTCTTTTAAATAAATAATTGATTTGTATAATCCTACAGCATTTATATAAATTAGTAGAAAAGTGAAAATGAAGGATAGCTGTAAACTTTCCCTGGGTAGTATGAGGCTTCTAATTTACATTTTGTTTTTCTCATACAAGAGTTTTTATTTTTTTTTTATTCTCTTTACTATTTTCAATTTAAAGTTCTAATTAATTGAGATTTCTGTTATTGTTAGTTTAGAAATGTGTAATTACACATATTCTTCATGTGTGTTTCTAATGAGCATTTCTGAAATATATGAACAGTACAGTGTGGGAAAAATGCTTTTATTGAATCTACGTTTCTTTCCACCTATTCTTTATTTTCCCACAGATACTAAAATCTTATGAATAAAAATGTTATGAACCTTATGGGTTGATGCACTTAACTATGTGATTATTGCAATCACCCATCTTTTCTGAGTTTTATTGAAAAATCAGAATAATATATCTGTAAACATACCATGAAGTAATGCAGGCTAGCTTCAAAAGATAACAAACATACTTTTTAAGCAATAAAGAGCTATGTTTTCATAATTTATTTTTATTAAATAGTACATGTTTATTGATGTTTACCAGCTTATAAGTTGGACAATCAAAATGAGTTATTTACTCATTTTCTTTGGCATTTGCCCTCTACCTCTTAAGCAAATGCAGACAAGAAAAGTCAAACTTAGCATGGATAAGAAGGATTAGTTATAAGCAAAATCACTATGAAAAATCCTTGCTTCCTGAAATCTCCATGCTCCCTGAGAACTATATTCTCGGTATACTATTCTTAAACTCTTAGCTGCTTTATTGTTTAACCCTACCTGGACATTATTCTGATGTCAGTAGAACTTTTCTATAATTTACTTGTCTCTTAAGACAGAATATTCTGATAATTTAAGAAAACATTCTTTGTTTTTGCTTTTATTCTGCACCTTTTATTTTTTTTTCACCTAACTTTGTCCTTTGTATACCGTTCTATATAAGAATATATAAATTCCCATTCTTTTTATCAACTATACAATATCACAATATTTGGACTCTTGACTCTGGAACCCCAACTTTTTCAGCAAGTTGTTCTCTGGAATCAGTCCCAGGGTAAGGGTTGCTCGTAAATGCCTCAATGAGAGTGCCTAATTGGGAAGAGATGTAGGAGGTACGACACGTCTGGCTTTTCTATTGTGAACCTCTGCAGGGTGATCTTGCCTGTGGTCTTGCCTTGATTCTTAAGCCTCCTCAGGTTCTGTTCTTCTCTGGAATAAGTGTCTGGCTCTTGGATCCTGAAACCAAAACTCAATTCTAGACTCTTCAGTGTTAATTTCTAAAGCAAGTGTTTATTCAGTAGCATAACACAGATAAGGTTTTTGGTCGAAAGTGTCAGTGAGGATTTTCATCTGATCCACTGTGAATTTTGTGTGACTGTGCCTTCAATCTGTAGCTATGATTTTGTTTGATGAGTTGTCCTAGCCTAGGTTGGAAGGTACTCCTGGTGTTCAAATATGTGACCAGGAGTCAGGAAAACATTCTTAAAAATGCTTTTCAAATCAGTAATTCTTAAATACAGCAATCTGAAAGCAGAAATTAAAATACAGCCACATTTTATGTACTGGTATCTGGTCAAACAGAAATGAAAGTCTTGCTGATTGCTAATGAAATAATGTATAACCTAGATGTTTTTCAGCATAGTTGTTAAGGGCATAGGCTCTTGAGTGAGTGGTCCTGAGGTTGAATCCTGACTTTGGCCTTGAGCAGTTACTCTATCTCTACCAGCTAAAACTTCTGTATCTGACGTCTATATCTGCAAACATGACACTCCCAAGGACCTACTTAGTCCGAAATAAAACACCACATTTTATTTCATCATAAGGATTTTAGAAACTATCAGCCACCGTCCGTCCTTAGTTGTTTGTATTACTGATGACTTCATTGCAACTCTCTGTGCTTCATTTTTCTCAAAAAAAAAAAAACAAAAACAAAAACAAAAACAAAAAAAACCCCACAATCGTTTGAATAGGTGCTCTTAACACTTGTAAATATAAAATTGTTTGAATCTCAAATTTCATTCAACATTAGAAAAGGAAAGGAGCACATTTAGGGATTTGGAATAACAGATTTCCAAGATTCCCCAAATTATATGACTTCTTATTGAATTGTCTTGAATACATATTTATATTTAATTAACACCTTCATAAACCCCTATTTGTAAATTTAGGAATGACCTGGGGACAATTTTATACACTAAAAAACCAATGTTGTTATATATTTATTAAAGTCCTTAGAAAAAATTATTTATCTAGCATTTAAAACTCTTAAATTCCTTTTATATTCTTCAGTTAAAAATCTGCAGTCTATTAGTATTTTGTGATTAAAACAGAACTTCAGTTAAATTTTAAGTCACTAAATAATTTTTGTATATTAGTTATTTCTTAGATATCATCCTCAAGTAAAGAAATTTGACTTAAGCATTTGGAAAACTTATTTCAGGTTGTTTTCCCTGATGTAACAATAAATAAAGAAATAAGTCTTTTGGCTTTAATACGGGAGAATTTTATTTAAAATAATCCTTCTTATGCAGCCTTCTTCTCTGCCCTTATATGTCTTTTAATGCATAAAGGAAAACATAATGGCCCCTAAATGTGGTTGTATGTGTAGAGGTACTACACTATGGAGAATAATGTATTCTTTAACAGTATATGCTTTCCTGCTGTTTTATTGCTGTTTACTGTTGGGTATGCAACAATGATGGTCATTGTAAATATTTTAAATTTAGAACAATTGACACACTGAACATAAATTATTGAGCAATAGCCATTTCTTTCTAAATGACAGTTAATATTCATATCCTTTGAGTACTGTGTTTAGCATAATATAGCAGAACTAAAAGTAATGATTGAAAGACGAAAGTTAGGATGGAACATTTGGTAGAAGGCTTGAAATAATTTGGCATTATATATATTAACATTCAGAAATCATAGCCATGTCTCATATTAAGCTGTTTACATATTTAAGCTGAGGTGATTTTTACATTTGGTCATATTATAGAAATTTCAAAAAATATATTTTTTGCAATGTTACTTTCTCACAAGTGAATTTTAAAAAAATGAAGTTTATTATAAAAATATTTTAATGCCTCTTTTTAATAATTTAGAATCATCATAACTTGTACTCTTCATTTATTTTTGGAAAAAATATAATTGCAAAAATTAACTTGTCATCCACTACAGCTCAGCAAAGCAACTTTCTTATAAGTCCATGGTCACAGTCTGTTTTTTTGCAATTCAGCATCTGGCTCTGTGGGATACTGATGGCTTCTATGAAGAAAAGTACCAGGGTGAGCAATTAAATGCAAAATGACAGCAGAAAATACGCTCTTTATGGTTATATACAAGATGTATTTATGAATTTTGTCATTTTCTACTTAAAATTTCTCTTCCCTTGTTAACTAATAATTTTAGTACAATGTATTTGTTCTTTTAAAAACTGAACAAATGCCATTTTAATTATTCTAGCACTTGTTTATGTCTTTCTTGGTTGTCAGTTTTGAAGACTTGGTACCTATTTGACTCTATGCTGACATGGTGCATCCAATTATTTTTCAAAATTGAAGAATTTTTAGAAATTATTTATCAAGTTGTATTTTAGGAATAAAATTTCTTATGAGATTATTCGTGTTTTATCCTATGTGGATTGAATAATATTCAACACCTGGAAATAAGGTTTGCCAGTAGTTGCTTTCCTCATAATATCAGGAATGCTTTGAAGTATTTTTTGCAATATCAGTTCTCTGATTGATTGGGGTAAAACAGACTGACATACAGAATCAAATAGTTATATCTCTTTTGCTTTTACTGGCAAAAATGTATTTTGCCTACAATAAAACCACTACATTGTGGAAGTTCTAGACAGTGCGTCACTCTGGTAGCTGAGTTGCCCATATCCCCTCTGGGAGGGCCCCATTGCAAGCATAACTTCTGCCCCTTTGCATCCCTGGCTAGCTTTCCAGTCTTATCTTTCATCATTCCTTCTTATAAAACCTACTTGCAAAACAGTTGCATTTACTTATTTTAGTTCCTGATCTCTTACTCTTCTTTTTACTTGTACTTAACGGTAGTTCTATTTCTGGGAATGTTTTTTCCCCTCATTTGGTTAAATCCAACCTGATGCATTTTAAACTTTGCCTATTTTCTAAAGACTTTCTAATCTTTCAGCAGTCTACAGTAACTTTTTTCTTGGTGCTCACGTGGCATATTTTCTTTGCATCTATTATTGTTATCAAAATGTGATTTACATACTACAGGGCATAGCTTACGTTTTTGGTTTTGTTTTTTGTCTATCAATTCAAAATATTATGTTAGTCTCTGGGCAATTGTGGTGAAAAGGTATAAAGGTATAGTTCTTCTGCTCAAGAAGCCTACAGCCAATTAAAGTACAAAAAGAACTATGCCTGGGGCACCAGGTGTATGGGAACGTCTAGGGAAAGTTCCCTTTAAGGGTGCTCAGTAAGGATGCTTGGAAGGGAAGAGGCAAAGCAGAGTCATGTCCCTACAGGTGATGTTGCTACATCTGTGAGTTTTTGATGGGTGGGGTGTTAATGTTCCCCTCTGTCATATTCAGTTAATTTTGTTTTCCTTGCTGTCACCACGTGATTGAATCTGTTTTGTCTTGCTGAATATTTTTGGAGGGTTTATTATGTTTTAAGAATTAATAGACAGGGATTACTTTTATCCTTATATACCTTGCATACTTCAATTATAGTATCCTAGCAGGCATTTTTTATTTTGATCAACTTTGAATAAATTAAAGTATATCAGCTTTATTTATTAAGTAAAGCAGTTTCATGAATGCTGAGTTTAGTGTAATCAGTGACATCCTATGAATTGTTTTCTTTGTTTGGCAATAAGGAAACATCAGGACAATATCAGTCACTTAATATTTAACTAAATGCTTCATTTTCCACTCATATTTTGTATATTCACAAATGAAGTTTGGGGTCTCTCAAGGATGGAAAATCCAGCTAGTGAATCAAATTAAACAGTATAAAATTCTGCAATCAAAATAAAAAAAATAGTAAAAATTCATGGAACAAATAGTGATTTTAAATTATCAGTAATAATAATCTGCTAATGTATAATGTAAGGCAATTTGTCAGGAATTTTTGGTTGTAGTTTAGCCTACTTATTTTGGTATGTTAATTTCAAGTATGTTGAAATAGATCACATTTTAAAATGAGTATTATTAGTATTATTTTGTAGTTATCTTCATCGTTGTGATTGTTAATGCCTACTTAAATGCTTTCATTTAAATGGACCAGTCATACACATTCAAATGCACATATTCATAATTGAAAGCTGTAATCTCACTTATTTTAATCTGGTATTAATTTAGGGTATACTTTTATTTTTACATGGACTTCATAGATGCATTGAATCTATAAATCAATTTGGATTGAATTTATATCTTCACAGTATTTAGTCTTCCAATACATGAACATGGGTTTTCCTTCTATTTGTTCAGGTCTTCTGTGATTTTTTTTTTTAGTAGTCTTTTGTAGTTTTCTGAATACAGATCCTTTATATTCTTGGTTAAATTAATTCCTGGATATTTGAGTCTTTTTTATGCTATTGTAAATGGAAATTTTTCCCTTGATTTCCTCCTCAGCTTGCTCATTACTAGTGTGTAGAAACGCTACTGATTTTTGCGTGTTGTTCTTGTATCCTGTCACTTTGCTGAACTCATTTATTAGCTCTAATAGCTTTGTTGTAGATATTTCAGCATTTTCTATATACAGGAGCATGTCATCTGCAAATAGTGAGAGTTTTACTTCCTCTTTTCCCATTTGGATGCCTTTTTTTGTTATTTTTTTTTTCCTAATTGCGCTGGCTAGAACTTCTAGCACAATGTTGAATAACAGTGGTGCCAGTGGGCATCCTTGTCTTGTTTCTGATCTTGGAGGGAAAGCTTTCAACTTCTCCCCATTGAGTATGACGTTGGCTGTGGGATTTTCATATATTCCCTTTATGATGTTGAGGAACTTTCCTTCTATACCTATCTTTTGAAGTGTTTTCATGAAGACAGGATGTTGGATTTTGTCAAATGTCTTTTCTGCATCAGTCGAGATGATGATGTGCTTTTTTCCCCTTCGATATGTTAATGTCGTGTATTATGTTAATTGGTTTCCTTATGTTGAGCCACCCTTGCATAAACAGAATAAAATCCACTTGATTATGGTGTATAATTGTTTTTATATGCTGTTGGATTCTATTTGCAAGTATTTTGTTGAGAATTTTTGCATCTATGTTCATTAGAGAGATTGGTCTGTAATTTTCTTTTCTTGTACTATCTTTATCTGGCTTTGGTGTTAGGGTGATTTTGGCTTCATAAAATGTGTTGCGTAATTTTCCCTGCCCTTCAATATTTTGGAAGAGTTTAAACAGGATTGGTATTAATTCTTCTTAAAATATTTGGTAGATTTCACCTGTGAAGGCCTCAGGTCCTGGACTTTCCTCTGCTGGAAGATTTTTGATGACTGATTCAGTCTCTTTGCATGATTGGTTTGTTGAGTTCCTGTATTTCTTGTAGAGTCAATGTAAGTTCTTTGTGCATTTCTAGGAATCTGTCCATTTCATCTATGTTGTCTAGTTTGTTGGCATATACTTTCTTATAATAGCCTCTTTATTATTATATATATATATATATATATATAATGCTTTTCAGAACATTTTCATTATTCCACTAATGATAATTAAAAAAAAACAACAGATAAAATTCATCACCTATCAATCTTTCTATGCTTCCCCTGTCATACATAGTTGTAATGTCCCCTTCTCATTCCTGATTTTATTTATTTGCATCTTCTCTATTTTTTCCTTTTTAGTCTTGCTAAGGGTTTGTCATTTTTGCTGATTTTCTGAAAGGACCTGCTTTTGGTTTTGTTGATACTCTCTATTGCTTTTTATTGTTCTCAATTTCATTTATTTCTGTTCTAGTCTTTATTTCATTCTTTCTGCTTGTTTTAGGATTGGTTTGCTGTTCTTTTCTACTTTCTCCAGTTGTTTAGTTATCTTTGATTTTAGCTCTTCTTTTTTAATGTAGGCATATAGGTTTATAAATTTCCCTCTCAGCACTGACTTTGCTGTATCCCATATGTTTTGACAAGTTGTGTTCTTGTTTTCATTCGTCACAATATATCTGCTAATTTCTCTTGCAGTTTCTTCTTTGACCCATTGATTATTTGGAGTCTGTGGTTTAGCCTCTATATATTTGCCAATTTTGCCCTTTCCTGCCTATTATTGATTTCTAGCTTCATTCTATTATGATCAGAGAAGGTGCTTTGTATAATTTCAGTCTTTTTTTTTGAATAATTTTTTTGTATAAATTTTTGTATAATTTTTTGAATAATTTTTTTGTATAATTTCAGTCTTTTTTTATTGAGAACTGTATTATGGCCTAGCATATGGTCTATCCTGGAAAAAGATCCATGAGCCCTTGAGAAGAATGTATTACCTGCTGATGTGGGTGCAGTGTTCTGTATATATATATGTCAGGTCTAGCTTGTTTATCATATTTTTCAAATTCTGTTTTTCCTTGTTCGTCTTCTGTCTAGTTGTTCTATCTATTTCTGTCTAGTTGTTCTATCTATTGATGTGATTGTGTATTGAAGCCCAACTATTATTGTAGAGACTTCTATTTCTCCTTTCAGTTTTGCCAGAGTTTGCCTCATGTATTTTGGAGCACCCTGGTTAGGTGCATAGCTATTTATGACTGGTACTCCTTCCTGGTGAGTTTTCCCTTTTTATTAATATATAACGGCCTTCTGCATCTCTTATCACTTTTTTGCATTTAAAGTCTGTTTCGTCTGACACCAGTATAGCTATCTCTGCTCTCTTTTGGTTATCTTTTGCATGAAGTATCTTTTTTCAACCTTTCATTTTCAGCCTGTTTGCATCCTTGGATTTAAGGTGAGTCTCCTGCAGATAGCATATGGATGGCTCATGTTTTCTTATCCGTTCTGTTAGTCTATGTCTTTTGATTGGGGGTTTAATACATTAACATTCAATGTTATTACTGTAAAGGCAGTACTTACTTCAACCATTTTATACTTTGGCTTTCATATGACATACCTTATTTTTGTCCATCTTTTTACCTTCTTGGTTACCCTTTCTGATAGTCTTCACCTTTACACTCTCCTCCAAGCTTCTTTCTCTTCTCTTCTCTTTTCTGACTGCAGAGCCCCCTTTAATGTTTCCCGCAGAGCTGGACTCTTGTTTATGAATTCTTTTAGTTTCTGTTTATCTGTGAATATTTTAAGCTCACCGTCATATTTGAAGGACAGTTTTTCCAGATAAAGAATTCTTGGCTGGTAGTTTTTCTCTTTCAGTACTTTAATTATAATCTACTACTGCCTTCTCACCTCCAAAGTTTCTGAAGAGAAATTGACACTAAATCTTATTGGACATCCCTTGTATGTGATGTTTCACTTTTCCCTTTCTGCTTTCAGAATTTTCTCTGCATTTGGCATTCTGCATTTTATATGTCTTGGGGCACGTCCATTTGGATTTATTCTAATTGGAGTACATTGTGCTTCCTGGACACATACATTCATGTCTTTCATAAGAGTTGGGAAATTTTCAGCCATTATTTTCTCAAACACTCTTTCTGTCCCTTTTCCCTTCTTGTGTCCTTCTGGAACAGCCATAATATGTATGTTGATGTGCTTGGTCTTATCATTGAACTCCCTGAGTCCCTGCTCAATTTTTTCCATTCTTTTCTCCCTCTGTTCTTCTCTCTCTTCAGTTTCAATTGTTTTTTCCTCTACATCGCTGATTATTTTTTTCCATGATTACAAATCTGCTGCTTTGTGCCTCTACTGTATTTTTTTTTTTTTGTTCCACATCAGACAGGTAATGTGCCAACATTGCAACAAGGTTAGAGGGAGGTACATCTCACACAAACGCGTGAATACCCATTCATCATGCTTATGAACCACAAAAGGATCTCTACTGTATTTTTAACCTCACGTATTGTCTTTCATTCCCCTAAATTCTGTTATTTTTCTACCCAAGATTTCAGTTTCTCCTTTGTGCTCACTCAGTGTCTTCTTAATGTCTTTTATTTCTTTATCCATTTTGTTCTTCAACTCCATGATTTGATTTAAGATTTGTATGAACCTCACTGATTAGCTGTTTTGAGTCCTGTGTCTTGTCTGAGCTTTGATTTGTTCCTTTGCCTGAGTCATAGCTTCCTCTTTCTTTGTATGGCTTGTAATTTTTTGCTGATGTCTAAGCATCTGATTTTGATGCTGGGTTTACTCTGATGTTCAATTTCGCTCTCTTGTCCATGGATTTACTGTTAAGTAGCTGTGTGCTATCATTGTTCTTTGACTCTTGGTTTTACTTGTTCTAGGTATTTAGCATTTTCCCTGTTTGCGCAAACCAGGGCTAAGGACTCAGTAATGGGGTATAGGCTAGTTTCCAAGGAGTTTGGAGAGGTTGACAATAAGGGCACCTTCTTGCCTCTTTAATTTATTTATTATTATTTTTCTTTTTTTGTGCACTTTTCTGGTCTGGCCAGCAAATGGAACCACAGTTAGAATATAATAGCTACTCTAAAGTCATTTAAAAATAATTGCAGCATTTTGGCAATGCTGAGTTTGCCATCCATCTTACTGCTTCCAATTCACATTTTCTGACTTTTCATTTGTCTGGTCATCTTGGATTGCATTTCGACAGTATGAATTTTTTTTTTTTTTTTTTTGTATGGAGTCTGGATTTTGTTATATTGTTTCAAAGACTTTTGATGTTTTTATTTTATTAGTCAATTTACTTGGTGAGAATCAAATAATTGTCTCTCCTATCTGCAGTACTCAGATTCTCTTATCTTATATCTGATATTTGCACTTTAATAATTGCAATCTGTTTTTCCTTTTCTTTGTGTATATGTGGTTCAGATGGTCAGCCACAATCTTGTGTTGAGTTTATTGATAGAGTTAGAAGTTTCTTCGTTTCTCTCTTTTTTCGTGTTTACTCTAACTCTCCTACGGTGATAGGTGTACTGAGGTACTTGCCCTGTGATGTTGAAATTCAGCTGTTTTTTCTACCATTATTTTAGCTGTCTGATTTTTCTGAGTCACTTCTACCTTTGGATGTCTTCAGGGTAAGGTCATCAAGAAAAGGGGTATGGGATTTACTTTTTGCAGTTTGCTTGCTTTAAGTTTTAACTCTTTTCCAAAAACTTCCTTCTTTTGTTTATTCTCCAGAACCCTCATGTAATTATTTTTTATAGTTTGTCCATAGTTTATGATTGTTATTTGTGGAAGTTTGGTTTGTTAGAAGTTCTTTATCCCATGCCAGGAGTGGAAAAACTCCTGATGTATATATATATTTAAATAATTCTAAATATTATTCTGAAGGCATTAGATGTTCACTGTGGGAAATTGGGAAACTTTAGTACATTGTAACGAATGTGAAAAATAAATTACTCTTAATCCAGTTCAACATTTTGATATAATTCTTTTGGTATTATATAACTGTTTATGCTATACATAAAATTTTAAAACTTGCTTTTGTTTAAAAATATGTGAGAAGTGTTTTACCATGTCATTAGATATTCTTGATAGATTTTTCCCATTCATATGGATATAATGATTTATATGACCATTTCTTAATGCTTCCTTTGTTGCTTGTTCTCTCTCCCTTTTTTTTACTTTTATATATGCCCCTATGGTGGACATCCTTGTGTATATGTTATTGGCCCTTTTCATATTAGGATAGATTCCTAGAAGTAAAAACATTGGATTTCAAAGTGAGTGATGATGTTTAAAGTTGTTCTTGCATCAACCAATTTGGTTTTCAGGGAGTTCGAGCCATTTAATGTTTGTGAACATACTCAACCTACTTCAGCCTTTCCCATTAGAAGTAGACCTTTGAGCTTTTCTAGTTTGATGGGTGGAACCTTACATAATCTGTTCATGGCAGTTCTCTGATTAATTATTTTGTTCAAATATTTTTACACAACTATTTTTGTATTTACATCTCCCCATTCTAAATGATCTGTAAATGTTCTACACCTATTAAGTATATGTTTCAGGGTACATTTTTCTTTTTTTAAATAGTCTTCAAAAGTATTTCGATGGTACATGAGGTAGAACTTAATTTCCTATTAATAATGTTCAACTATAAAAATTAATTTTTTCAGTGTATCATTTCTTTTTCTTAATCTCCTATAGTATCTTTTTTGTTATATCATTTCATCTACCTAGCAATCTAAAGTTGGCTAAACCTGATGGAATGCAGCTAATTGAATCTGTTTTTTTTTTGTTTGTTTGTTTTAATGGTTGAATTTACTTGTATGCATGGGTATACATTTCTAGAAATATCAAGCTATATCTAATTTTCAATTGAAATTTAAAGTAGTTTCAGATTCTTACAATTTTTTTTTTCATTTAGGATTTAAGCCGGAAATGTCATTTCAGTTTCTTAAGTTTCAGTTTTCATTCTTGTAATATGTAAAAACTTGCTTCCCATTTTCATGTTTTAATATGTAGCTTTATATTTTAGTAGGTAGTGTTATGTAGCTCAACACTATTTACTATATTTCAACCAATTTTTATTAGGACTTAGGTTAAAATATGATTTGTAATAATGCAAATTGTTGCTTTCTTTCTACACTAGGCAGCTCCTTTTTCGGGGAGACAATCCATTGGTACACTGATTGGATATTGATTTTTACCTGTATCTTCTTATGGCTGCACAATGTTTTAGAGTTTCCCATTTGGGATGGGGGGGCGGTGTTAAGTTTATTCTGTTCAGTTTCACTTTTGTAGAAAATATTTATTCAACCATTTGTTGGAAGGAGTAATTATGATGCATAAAGTACTATCTGTTTTTACTTAGAGCTGTTTTCTAGTTTAATGTCATGGATTGAATTCCCTTTTTCCCCTCTTTCCTAGTTGACTGTCCACTTCCACTTAGCACTCATTGAGGGTTGGTTGCATCTCATTCTTTTAGATCTACATTGTCTGCTATTAGGCTTTCTGTGTCCTCGAATCATGGTCAAAAGTGTACTTTAATTACCAGACACCATGATGGATCATCTTATTAAGCAGGGGTGATTCTAGCTAATACCTCACACAATATATATATTGTATATAGAGTAGAACAGGACCGATTACCAAATCTGAACCATTAGAGCCACTAATTGATGTCTAAGCTTGCAAGTACTATGCATGGAAAGCGTAGCTTTACCTTTACAATACAATTGAAAAGCAGAACTAAATATTAAGATGCATAAATGAAATTACATAGAAACATGAAACAGTAATGTTCTGGGAAAGAGTTTCTGAATATGTGTATATTCATTTACCTTAATTTACATATAAAGGAATTTTAGTAATATGCTTTGCTTTGCTACCAGTGAATTCTTTTGTCATATCTGGTTAGAGTATTGTCTATTATGGTGTACCCTACATGTAGTGTAAAAGCATGGCCTACTATGCTATCCTGATTTGATTGAACCCTAAATAATAGTCTGTTATAAGTCATAGGCTATTAAGTTAATGCACATTAATTTTCTTCTTCATTGGAAAATATTCAAAATTTTACTATCCAGAAACTTAAAGATACTAGATTCATTTCATTCAATTTTGTAAAATAACCATTTCTTGGAGGAAATGCCAGTTGTGAGTTTTTTACATAGTCCTTGGCATTTCTAGTTTATCAGTCCATCTTTGTGGAGATGAACAGAAATTATAATCATTTTCTAAGCATTAAATCTGTGGAGAATCTTAGGGATTTTTACATTTTTGACTTGTCATAATAGGAAACCAGCATCATTTACTAAAGTCATCCATCAACAGTTAAGATGAATTCATTCAGTGTAGCTCAACAAACAGTAACTGTTTCATGCCAAGCATTTAGCTAGGTGCTAAGGCTATCGAGAAAAAGTATGGTTTTACTCCTTCCTGATGGAGCACAGAGGAGCAACATTTAGACCATAATGGAAAGGGAAAGGAGCCAGTGAAGGCTTCAGGTAGGATGTTACTTCTGAGGTCAAGTTCAACTCCAAAACAGGTGTTAAGAAGGGAGTAGAAAGAAAATGACCAGAAACTCAGTCATGAAGTGATTCAAGGCATTTGAGGAACTCTAGGCTTTGTTATTCTACTAACTCAGCTATCCTTATCTGAGATCCTTGGTGCCAGGTGATTTTGGCAATTTATAGATTTTTGTGTTTAAGTAAGATTATGAAGTGTATGTACCTAATATTAAAATAACTCCCAAGTTTTTTGGTCTCAGGGATGGCATCCTGCATTCTAATAAATTGCAATTTCTTTAGCACTCCATATGAATGTGGAAGGGATAAATGAATGTGGAATACCATTAATAGCCTTAAGTCAGTCCAAGTCCAATATTGTCCCGAAATGATAAAAAAACTTTTGGTTTTCATTACTTTTTAGAGTTTAGAATTGTGGATAAGGAGTTGTGACCCTTTCCAGAATATAGATTAGAAGGGACTAAAAATAGAAATGTTGGCAGAGAGCAGGTCATGGAGTGGGGCAGGTAAGGGACTTAAATTTATCTTATGGGTGATGGGAGTCCTCGAAGGGTAGAAAATGAATTTGAAGGTGGAATCATTGAAGGTTTATGAGCAGAGGAGTAGAGGAGCTCAGAGAATATGTAGGCTGTGATTTGGACAAGAGGTAGAGATTCCAGTTAGGAAGCTTTTGCAACAATGTAGTGAGGAAATGATGAAGGCTTGAATGGAGATTACTGCAGTGGAGATAGAAAGATATAGAATATGAACTGAATGAACAGTAGAGTAAACCGTAGGATTTGGCTATTAATTTGATGCGGTAGGGAAAGGAGATAAGCAAATGAAAGATACAACCTAAAGTGAATATTTGAATGTTTAGGAAGTAAGAGATGAGGCGTGTAGGAAGTTAGGTTTGGAAAATTTCAAGGGTTACATGCTATCTCACAATGTTGAGTGATAATGAGTTAAAAACAAAAAAAGGAGAGGGGTGGTTTCCTTACAACTTTTAGTTGCTAGTATATTTTCAACCTCCTTCCATTTATTGTTTTGTCAGCAGTTTCTGTTCACTTGTTCTCTTAGTGCTGCTTCAGAAAGTAGTCCATCTGTTGTTTTCCAGTAGGGAATTCAAGACAGTTTTTATTTGAATATAGAATCTAACTCAAATTGCTGGTTCACTTATCTCTCAGTGGCTTATTTTTGTGGTTAAGTGCCCAATGTTTATTCTAGAGATTTTTAAAATATTATTTTTAGAAGCAATCATAAGCATTATAAAATTAAAAAAAAAATGATAATGATTAGCATCATTGTGACTTCTTTGATTGGCAGACTCGGAAGAGATAATTTAATAGTGAAATTGGGTAACAGTATACCATATTATACAATATTTTGCAGTACTGAATAGCATCTTAAAATGAGGCACTTTTGGGTAATTAAATATAATCTCTTCCAATAGGATTGGAGAGGCAAGTTTGTTGGGTAACAGTCCATTTTTCATTCAACGAATGTTTACTGATGCCCTGTCCCATCAGTGTCCTCAATGGGACAGCACTGATTACATAATGTGCAGGATTGTGATGCCAACTTCTCAACACTGTTAATAGAAATTGAGTGTGGAAATCGATTTGGGGTTTTCAGTGTTTGTGAAGTTTTACATATATTTATAGTTTTTAATATTCTCACTAAGATCTATATAATGGCTTCTCTAGCTTGAATGTTTTCTAAAATATAGATTGTATTACTCTCCCAGTCAACATTAAAATGTCAGAATTGCCCATCTTCTTTGGAAAATTAGCACTGTGACAAATAATTTAACCCATCCGTGTTGATATTTGGAAGTTTCCTTTTTTCCCCCTTGACTGGAGATACGAAGCAATTCCTGCCTTGTGTTCTGTAGTTCCCAGAAGTAGTCACTACCCTTTTACAAAGATTTGGTGTGTCTCTAAATCTATCTTCACATTATAATTATCATCAGGCTGCTACCACTTTTAGTTTTGTTTTTTTTTTAAAGATTTATTTATTTACCCCCCCACCCCCTCCCCCATTATTTGGACTCGCTGTCTGCTCTCTGTGTCCATTTGCTGTGTGTTCCTTTTCTCTTTAGGAAGCACCGGGAACTGAATCTAGGACCTCCCATGTGAGAGAGAGGTTCTCAGTTGCTTGAGCCACCTCAGCTCCCTGATTTGTTGTGTCTCTCATTGTTTTTCCTCTTTGTGTCTCCTTGTTGCATCATCTTGTTGCATCAGTTTGTTGCGCATGCCCATTGTGACAGCTAGCTGTCTTGCTCATCTTCTTTGGGAGGTACCGGGAACCAAACTGGGACCTCCTATGTGGTAGGTGAGAGGGAGCTCAATCACTTGAGCCACATCCACTTCCCTACTACTTTTAGTTTTGATATCTTGAGTAACTATTTCTTGGCATTGCCATTTAATGGTGTACTTGTTCTACATTGATTACATGTAGTGATGTTCGTATTCGGTACTATGCTTTAGAGACCATTTGCAGCTTTGGCCTTGTTTAACATTATTGATAGTCTGTAAATTTGTTCCTTTATTCTGTTGTTCTCCTAAGGGTTTTTAAGGATTATAGAAGAAATGATGCATTATGTAAAAAGTTTTCTCAGTGTAGATACAGTGAAAGAGAAGGTTTAAATGAGCATTTTGATCAGTTGTTCGTAAAGCAAAAACACAAGGAAGACATAAGTGAAAATGTCTCCCTTAAGAATTTTTTAATATTAGCTTAAGAATATCCTAGGTTTGTTTTCCTCATTTCCTGTGCATTACTACTTTTAAATTAAAAAAGCTTTATTTAGAGGTATGTATTATGTATTGAATGTTTAGATTTCAGTTAAATCTGAATTATGGGATGTATCATCTCTTGTACTCTCTTCTCTACTGTGTCTTTTTAAGGCGAGCAGAATATTTTTGATGAGTGATATAGGGAAGTCTTTTTTATTCCCATATTATTTTCATACGTAGAAGACAGAAACAAATGTCACTGCTTTTTCTGCACGGTGTGAATTCCCAATGTGTAAGTTTTCAGAACTGCTGCACAGTTTTTGGCATTGATTTAGCAATTAATGCAAAAATAGTGGAAATTGCAGATTTTGAGTCAATATGAGTAGAACTATAAAATAGTTAAATTTGTCCAAAATGGAACTGGATACTCGTATGTTACCTAATTGGAGGTGATCAAGCAGAGGAAGCAGGTGCACTTGTTAGGATGTCATTCAGGGGAGTCATTCATGGAGTTGTACTAGGTAGATAAGATCCTTCCTTGTTCTATGATTTGATAATTCTATAAGCTGGATGATTCACGATTTTGTTTTAGGTAAGTTTATAGTATTTCATTAACTTCAAACAAAATGGTTCACCTACTTCTAATATGTGAGCAAAACAATTCTATCCTCACTTCTTGGAGTGAATTTGCCATGCCTGTTGTGAAATTACTAATTAGGAGGAAACCTTTAACTTCATAGATTTTTTGGAAGATATGTTTTACTAAGCACTGCTCATTGAGTTTCAACTTTTTTTCTCTACCATTTATATTAGGTAGCACTTAATTGATGATGGTCAGAAATTTATTATGCATACTCTTCAAAAAGAACAAAGTTATAGGTCATTGATTGTCAAATTTTTAGCATGCGTAAGCATTGCCCTGCCTGATTGTTGAAGTGCACAGTCCTAGTCTCCAGGTATTCAGCAGATCCGGATTGGGGGTCTAAAATGCTGCCTTTTTAACAAGGCTGGCTTATTTTTTGATACTTGATGATCCAGCGATCACTCGTTGAAGAGGTAGAAATAATATAGAGCAGTTACTAGATCCTAGAGGAGGAAAAAATCTTCAAGATCACTTCATCTCAATCTCTCATTTTACGGATAAAGATGTTGAGTCTCTCGGAGGTTAAAAAGGTCAAATAATCTAGATAAAATAATGTAGGTGGGTTACTGGCAGTACTATGGCTTTTTCATGTCACAAAATTTCAGATGTCTCACTTGGGGCTTTCAATTTTAGTTGTATTTGAATATATATATGTATTATATGGGAATTCACTTAAATCTAAATAATGAAGCCATTTTGTTGACATATTATAAAAAGGACTTGAGAACTTCAGGGTTTAAAAATTCATATTCCTTTTGAACTTACATGTGCAGACTGCCTTGCATTTTTAAAACAAAGTTTTCGTTGCTGCTGTTCTCCTTTTTTCCTTTAAGTCCAGGGTAAGGGGACCTGCTTTTGAAAACTCTTTCTTGGTCTTTGAACTCATTTTAAAGGTTTCATGTTGCTGTGTACTGGAAACGAAAATACATCTTGAGGGCATCAACAACGCTTGTAATTAAGAAAAATAGGTGTTAACTGTCAATACGAGAAGATGGCTGTCTTCCTCTAAGCCAGTGTTTTGGAGCAGTGCAAGTAATTAAACAAAGTATATTGATGCTAATTGTCAAATTAGAAAGCAAGATTTACCTTGGAAAAAGCCCCAATTCAGAATATTCTTCAGTGGGTAATAATGAAGAACTAATTGTAAATTGCATTCTATTTCTCCTCGAATTTCCTTTAATTAATAGTCAACATTTTTAGTTTGTTTCAAATGTGCTTATGAATGATTACTGTTTTTTTTTCCAGTCAATAAAAAATCCTTTCTTAAGGATTTTTCTTAGTCTTTGTAGTGCTCACTGTTTTGTATGTTTTCAACTATTTTTTTTTAATCTGAATATTTGAATATGTACATTTTGAAACTGATTCAGTATTTAGAGTATTTAAATTTTGAAGTCCACTGAAAAATTAAATGGGTTCAGTTTTTAATCAGTTCAATTTCTATACTTTTTAAATTTGCATCAATCCAAGCATTGACTCAATTCCAAAATTAAACAAGATTAACTATACTGTGATTTAAAAAATAGGAGCTTAACCATAGACTTACAGTTTTATTCAACACATTTCTCAGTTACAAATAAAGAATGTTTTACTGTTAAATTATCAATTAAAATGTTAGTTTTTGAAATCCATGACTTTTTTATAAGCTATAATAAGCAAGATAATTTAAAGTCACTTAATGTAGTTTTAAATTACTGCATTAGAAAGGTGCTTTTTGCACTTCATTAGCTTATAGAAAAATTGAAATGCTGCAATAATTGTAAATTACAAATGTAATCCATGTTCAAACCTCTTTCTACACTAAGCACTCCTAACAAATTGAAACACTTTAGCAGCATTAAATCATTCATCCAGTACATATGACCAGAAAATTAACACTATTCTACAATTTTTTCATTATAAGATTTATTTTTTATAAAAATATCGACATCTAATTTGTAAAAAATGTAATTGACAATCCCTTTTTTCTGTTTTCTATCACTCGAGTAAGAAAAGCTATACTCAAAAAAAAAACTTCAGAAAATCTCTGATGCTATACTTAAGAGTTTGTTATTTACACTCAAGAAGTATAGGCTCTGAAAAGAGTTTCTTTTCAGCGAGTACTTTGTGACGGTCCTCAGCATTTTCTGGATGCTGTGATATGTGGATGTCTTTTGTCGGCTACGATCATGTCCATCCTCCTGAGCCAGGACTATTGGACTGAACTGTGCCGCTTTGCTGTGGGTCAGCTTTCATGGACGATTAGTGTCCTAAACAGTACTTTGGTCACAAGCTGTCTCGAGTGTTTACCATAAAGATAACCTCTTGTGGTCGAGCAGCAGTGTGCAGTGAGTTACATCTTTTGTGAAGCATTTCATGTTAGCCTTTCCTTGGAGACAAGTAAAACAACTGTTTCTTGTTCTGTGCCTGGCTCCCTTGTTCCTGAGAAGACTTAGGCCCATCAAATTTACTGGCTCTTTTTCCTCATCTTGTTTGCTTTTGTTCCCTCTCGGTTTATTCTTCTGACAAGAACGAAAGAACTATCTTCCTGCTGTTTTGCTCTGTGTCAGTATCCACAAGTGGTATGCATTTGATGCTGCGTGACGTGACTGGTTCAGAAGTAGGCAGAAGTAAACCAGTAAATCCTCAATGTCACTCTACCTTTAGCTACTTGATGGCTCTTTTCTACTCTGAATATCACCATAGAAACACATACTTTAAAATAAGGTTGATTTTTTTTTTTTTTTTTTTTTTACCCCTAAAACGCCACAGTTACGCAGGTGCTTGAAGGGTAGACCATTGTTCCTCAATTAGTCCTCTAATATGGTCAGGAGGTACCTGTGAAAACCTATGTGGTTTTAGTACATTGCAGTTTTTATCATTCTTTGCCTTTTTTTGTTTTGTAAAGTTGTTTCTGTGAATGGTTTCAACATTCCTTTTTAACGAGAATATCTTTAATATAATTGTTTTCTTCTCTATAATCTTTCATAGAAATTTTTAATTTTAAAAAGATACTGCAATTCATTGCCTTAAGGATGATCTTTTCAGGAACCAGGAAATTAAAAACAGGAATGTCCTGATCTGGCATCTGTGTGGTTTGTGCCCATTTTGTTTGTTTGTTTGTTTATTGCTTACCATTTTGTTTTTCAATTACTTTTCCTTTTTGGAGGGCATAAAAATAAACACACACATACATTGACATGACTATGTATTGATTTACCCTTGTAGTAGTACTTTCAAAGACATTTTCTTATTTAAAATAAGTAATTATTTAGTAGCAGCCAGCAATTTCAGTGTATAGAAAGTGCCTGGATAGTATAGATTCAAGGAAAATCTTACTTTGGTTTTCCCAGTTTGTCATGTACAAACAAGATTGGCGTTTATTCCACTGTTTAAGTTCAGGAATTCCAGTGAAATGACTTGTCTCAATATTATTTCTTTATTTTGAATAACTTTTAATATGCCACTAATTCTCTTTTTTCTGTTATATATTTATAAAGTTTTTCACTTAGTTGCCAAATATTTAATATTTCCAGAAGTGAATATTAAATATATTTTCTTTTTTTTATACTTCACTCCAGTGGTTACATTAGCTGATGTAAAATTAAGAATTTTCTTTTCAGGTAGCAAAGAGAAAGATATTTCCTTTAGACCTTTTCATAAATTTTCAAAGGAACTGTATTAAGGGAAAATATTATAGGTATTTTTATAGTCTGGTTTTCTTGGGATAAAGCAGCCTTTTAGTTTAACATGATTTTTTTTTGATGCTTTTTTTTTTTTTAAGTTCCAAGATTTTACGTTGTATGGTAAGTGTAGACTATTTTCTAAGACCTATTGTGTTTTTGTTTTATGTGTACTAGTTAACAAAAATAGTCAGCAAGTGGACCTCATTTTGTTTGGTAAATATACTAGCTTAAAATGGATATGTGCTACATAAGGAGATAATTCATTTCAGTTGTGAGAACTGTAAGCCATGATAAATGATTTTCCTTTACAAAATTCCCCATCTCTGAGACAGTATTAGTTTTTACTTTAATTACCGGCTGCCGTAATGTTTCCTATCCATAACTGTCGACAAAATAGACTGTTCCTGAGCAGAGGGTATGGCCTGTTTACTCAACCGTTGAAAAGAGTGCCCAAGTTCTACCAAGTCTTCCTCTCATGCTCTGAACTGCCTCACAGGAGAGTGTCCTTCATTTAAATATTTAAATATTAATGTTTTATTTTATAGGCAGACAATTTCAATGTCATTTTAAGGATATGCAACTTTACTGGGGAATCTTTGTCCATTATAAACTTTAGAGTCTTGTCTTGAATCTTAACATAATTTGGAGGGTTGCAACCTTGCTGCCATATTGGAGAGTTTGAGTATATCCATCTCCCCCCTCCTTTTTTTTCTTTTATTGTAAAAATAGGAACAGAAAAGCTGTTGTCAAGGGTGGCTTTCTCAAAAATGGCTTAGTTGACATTAGCTGAAAATGAGCAGAACGACACTAACTACTAATTGATTATAGTAATTACGCAGTCTTTGGCTAGTTTGTATTGGCAAACTCTATGTACTCCTGGAATAAATGTGAACTTGCAGAATGCACAGAAAAGGTCACTCTCATTTGCATGATAGGCTTCATTAGAATATGCTAAGGACAAGACCTAGTGTTTTATGACTTCAGGTGATGAATAGCGACCATATTACTCTGCTAGATGAAAGCATGTTTCCGTCACCTTAATTTACATGCTTTTTTTTTTTTTAATTTCAAGAAAAATCTTTTCTGTTATGGTAATAAAGGAACTTACTGTGATTTGAACTGAATTTTTGCCTGTATGTGTATGCTTTGAAATAGCATAATTTTTTAGTTAGAATTATTTTGAAGGATATTTTTAATAGTAAGATTAGAATAATTATAAAGCTTTCACTATGTTAGATCTTCTAGTGTTATAACTTTTGGCAGTTATTAAAGTAAATGTTTTTTTAGTGGTTTGAATAAAATATAGGTTAACTCATTGAAGCTTTAATTTGAGGTTTTATTTTACAGTCTTTAGTGTGCTATAGACTTATTAGTGAACATTACTGAATCCTAGAATACATTGATTTTCACGTTAAAATAATGCAGTTTCATCATATCGTTAATTTCCCCTGTTAACGTTTATGCTTAATTAGTACTATTTCTGTGCTTCAATTTTTTTTTATACATTTAAAGTATAGGTACAGCTATTGTGTAATGCATATTTTTGTTGAAAGCCAACATATACAGAATGCCTTTGTCAGTTGTTTTTATGCCATTTGTTTAGTGCAAAAGTCGTGGGGATTATGTAGAAATAAAAATAACATTCTCTGCAACCTCTCTAGATACATATTTTTAAAGTGAAGAATTATGTTTCCCATTACATAAATGTTCTCATTTATGGTCTCTGGTCATATAGTGATGGCTCCTATTAGCTGTCATTATCCTTATAATCTCATTATGAGAGAAAAATAGTCTTGGCTCCTAAAAGTATCTTTATGAGAAGTATCAGCTCCTAATTAGCAATGAATATAATCTGTTGGAACACAGGGTTAACACTTCCTAGAAATGCTGCTTATAAAGTTTCTTCATCTTTGAGAAGCTCTGCCTTCTAGTAAAACTATGTAGAGAATGGAATAGCACAGTTTTTTTCTTTTCTCAAATGCAGTTTTGTAATAAAATTGTACAATGAGCTTGCACAAGCTTTTTAAAATACCATTGCTGCCACTGAATAGCTCTGTAATTTATTTATTCAGGAATGTTGGAGACATTTTTGATTTATTTGTTTTTAGAGAATTTTGTTAAGCGAGATAATGAGCAGAGCTGGTGTTAATCATTTACTACACAACTAAAAAAATGAAAATTTTGCATATCTTTAGCACTGTTGGGGAAAATAAATTCACTTAATGCTAATGGTCTGTTGTTATAAATTTTAAAAATACCATCTAACTCTGGAGAAATGTAATACACTCACGTGTTTTGCTAATAGCTAAACTAATCAATAGATAATTACACATTTATATGTACTAAGCAATCATGATTATTTGTTATCAGTAGTGATGAAAAATTAATTTGTTGTTTGTCAGTGCCATAAGTGACATCATTAGTTTCTTGTATCTAAGTTTAGGTATATATTTTCAACATATAATCAAAGAGGACCTTTTTGAGGGTGATAATTCTGTAGAAATGCTGATATTTAAATTCTTGGGTGGTTGTACATATTGTACATTTAAAACAATCATAGTAAAATACATTATTGTCTATTATAATATTAATTATGCATGATGTAAGGTCTTTGATATTTTATTATATTTGAGAGTGTTTAAATGTCTGTTTTAAAAATGCAGTGGTGGTTTTCTGAAACATAAAGATAAGTTTATTTCAAAATCTCTTATTGTATTTTATATTAAATTTTATGACAATTTGTTGGATTGTCTTAAAGTCAGTTAAATTTATGAAGATGTGTTATAGTACAATATAAAAGTAAAACTTGAAAATGGATTAAAATGAACCAGATACTTTATACAGTGGTAACCTTTTTATGTTCATTGTTCAATTACAAAGGAGAATTCAGGCATTATTTTCCTTTGACTGCTCTATGTACAAGTAGAAAAGTAGGATATTATAGATTGCTGTAGGCAGAGGATGAATATTGCAATTCTAAATCGATTTTCAGGTGTGTTATAGAAACTGTAAATTGGTTTAAGGAACTTTGAAGAGATAAGAAATATTTTTAAAAAATATGTTTCTAAAGTAAAAAATGTATCCTTTAAAATATTTGCTATCTTGAGCTACTTATCTTAGTGAACATGTAGATAAAAGGCCACAAATAATTGCATGACACTTTATCCATTAGACCGTTAATAACTTACTTGAATTTTGCGGCATACTTTTTTGAACTTTTGATAAGTGGCATATGGTTCACTGCATGTATTTAGATTTACTGCAGACCAGATCATAATCATACTTAATGTTAACTTATAGAAGTAGTCTTTAACATGATGTTTGTTTTGGCTCTGGCAACTTAAAAGACTTCTGCTGCACTTCAGTGAGATTAATAGAAAGCCAGATATATTCTTAGTTAAACAGGAAGTAACTCATGGTTTGAACTGCTTGCTTCACATTTCTTTAGTGTCTGTAAGTTTTTTTTGTGCCATAAAGTGCATGATTTCCCTGCTAATATTTCATATTGCTAAAGAATTTATCTCCTTAAAGCTGACACACAGCAGAATATTAGTTTGGAAATTAGAATTTATGCATATCTAGAAGGGAATACGTAGAGATGTTACTCTTTTATAACTAGTAATGTTTTCACTCCACTATTCAACAATCCCACCCTGTGAGAGGGTTGAGAAAGAGGAGGGAGAGATGCAGAAGCTGGTATAGATAATTGATTAAGATCTGAAACTTTTAGTCTCCAGTTTCTTGAGGATCAGAGGCTAGAAATAACCCACTAAAGCACATACCTGTGTTGTCAGTAAGTGAATGTAGGTGATTACATAATTTGCCCATGAAATAGGCACTTTCCTTACAGAAAATCTTCTAGCATTTGGAGACTACCTTCCATTTTGAAAGTCCTAACTCCTGCTTAATTTAGAACATGTTTTTGAACAATTTGTTTCAAAGCTGGTTTTATATTCCTGGAAGGAAGAACATGATTGTTAGGGGATTTGGTGAATTAACTCCAAAAATATATTCTGAAGCAATTGTAATTGTAGAACTTTATAAAATGGACCAAATTTTGTTTTTGCCTTCTAGGATAAAAACAAATATATGCTCATTGAAAAATAAAAATGAGGAAAAAAAAAAAAAAAAAAAAGAATTCAAGGCTTAAAAAAATACTTTCATGATATTATGAGCATTAAGTTAAAGTAAATTATATGCGTATATATACATATACATATATATGTTAAAAAACAAATAATTAGGACTAAATTAGGCCTTTTGAAAACTTTTGGCCTGTCGTATGCATATTTTTGTAGAGTTTATGTTTAGAATATAGCATGTGATAACTCTGGGAAATATATGAAATATGCCTTTATTAGTTTCCTGTGGTTGCCTTAATAAATAAATTACCACAAACTTGGTGGGTTAAAACAAAAGGCATTTATTCTCCCACTGTCTGGAGGCCAGAAGTCTGAAATTAGTATCGTTGGCCTGAACGCAGGGTATTGCACAGCCTCTGCCTCCACGGTCACATGGCCGCCTCTCCTCTCTGGTTCACATTCCTCTCTATCTCTTACAAGTCCACGTGTGAGTTCATTTAGGACCCACCTGGACAACCAAGGTAAGTCCACCTTCAGCTCCTTAACTTAATCATACCTGCAAAGACTATTTTTCCTTAGAAGGTGACATTTACAGGTTCCGCGCATGAGGACCTGATATCTTAGGGGCTATTTCCAGCCTGTGCACATAGATTTACGTAGGCCTGCTTAGGATAGGAGATCCACCTGTCTCCCCTTGTTCTGATACCTTGCCTCTTCTCCTGGCTTCCATCAGTTCCAGATCTTCAGAATTCTCTGCTGGGGTATGTGGAGTTCTACAGCAGATTTTAGGGGCATCCTCACCCCCAATACCAGCAGTGAGTAGTAAACTCAGAGACGCATCTTTTGGCCTTTTCTACAGTGTGCAAGTGTGGTTATTGTTGGGCTTCCCAAGACAGCAGTTTCCTGTAGTCGGTCACCGCATTCAGCCTTTGCTTCAGGAAACTTGGCAGACAACCGTGCTGTTCCTCACTAGCAGTGGCCGGCAGGCAGCTTCAGCATCCCATGTCTGAGACCATGACTGGGCAAGTGATGTAAAAGGAGGGACTATGACACTGAAATGGTTTAGGGAAGTCAGTCAGTGCATAAAGTGTAAAATTATAGGCCATAAAACAATTAAGAAATATACTGGTATAAATCACTAAGACTTTTTCTCCTGCCAGCTTCAGAAAATTTTTATCTATATATACATACATATGTACAAGCACATATATACCATGTAATGTATGTATATGTATAAATACAATCACGCCCATACAAATAAACACATATGCAAACAGTTAAAATAATTTTAATACATCATGTAATTAACTCTAAATTGTGGGCTATAGCCTAAAACAGCTTTAGGAATTTAATTAAAGTGACTACTTTATCTTATCTTGACTAGAATATGACAGAAAGCTGTAACTTAAATCATTTATACTATAACCTTTCTGAATAAGAATTATGTTAATTAAAAGATGGTAGTATATGTCAAATCTAGAGCTAGGGAAGTCAAATAGCAAGAATTTTTTAAAGACATATAGGGCAGTGTAGACAAGAGAAACCTTCATTTTGGGTTGCTTTATTACTATAATCTATCAAATAGCTCTTTATTCTGCATCCTCATGAGTCAACCCTTTAATTATAATTTGAGTTCTCATATAGCTTTTTCTATAGATGAAAGGTCATGCTGGTTTATTTAGTAATTTTTCTGGATTTTTTGCGTAAATATAATGTCATTCTGGTTTGTTCATCTGTTTTTTTTTTTTTAATTTGGTTATCTTTAATTAGTCATATAATTGAATCTAAACACAGTGGGAAGAGTCACATTATTGGGACCACAGATAAGTTCTTGAACTTGAGACCTTCTCTGACATTGAATTTACCTTTAAATTCATAATTGATATCTGACTCTTGTTCGACATGTCTTTTTTCCAGGTCTGACATGTAAGTTTTAAACGATAGTAAATTATCTTGATTGTCACACCTGAGTCTTGGTAAGAGTTAAGTGATACTCTTGACATGAAAACAGCCTCCTTAATATTAATGATGGGAGAAAATAACTGTTTAAGATGTTGCAAACTCTAGTGTGGAAGGTATCAGGAATTTGTCATTCTATTTGAATAAATAGCCCAGCTAGGTTTTACTATTATCACCTACTATTGGATTCAATAGGAAAACGTGGGATGAGGAAGAGTTTACAAAGGAAAAGCAGTGTAGTTCTCGCCTGGAATTCTGTCCCAAGTGGGAAAGATCACATAACAATTAGAAGAAATCTTGATATGTTTTTGAAGGGTACATTAAATTGTAGGGCACTTCTTTAGTATGAATATCATTAGCTCTTTAATAGATGATGGTAATCGAAGCTTTGCTTTTTTACTTTTCACCCTTCCTACTCTCTGTAGTTGCTTTTGCAGAGAGAGGAAAGTTGGAAGACTTAAAATCATTAAATTATCCAAAGAACATATTTTTGGTGAGAAACTATTGCATAAGGGAATCCTATCTTCCACCCCTTTCTGTAATATTTAAGAGGACATACTATTTTAAGTGTGAAAAGATAATACGTTTCACAAATTAAATGCTCTGAAGGAGCAGTGAAATTCTCATGCTTCTTAGTAAATGTACAGTGAAAAATAGTGATGAGACTACCTACTGAATTAGGTTGAGACACATGAAGTTGCTGAGTTCAACTCCAATAATTTTATTTTAATTTTATTTTAAAAGTTGCAATTTCATTGCATTCAACCTAATATTTTTCAGGTATATCCTGAATCACCCTTTGCTCTAAATATCTTGCATATTTGTTGGGTTAGCGCTTAATTATATTCTTTGAAGTTTTGTTTAAAATAAAATCAAAACTTAAAAATGGAGATTATCTTTTTGTTTTTGTAAGTGAGATTCTGTTATTTTAGGAAGAGTGATTAGGGAAAGGGTATTTCAACAACAACAACTACAAAACTTCTTTTTTTTTCCTCTCTTGCTTATTTTTCGAACAAATCTACAATATCTTACAGTGTCTACCTTCTCAAAGTTTTCCACTAAAGCCCCACAAACAGCAGAGAAGTTTCATCCTTGTTGGCCTCGTGTTTCCTCTGGTTAGCTCCTTTTCCTACCTCTTAAGTGTTCTGGTATGGTTGCCCTGTCCATAGTAGATCTTCAATAAATATTTAGAAAATGACTGCATATACTACAGTTTTAGGCATTGAGGCCAGTTAAGACAGTTTTCTAATTGTTTAGGAAATCGATGAGGAAACCATTAGGTAAAAACAAAACAAAACAAGGGTGGATGGATTACAAGAAGATAGATTCAAGAGATGTTAGGTGGTAGCATTTGATAACTGAATGAGGTGAGGGTGATGGGTTTTGGGTAGTAAAGTTTGACGTTAGATTTGTAACTTGGCTGACCACCTAGAAAAGTCGTCTTCTCTTAACTAAAAGAACACAGGAGACAGAGGAATTTGGAATTGGAATATATTAGGTAGAGCAGGTGATGGACACGTTTGGTTTTAGTTGTGACGAGTTTAAAATGCCCATAGATTATTGAGGTGGAGTTACCTGGTGGCAGTTGGAAGAAATCAGCTTTTACCTAGTGCTTGAAAGAGAGGCTACTACTTGAAATATGTGTGTCTGTCTGTATATGTACATAAGTAATCCTATATTTAGGATTCATTTATATGTAGTTGTTGAAACTATGGAGCTGAGTGATGTTGAAGAAAGAGAAAATCTATTTTAAAAAGATAGTGCCAATTTTCTTTTCTCTTTGACACTCAACAAGAAAGGGCATTAGTATATGTAATCTGTAACATCAGGATGTGTGTGTGTGTGTGTGTGTGTGAGATATCCGAATTCTCATTTACTGTTTTGGTTCTTCTCCATGATGATAATGTGAAGCCTTTATAGATCTCTGTCAAGTTAAAAACTACTGAATTAGAAAAGGGCCATTTTAAGGTTATATTTGAAGTATATAATAATCCTTTTTAGGATTGATAGTGATACAATCCTAATGAGTTGTCTCTGTTTTAAGATCTGTGATGTTCCTCAATTGGTATTCATTTAGGTATTTTTAATGAAAATAACCTCTTATAATCTAAAATGTTGTGAAAGGAATTTTACTCCACTGGTTCTGCCTTTTCTGGAACATTTTGTTTCTTGTAGTCCCTCTAAAAGAATAGATATACTATGATTTATTACCATCTTCCTGCTTGGTATACACACATTTTTTTCATATTTTAACATTTTTGAAATTTGGATTTGTTTTAGAGTCAAATGGCACATTAGTTTGGTGTATTTTCACCTTTAGAAAAAATGTTAAATCATTTGTGTATCTCAGAATCAATGGTGTGCTAGAATCAAGTAAAAATTGTACATTAAATTATTATAATGTACTATACAAGGCATTTACTGTTGTCATGGGGGGCCTTGATTAGTTGATTTCAATTCTGGCTCTCAGGTTATTTTATTGAGTTTACAGTTTAACCTCTTCCTGGAAAAACTGATTTTCATGACCTTAAGGCAATAAACTAACACTGAGAATTTATTAATGACTTCCTTATTCCTCCAAAAAAAGTCTTTCTTTATTCTGTCACCTACTTAGTGATCTCCCAGCCATTATGTTCCTGCTTCTCTGATTAAAGTGTGGGGGCTTCCCTAGGGTTTCAGCACTTTTCTTCAGCTTTGCTATTCCAGTGCTAGCATCATATGAAGTGGGTGTGGAAGTGGACTGGGAAGGGCTCATGACCTCTGACCCTCCGCATGGCCTCGAAGCCCGCCTGACTTTGTCATAGTCAGACTCTCTGTGGAATCTGATAGATCTGCACCTCCATAGTTTTGGAAGTTATTTGTATACTTTTTTTTTTCTCCACTGCATAAGAGGGTTGGCAGAGTTCTCAAGAATAATTTGCATGCCTGTATTTATTATATATATTTTTAGATTATTAAATCAAGACCTTTATTGGAGAATATTTGGAAATGAAAGAAAAACATGAATAAAATTTCAAGCTTAATCTTATTGCCTGGTGATTACCATTGTTGTTTTTTTAAGTTAGGTTCCGCAAATGATAAGTGTGATGCATCATCACATTGCTGAAGCAAAGTATGTAAGCCCAAAAGAATTTCAGAAAATGATTCTGTCCAGTATCCATGGAATGTGTGTATGTATATGTGTGTAAATATCATCTTATTCATAATTAGATTAGTTCTAAGTGTAATTAAAATAAGGATACATACAGAACATCTCATGTTAATCTTTTTATTATCCTTATTTTGAAGAATTACCTGTTCGAATGAAAAATTATATGCTCTGGAAATTAGTTTTTGCCAATTTGTGCATTGAAGACAAGGACTTTTGTAGTGAGTAAATTCTTTTATGCTTGAATGTATTCTCAGAAGCTGTACAAAAAATGCTTCTATATAAGTTTTGATGTAAAAAAAAAAATCTGAGCTTTGTTATATGCAGTGAAAACCAGCACCTTTTGGACTACTCAATCTTAGAAAATTCAAAAGTACCACTTTTAGTATTATATAGCTATACAAAGTTCAGTGCACCGTCCATGCTCAGCAGCATTCAGAAAGTTCACATTATCCTAGCTCTTAAAAAAAATATCAGTATTTTGAACATTAATAATGAATGGAATTTCCAAAATGGAATTGAAAAACTATTTGATTTCTGGAGAAAGTACCATAAAATAATTTTCTTCATATATATTCACATACAAACATATGTTGTTTTGTAATTTTGTAGGTAGAATATGTAAGTGAAGACAAATGAAGTTTATTGGCTTCTAACATTGCAGAATTTGTTAAAAACTCATCAGCTGGAATGCTACACAATGAATACTGAAAATGTTCTCAGTTTTAGGCTTATAATGGCCTGCAGTCATTAGAAAATTAAAATGTTATTTCCGTATTTTAGAACATTAAAAATATTATTGTGTATATAACTATGGTAATCTTTTCAACTATTTTAATGCTATATGAAGTTTTTTTTCTAGGTTAAACTTTTGTGACCAAACATGACTCAATGTTTGTGAAAATTATGCTCAATTATTTTCACACAGCAAGCTTTAAGAGTTGGTCAGTTTAATTTCGTGTTTCTCACTTCTTAAAATTATCGTGAAATTTTCCCACTCAACAGCAAATAGTCACATCTTTGATGATGTCTACATATATTTGGTCAGCAATTATTAGAACAAGCTTTTTAGTTCTTCTGTTATTCAGAACATCATATTTGTACAGCCTTTGTACCATCAAAATGAAACATTATAGATTTAATTTAATATCAGGTGACATGTTGGAGAGCGTTTTCATTACAAAACATTAAAAAGCAAATTGTGATGTTTCAGTTAAAAATATTTTATTAATATATGTAAGATTCTACTTTACTTTCATTCCTTTTTTCCTTTAAAAGCAAAAGGCAAAAAATTTTCTTCCTATGGCTTTCAAGCTAAAGAAAGTGAAAAGAATTTTAATTTTATGGCAGCAATCATAACCAGTACATTAGGTTTTCTCTAATAACATGTACCATTAAAAAGCGTCATTATAGCAGTGCTATGATCTTTACGTGGCAATGAGGAAGAGAGAGCATTATCAAGTATGAGAACTTCATGGCATTGTTACCTGTTGTGGGCCCTGTAGTGTCAGAAGGACAGTACAGACTTCTTGCCTAGCTGACAGACACTGGCAGCCACAGTGTCACTGTGCCTTTTCACCTCATGCTAACTGGAAGTACTCCCTGAAGCCAGTCTGTGTCGCCGAGTCCTAGATGAGGTCTTCATGGGTGCTGACCGTAAAAAGTTCATCAAAGTAATGAGGCGAGGAGCGAGCTTGGTGCTCATGGGCAGAGCTCAGCACCAAGGAGTGTGAACTGGCTCCAGCTGTGACAATAAAACAGCAGGTGGCTGCTGTCATTAGGGGTGGCAGATGAGGCAGGGGACCAACAGCCAGCCCACAAAACTCTCATTTGTTAGCTATCGCCACTGTACCATGCAAAATAGCTTCCATCTCAGTCAATTTTACTTTGCAAAATATTATACATAGCCATAAGACTATTAGAGCCTGGGTGGGCTGGTCTTGTCTTCCTTTGCCTTGCCTTGCCTTGCCTTGCCTTCTCATCCCCATTCCCCCTCCCCTCCCCTCCCCTCCCCACTCCACGCCTTGCCTTGCCTTGCCTTGCCTTGTCTTGACTTGCCTTGCCTTGCCTTGCCTTGCCTTGCCTTTTCATCCCCATTCCCCCTCCCTTCCCATGGACATATTAGAATATTGTTGTGGTTAGTTTATAAGAATAAGCCCAAATCTTACTATCTTATTTAGGGAATAAAACGTCAAATAATAGAAACCATTATTTTTCCTTTCATACAGTAAGGAGAGGAAATTAAAGAAGTATGTAAATGAGCAACTGGATGAACAAAACCTCTGTTGCCAACTCTGAAGATTAGATAAGCATGAAACTGTTGCCCTTCTTTTATAATTTGCTATAGCAAAACAGAAACTAAAATTTGTTGAGCAAAATAAAATATTGTAAATATATAATCAATTCTGCTAATTAAGGAAAGAAGTACTAGTTTAAATTAACTTTTGAAGATTGAAGACCAGTTATTTTGTAGATTGTCATTCCTACATTCATTATGTGAAAGAGATTTTTCTTATTTGTTTTGGTTTATATCATGTACATATAGATTCTTATTTTATTCATGAGTCATTGCTATCAGTAATATTTTAAATGCTCACATTACCCTAGTTTAGCCTTTAGGAGCCCTCTCATGCTGTTGGCCTGTGCTTTTTGATAGGCTCTTTCATTCTTTGAGCGTTTTCTCATTTTCTGTCACAACAAGATATCTCAGTCTCATATTGTACCTTCCCTGCCTCAGCTCTGGGGTCAACTTTTTTTTTTTTTTTGCCAATGGGCTCTGGTTCCTTCAAATGAAGAATGGTATTTATCGAACAAGATTTAATTGCTAGATGAACTCCCTGTTTTTGGAGTTTCTGTTCAGTGAACAGAAGTCTTCATTTCTTATAAATTGTTTACTGAAACATAGCTTCCATTATATCACACTACTTTAAAAAAGAAAAAATCATGGAATACTATTTAAAATCCAGCCCATAATTTTCTAAGTCCTTCACAATTTGCCCGTAAAAGACCTTTCTAACCTTATTTTTGCTCATATCTATGCTGTAGCCTAAACATTCTCCTGATATTCTCAAACTGGTTTCTCAAAGCTTTACTCATAATTTTCTCTTGCCAAGAATGTCATCCTTCTCATAGAAATTTCCTGTTTATCCTTAAGTTTCACTTCTCATTTGAAGGTATCCTCATTTCTTTATATAACATTTTTGGTCTACCAGCATACAAGATACAGTATTGTATTCTAATTAATTGGCTTTATCTCTGTTTACTGATAAGTGAACTTTAGATTGAATACATAAATGAATGGTGTACTATCTTCCTTTTGAGCAGAGGGAAAGTCATTTACCACCCAACTTGATCCATTCCAAAGTAATTTGCATTCTCTCAGTCTTACCACCTTTACCCTCTGCCTGGGTTCATGAAGTTATTTCTCTTCAAGTGTTTTATTACCCTTTATCCAACCTCCTAGATTACATATAAAAATGGAGTCTACTAGGTAGCTTTCCTTTGCTCTCCTTTTCAATCTTTTTTTTGCTTGTTTTAGGTAAAGACTGGTAGGTGTTCCCCCAAGCAGAGCCGAAGACCAAGATTTTTCAGCTAGTTATTTTTAAGGAAATGCTCCCTGGGGAGGTAGGTGAGGGAATAGGGAAAAGTGGGCAGAGAAATCAAAGAGAGGCCAAAGCATGGATTCAATTACAGGCAGAGGTTCACCCGAACCAGATTTTGTAGAGTTTTTAGAAAGAGAGTTTTGTGTCATATTTTATCCAGACTCGAGGCCAGAGATTTGGGCTTTCATACTCTTCTGTCAATATCCACTCATTGGCTGAGGCTTGGGACTGAAAAGGGGTATCTGGTGATAATTCCCAGGTATCCTTTTCCTGTGCAGCCAAAGCCCCTCTGAAGTTCTGGCTTTTGTAGGAGATGCACGGGTGCATGTCCTGAGACTTTATTGCACTCAGAGTTGCATCTGTGCAATAGTAGTTCCTTATTCTGTCCAATAAAACCAATCCTCCTCTTTGGGGGGTGTTTTGGAAATTTATAGTGGTGGTTTTGGTTGTCACACACTATTAGGTAACACTGTTGAAACTTATCGGACTGTAGTGAGGACTGCTAGACATGGTGTAACAGGCACAGAAAAGAATTGTCCTGTGTCTTGAATAGCTTTGGTGTTTGTGCAGTTTGTGCAATAAAGAGTTAACATAGCAGGCCTGAGATTGCTATCCTTAAAAAGGGCTGCTTGCAAGGGTGCCCCTCCATTGGCACTGAAAACTTAGATTTTGGGAGGGTCCCTACTGTTCTCTTATATTTCACTGTCCTTAAAATATTTGTGAAAAGAGTATGATGTATACTGAACACCAGCTTTCCTTCTATGAGTCTGGAATTTTGGTACCTGGTAGGCAGAGGGAGTTTACAAGACCAGCCCTGATGAAAGATTGGGTGAGTCTCTAATGAGTTTCTTTGGTTGACAACATTTCACAACATGTCACAACTCACTGCTAAGGGAATTACACCCATCCTGTGTGACTCCACTGAGGAGGGTTTTGGAGGCTTATGCCTGGTTTCCTCTGAACTTTGCCCATGCGCCTTTTCCCTTAGCTGATTTGCTCTGTAAGCTTTTGCTGTAGTACATCTTAGCCATCAGTGTGATGATGTGTCAGGTCACGTAAGTCTTCCTAGTGTCTCATTGAAGCTAGGGAAGTTTTAGGGGAGTCTGTCCGGGTCTGAGCTCTTCTTTGTGGGAAAAGTTTTGATTACTAATTCATTCTTTTTACTTGTTATTGGTCTCTGCAGATTTTTTATTTTTTCTCAAGTCAATTTTAGTCATTTGTGTTTCTCTAGGAATTTGTCTATTTCGAATTAGTTGACAGATGATCATTCCTTGTGTTTTCTTTTAATTTTTTAAAATATTCATAATGTCAGTAGTAATATCTTCTTTTTATCCTCATTTAATAATTTGATTCTTTTCTCCTTTTTGCTTGATAGATTCTAGCTAAAGATTTGTCATTTTTTTTTTAAAGATTTTATTTATTTATTCATTTATCCCCCCCTTGCTGCTTGTGCTCGCTGGGTCAGCTAACCTCGCCGTGCGGGCGGGCTTGCCTTCACCAGGAGGCCCCGGGAACCGAACCCGGGGCCTCCCATATGGTAAACGGGAGCCCTACTGATTGAGCCACAGCCGCCTCCAAGATTTGTCATTTTTATGCTCTTTTGGAGAACCAGTTTTTGGATTCATTGATTTTTTCCCTTTATTTTTCTATTTTCTATTTCATTTTTTTCTGCTGTATTTATTTTGACTTCCTTCTACTTGCTTTGGAATTCTCTTGCTCTTCTGTTTCCACTTTCTTAAGATAGAAGGTTAGTATTTGATTTGCTCTCTTATTCTTTTAAAGTACGGGCATTTACCACTATAATTTTTTCTCTAATCTTGCTTTAGCAGCATCTCATAAGTTTTAGTATGTTGTATTATTGTTTCCATTCATCTCAAGTTATTTTTCTTTTTGTTTCTTCCTTAATAATTCTATTGCTTAATTAGCTGAGTGTTGTTTAATTTCAACATATGTTGTATTTACTAAATTTTCTTTTTAAATAAACTTCTATGTTCATTACATATCATTGGAGGAAAGACATTGTTTGATTTCAATCCTGGTAAATATGTTGACTCTGGTTTTTATGTCCTAACTTATGGGGGTAATATTGGAGAATATTCCATGTGCACTTGAGATCCTGTTTTTGGGAGACATGTTCTGTAATATGTTAGGTCTAGTTATTTTGTAGCTTTGTTCAAGTCTTCTCTTTCTTTGTTTATGTTCTACATAGTTATGTCCATTATTGATAGTGGGGTTTTGAAGCCTTTATTATTGTTGAATTATTTCTTTTTCCCCTTCAATCTGACCATTTTTGCTTCATGTATTTTTGGGCTGTATTGTTAGGTGCATATATTTTCATAATTGTTATGTCTTCTTGATGGAGTGACCTTTTTTTTTAAACATTGCAAAATACCCTTTTTTTTTTTTTTGTTTCTGGTAACAATTTTTGTCTTAAAGTCTGTTTTGTCTATCTGTCTAATGCTCCCTTTGGGTTACTGATTGATTGTATGATACGTCATTTTGCATTTTTTTTACCTTCAACCTATTTGCATCTTGGAAGCTTATATGTGACTCTTGTGGATAAAACCTAATTGGATCATTTTTTAAGAATATAGTTTGTCTGTCTCTGCTTTTGATTGGAATGTGTAGTCTGTGTATATTTAATGTTATTACCAGTAAAGTTGATATGCATATACCATTTTGCTATTTGTTTTCAATATTTCTTTATACCCACCCTCTCCCCTTTTTATCCATTACTGCTTTCTTTTTGGTTAAATAAGATCTTTTGTGTTAATTAGCTTTTCTCTTGCATATCCTTTGCAATAATCTTTTCAATTTTTTATTATTATTTTTTTTTGTCTTACTTTCTTAGTTTTTACCCTGTAGATTACAATTAACATCTTAAATTATAACAATCTAGTCTGGATGATTACCAACTTAAATTTGGTTCTATACTTTTGCTCCCTCCATATTTTCATTCCTTCCCTCCTCATTTGTGCTTTTATTATCATACTGATTGCATCTTTATACATTGTATACCCATCCATCTAGATTTATAGTTATTGCTTTATGCATTTGTCGTTTAATCAGACAGGAGGAAAAAGAGTTAGTGAAGACATATTTGTACTGTCTTTTATAGTTATCTATACAGTTACCTTTACTGGTACTTCATGTGGATTCACACTAATGTCTAGTACCCTTTCATTTCAGTCTGAAAGACTACCTTTAGTATTTCTTATACAGCATATCTACTAGTGACAACTTCCCTCAGTTTTGTTTATCTGGGTATGTTTTAATATCTCTGGTTTGGATTATGGGTTTGCTGGTTATAGAATCCGTAGCTAATACAATTTGAGAACTATGTTAAAGAAAATAAAAAAGACAAAGAAGAAATAAAAGAGGTTCTTATTTCTATAGGAGTGTATAATACCTGAAATGCTAATCATTTTCTGATGAAAATTTAGCTTGACTTAAAAAGATTTGTTGAGTATTATTGACATACATTAAACTGTGTATATTTACAATGTATACAATTTGATTAGTTTTGAACCATATTGTCATCGCAAACAAGATAACGAACGTACCATTTCTGCCAAAAATATCCATGTTTTGTTTTGTAATCCTACCTTCCTGCCCTTCCCCACCTGTCCCAAGTAGTTTCTGGTCTGCTTTCTTTCACTAATATTTAACTTGCATTTTCTAGAATTTTATATTCATGGAATAATACAATATGTAATCCTTCTTGCCTGGCCTCTTTCATTACACATAACTATTTTGAGATTCGTCTGTGTGGTATCATGCACTGATTCTTCATTCCTTTTTATTTCAACTTTTGTTTATCCATTTTCTATATCCGTTCATCTCTTGATGGACATTTGGGTTGTTTCCAGTTTTTGGATATTTCAATGTAAGCTTCTGTGAAAATTTATGTACCAGTCTTGGTATGCACACATCCATCCTATCGTTTCTCTTGGTTAAAGAGTGGAGTTACAAGATCATATGGTTGTATATATATGTTTAACCATTTGATAAACTGCCAAATTGTTTTCTAGAGTAGTAGTTGTACCTTCTTCCATCCCCACCAGATCTTCCTGTTTTTTCCACATACTTCTCAGCATGTAGTATGGGCAATCTCCTTATTTTTTCTTCTTCTTCATATAATAAACTTTATTTTTAAAGAAGTTTTAGATTACAGAAAAGTTACATCAAAAATTTAGGTGATTCCCATATACCCCACCCCCTTCCCTCTCACATTACCCCACTGTGAAGTCTGTTTTTCATATAATAAACTTTATTTTTAATGAAATTTTAGATTACAGAAAAGTTACATAGAAAGTATAGGGGAGTCCATTATTCCTCAACCCTCCCCCTCTTACATCTTCCCCTGTTAAAACATCTTACATTAGTGTGGGACATTTCTTACAATTGATGAACAAATGCTGAAGCATTGCTACTACCTAAGTTCTATAGCTTACATTATGGTTTACACTTTGCACCATACAATTTTGTAAGTTTTGACAAAATGTATAATGGCCTGTATCCATCATTGCAATATCATACTGAACAATTCCAATGCCCTAAAAATGCCCTATGTCCCAACAGTACTTCCCTCCCCCTCCCCTCAGAACCTCTGGTAACACTATCATTATATCAGTGTTACAGGCTCTTCCATTACTACAGTCACAATAAGTCTACGGTGGTCCATGGTTGCATTTCCTGCTTATGTTTGTTTATTCTTTGTTCTTGAGAATTTGGGGATGATGATGTCTGCTCTGCTTCAGATTGGGAGGGTTCTTAGATGTTATTGGTCTGATCGAAGGAACTGTTTTGCTGTAGTGTAGGAATTCTTTGTTTTTTGGGATGGGGGTTGTCCATCATCATCATTATGTTAGTTGTCCTGGGCAAGTCTGGTGAACTGCAGAGTAGGTGTTGGCTGCAACTCTGCTGAGATTCAGGGCTCAACCCGATGTATGAACAGACTGAAGATTTAAGTCTCTGGGACACATATTTAATGGGTTTCATGCTAATTATAGGTTCAAATAAAAGGGGTAGAAGAATCATGTGTAAGTTAATTATAAATGAGTCTAACTCTGATACATCGAGGAAATAGGTTATCATATATTCCAAGGTAAGGTCCACTGACGAGGCGCTGATTTCGTAGGGTTGTGTGCCTTTTAGTGTCCGGATGTCTCTAGAGCCCTCTGGAGCACCCCTGAGTGAAGCTTTATTTACTGTGGCAGACAGTGAGATCTACCCGAAGCAAGCCTAAGCGTAACCTCTGGAATGATCTCCTGACTCACTTTGAAATCTCTTAGCTGATTTTCTCCCAACCCATGGCTTGTCTTTTTATAAATTTTGATATAGTCCAGTTTATCAATTTGTTATTTTATCGATTGTGCTTTTGGTGTAATATGTGAGAACTGTTTGCCTAATTCAAGGTCATAAAAACTTTCTCCTTGTAGGTTTCCATTTAGTTGTGTGATCCTTCCTCAGGTAAATTTGTACCTGGCATGAGATGCACAGCCAAGGTGGTTACCATTGCCCTGCTGTTCTTTCCTTACTTGCCTTGCGTCTTTAAACCTGCTGTCCTTTTTGTTGATCCTCTGTACATTATGTGCCTCTTTCTCTGGCTGCTTTTTAAGGTTTTCTCTTTATAAATGATTTTGAGCAAATTGATTATGAATATCTGCGTGTGGTTTTCCTCATGTTTCCTTTGTTTGCAGTTTGTTGAGGTTTTTAAATCTGTGGATTTATAGTTTTCATCAAATTTGTAGCAATTTTGGCCACTGTCTCTTCAAATATCCCACCCTACCCACTCTACCAGTTCTTTGAGCATTTCAGTTACATTATCTGAAATTGTCTCACGGCTTTCTAATGCTGGTTTCTGTTTTTTGCAATTCTCTTTTCTCTTTGTGTTTTTATTTTTGATAGTTTCTATTGATGTTTTCTATCTTCACTAATCTTTTCTTCTTTTGTCAAATCTGCCATTAATACCATCCAGTGAATTTTTTTTCCCTCTCACATTATTTATTTATTTTTAGAACTTTGATTTGTGTCTTTTTGATATTTCTCATCTCTCTACCTTTTTGATCAAATGATATATTTATATATTTATGAAAACTGTTTTAGTGTCTTCGCTGATTTTAGCATCTGTGTCAGTTCTGAGTTGGTTTCAGTTTGTTTCCTGTTATGTGTCATATTTTCCCACTTCTGGTTATTTTTCATTAGATTCCAGACCTTTTAATTTTACCATTTTGGGTGCTCTTCCTTTCGTATTGCTATAAATATTTTTGAGCTGTGTTCTGAGATGCAGTTAATTTACTTCAAAGATACATTTGATCTTTTTGTGTCTCTCTTTTAAGAGCAGTGCTTGGTCAAGGACTATTCTCTACTACTGGGGCAGACCCTCTGTGTGCCCCCCGAGGTGCCAGGACTATACTGTCTGTCTGGTGGGACCAACATTGTCCTTTGTTCTGTCTGAACCCCGGGACATGTGACTTGTCAGTACTCAGCGGAATACTCCGTGCTCCCCATCTGCAGCCCTCGGGAGTGTGCTGTCTGTAGGTCTCGCCTCTCTTTTACCCCTGTCGTGTCAACTCTAGCTGCCAGTTCTTCATGTACTCTGCTCTACGCCTCCTTCACTCAGGATGTCTCTGCATCTCCAGCTGGGTTCCTGTACCTGTTCCACAGTCTGACAACATTCCTACGTGGGGTGCTGTCTTTCTTTGCCTGATGTTCATATCTCAGAAATGGTTGTTTCATATATTTTGTTATTATTTTTGGTTGTTTTTAGTGGGAGTATAAATCTTATTGTTGTTACTTCATCTTGTAAATTCAGAATCAATCAAAATTCAATCAGAAATGTAGAAGCAGTATGATGTATAATGTGTGTTATAACCATGCATGCCTGTGTGTCTCAGCTCAAGGTCCGTGTCACAGGTGTTTGGACAATTGTGGGAGTTTTGTGACCTGTCTCTATAAGGCTGAGGTTGCTATTGTACCTGCTGGTGGAGCATGAAGTCCACAGGGCAGGAAGTTAAGAAGTGAGGAAGGATATAAAATAGGGGATAACAAGAACAAGCTGGAACCCACAAGCATGAATGAGAGCCCAGGAGGACAGACTGAATCCCTGGCTAGTTTTCGCTGCCTCTGATGTTGATATCAGGTGTTGGTTTCCTGCAGAAGCTCATGCCCTCTTTCAATTTGATAACCTTTTTCATATTTAGTCCAGGAGTTGGAGAAGGTGATGCGGCATCCCAGGTTTGCTGGGTAGTTGCAGGCCTGGTTGATACCTTTTGTCCACAGGCGTGAGTTATGAAAATGAGTGTGGCTTCTCTTCAGTCCTCCAAATGTTACTGAAGAATCTCTCTTGTGGCCTTCCCTAACTAGATACATACAGGGAAGGGAATTCTGGGAAATGTAGTTTGGCCTTGCCAAGTTAACCTGGTGTTTGTCAACTATGCACCCATTTGTATCTTAAACCATATTTACTCCCTAACTAAAGACAATAAACACATTTGCTTCAGCCTAACATGATACACATACTACTGCATGTAATAAAAATACCTTTTTCCCTGAAAAAAAAAAAAAAAATTAATACCTTTTTTTTTGCTTTGGGTGATGTAAATTCTTCTTCCTAATTTACACTCTCTTTCTGCTAACCTATAACTTAAACGAGTTATAAAAGAAACTACAGGTAGCAGATCTTCTTTTAAATGATAAGGCAATTAGAAAGGGGAAGAAAATAATCTAGACTTAATTATTATTTTTTAAAAATCCTCAGTATTTCTTTATCAATTGGTCCACTTAGTTCATTTTATTATGAATTGCTATAGGAAAGTAATTCAGCCAGAACCCTTATTAATTGACAATTTTGCATCTCTCCAGTACAGCAATAATTGATGATGATAGTGATCTCCCTGAAGCACTGCATGCTTCTGATATGCCTGCTGAATCATTAAACAAAGATTAAATTCTGTTCTATAAAGTATTGTTATTAAATGCATTCTGTTGTGCTCTAATTTTTTGCATAATTGTATTCCATGAGTGATATTTATATTATATTATGTAAACCTGGATGCACAATTCAGAATACTCTTTTATTTGCCCATCTCTCACAGGGTGTGCTTATGTTAAATGAGTCCAATAGCAGACTGCACCATTGTGTATTCACAGTTTGGGACACTTATTTATAAATAGCTCAGTAAATACTGGTTGGATAAATGTATTGAATGTGTATGACCAGCAGCTTCAATTCATTTTCACATAAATTGTAATTGAATTCTCTTGTTTACCAGTGATATTTGAAAAGCAAAACATTAAAAGTCTTTAATTCTAAAATTCCCCTTGAACCATAAGTGCCTGTACTATTTGTACAAAAGTACTGTTGCACAGCTTAGCACAGTGCACTTGCATGCATTCTAGTGGAATTTACCGAAGGACATTTCTTACTGGATGTCAGATTGTGTTTGAGGCTTAGAGTCTACAGCCTCCTGGCCCCGTTCCTGGTGCTCTTTTAGCCAAGGTTAGAATCAGTAACTGGTCACCACTTCCCCATTGGCATCCTTTGCATTGCATGTTATGTAGTATTGTCAATTTACATTAAAAAATCAAGGAAGAAATTTGAAGACAAATGACAGGTTAAAGTGGAAATCCCTTTTTTAGTGGATTTATTGGTCAGTGTTTTATTCCCTGACATAAACATTCTTGTGTATTTTACTCCTGCACATTTAATCTATAAAGACAATACCAGAATTATACACTTGGATAAGAGAGAGTCTTAAATATATTAATAGCAATAATTTACTGAGCCTGACAGCATTTCATGCATTATGATAAGCACCTTAGGCTTCTGTAGACTGTATGTAGATACTTTTCCTCTATCCATCGCTCTTCTTAATTCTTATTTGGTTCTGTTTTTCTCATTTGTAAAATGAGATGAAAAACACAGTATTATCTATCTATTATAGTTGTTTTAGTGTTAAATCCATAGCCCATGTTAAGCGTTTATTCCCCTATTTGGCACATAGTATATTCTCTTACTAAAAGGAACCTTTTCATTACTCTTGTAGTTTTTAATCCTTCCATTGTCGTGCGAGGAAGGTCTTTGAACCATGGAAAGATAGAACTGAGATTCAGGGAGTCCCGGTGACCAGTTTAAACCCTGGTGCTGGTGCTGCTGCCTCTTCCTCCTGCTCCTAGAGCCCTCCACCTACCACCAGCTCTCTGCGCAGTGAGCACGCGTGTGCACAGGCTCATGTGCTCCCAGCACTGAAGTGAGCCCTGGCCATCTGTCGCGTCATTCAATCTTCACATCAGCACCAGGAAGGAGGGCTGATGTTGGTTCTAGTTGTACCCCAGCCCTTCTGAAGGCAGCCTCAGGGCTATTATGTTATGGCACATGCACGTTACTTCTTATTCAATGCACACTTGGATTTGTATTTTACCTTTGGTTGAACATATCATTATTTTTCATTCTCACAATATTTAACAATAACAGAAGGTCTCACCATTGTTTTGCCTCCTTCTAAAAACTTGAGGTAGCTCTAGGCAATGTGTGGTTTCTTGAGCAATTTTGGGAATGGTTTTCAATGAGTATGGCTTATGATCGCCATCTTTTATGTCCTATGCTTTTCTTTCTTATCATAATATTGCTATTCATAAACAAGTCTAAGCTCGTATGTTTTTGATCCTCCTTTGGGGTATCATTTCATTGATTATTGCAGTTCTTATTTTATAGTTCACTACTAAAATAATTGTTTACTAAATTCTTTGTATTTTTTATTTAGCATCTCAGCTGTCAGTAGTTTCATGTTGTCTTACATATCACTGTTGCTGACTTAGTCAAGTTCACGCCACTGTTAATTGGTAGAGCCTAGACCAGTTCCAGGTTCTTTGGCTCTTGATTTCAGTAGTTTTTCACTATACTACTACCTTTGTTGTTTCTCAGATACTGAGATAAAATACACTTCCTTCATTGATTTCAGTTAGTCAATTTTTATTAATAGTTCTTTCAATGGCAAATGACCTTTTATTGAAAAAAAAAAAACATGTACTTTTGAACTAACGGTTAATGTAAAAATGATAATATATTAGATGGAGAATGGACAGGGCTGTTTAGTGATTAAGTGTAGTATGTGTGCTCTGGAATTGGACAGCTTGTGTTCAGATCCCGACTCTGGCATTTATTAGCCAAGCAACCTTGGGTGAGTTACTTAATGTATATGTTCCTAAGGTTTTCATCTCTAAAGGGGAAGTTATAAGGGCTAAATAAATTAGTATATCGGACCCATTCAGGAGATTGCTGGGTCTTTTCTCTCCCCTCGTAACAAAAACAAAAACCTAATACGTGATTGCTTTTACTGTTGTTAAGTATGTGGTTAGTATTTGGAAGTCTACAATATAGTATTAAGGTCTTTGGGGAATACTATTATTTAAAGTTCTGAAACTAGTGGTAGTTATATCTCTATGGGGACCCTTACTAAATGAGAATGGAATTACTTCTGAGATAAAGCAGTACTAACTTGCTGAATGTCTTCCTTTCCTGTTTTGTGCAGGCTAGGAAATTGCACATGGTGTGTGCACGAGCGTGTGTGCGTGTGCATGCACATGCATGTTTGTGCATGTGCTGCATTACCTCTTAGTCATATTTCTGGTTGCTGTAACTCACATTCATGATATCTAAAAGTTGACCAACATCTTTCTATGAACAGAATACTTTCTGTCAATAGAGTTGTGAGACTTAGGAAAGTTTTTGATTCTTAGGAATAGCTAAAAGTTTAAGTTTTGTTTCTTCAAAGGGATTTTTAGTAATTTAGTATCATTTATTTTCGTGGAAAAGCAGAACTGTCCTAGAAAATAATAACTATTGCATTAAAGGATTAAAACATTCTTGGATATCTTTAAATTTTGGAATGCTAATAATTTGTTTTTGAAATAAGTTGCTTTATGGACAATTAAAAGAGTGTATTTCAAATGTGTAAGTAGTGGGTCTTCTGTGAAATTATAAACAAAAGGGTGCTATAAAGACCAGTTTTATTTTGCCGAAGCAGTGATTTGATAAAAATGTTTGAGAAATATATTTGTGAGGTGTCATTTAACATTTGTTAACTTCTGAATTTTGGAGTAAAAAATCTTATATAATCGTAGATTTTTCATTTGTACAAGAGTAAAATTTTAAAATACTTGAATGCCTTTGAAATTCAGGTTTTTCTGTGTTTTTCTCTTAAGTTAATTTGCTCATTAGTAGGAATGGGAATGGATGAAACAGTAAATGGGAACCTGATCACAAATTTATTTAACAATGTTATGTAACATATTTAATTAATATATATAAATGTGTGTATTATATAAATCTATGTATTATATAAATGAAGTTTTAAATGTGTGTATTATATAAATGAAGTTTTAATATTTCATTTAGGTTTTGTTTTACATTGTGTTTTCCAATAAATTTTAAATTTTAACAAGTCCTAATGTGTCCTGATTTCTGACAGTTTGTGAGTAAAACTATTTTTTCTTCTTTTTCTCTAAATTTTTTATTTTTAAATAATTTCAAACTCAACCAGGTAGTTGCAAAACTAATACAAACACTGTATGTAGAACTTCAACATACCTATATCCACTGATTTCTTCATTTTGCCATATTTGCTGTATCCTTCTCTCTCTCCTTTCATCTATCTAGCAACCTATCATCTTCCTCTCCCCTCCCCCCTCCCCTCCCCTCTTTTACTTTCTTTTCTCTCTGCCTTTCCCATCCATCCATCCATCCATCCATCCCCTGAACATTTTGATAGCATGCTCCTTGAATACCTAGTACTTCCATGTACATTGCCTAAGAGCAAGGATATTCACTTATATAATCAGCTGAAGTCACTTATCAAGTTCAAGAAATTTAACATTGATATAAAGCTTACATTCTATATTCCAATTTTTTCATATGTCCCAATAATTTCCCTTTCAACCTTTTGTCATCCTAAAATACCGATTTTAACCTGATTTTGTTTATAATAAAACCAAAGTGATTTATTTCAAGTGACTATTGTTTTAGTTATGATCCATAAGCACCTTTAGATATATGTCTAAGCATAATTGTTCTTGACACCTGTTTCACAGGTCATTAATTTTTAGTTTTATCTCTTTATCATATGGTAAATATTTTCTTTTTTATATATTGAGCACTTTCCTTATCCCAGTAAATTTAAGAGAATCTTTATTCTAGATCATCTGTTTGGTTTGTCAGTCATTAGTTTTGAAATACTCATTTAGAAAATTATTTATTGTATTATAATGATTTTATTGAGAATGATTTTATTTCTGTGGCATTTTCTTTTTTCTTTTTGTTTCCATGAGGGCATAATCTTCCGTTCCTGGAGGGGAGTTCTGCGTAAAGGTCACCAGGCACTTACTCCACTTTCAATTTTTAGCTCCTTTGCTACATTTTCTTGAAAAAAAAAAAAAAAAAGTCCAGGTCCCTAATCTTCTCTGAGCTCCAAATCCCTCTTTTTTCAGGTAGATTTGATAAGGCCAACTCTGCTTACCCATTCAGATATATGAAGCTCTGGAAGAAATATATAAAAAATGCTGTGTAAATTGTTTAACATCATGTTGGTTTTTGCTTTTCTAACTCTGCTTTTTACTTATTGTAGGAAAAACAAAAGACATAAATATTATTAGGCATAAATTCCCATGTCAAAGATAATTTGCATGGTATTTGCTTCTGTTCTTGTGTGTGTTTGTATATGTATCAGAATACAGAATATACATACATATATAAATGGGATATATTCATTTGATATAGTTATCATTTTTTGGTCTAATATTAAATCATGGGCATTTTTCTGTACTTTTTAATGATACATAGTATTCTACCATAATCATGCCACTATTATTGAGCATTTATTTTGTTCTTGTTTTTTTTTGGAATATAACTTTTTGTCTTCATTTCAGACTCCTTCTGGGATATTCCAACAATTGAAATAACTGGTTCAGAATGTCTGGTGAAGACTGTTATTTGCTTGTTTAGAGAATTGGTGCTTTATTTGTTTCAGAAAGGAGCCATGAAAGGCTTATGAGGTGAGACTTGGTAGTAGGATCTTGTTAATAGGAAGTTTATCTGAGATTGGTGTATGGGATGTGTTAGAATGGAAAGCACTGTCATGAAGACTATAGCATGCAGATATGATAGAATGATCTCATTTAATTATGTAAATGACAAAAGTAAGGTCTTGATGGGGAGAGATTTAGAAGAAAAAGTTGGTAATTTATGTAAAATGAGGATAAAAATTTAATCCCCAAGAAATTGGGGAAGTAGTACAGTTGAGAGCATCCAGGAGGTCTTGAGAAGCTCATTCGTGAGAGAAGATCATGGATATGTTTTACAGTGTAGTCAGGACAGCCTGGGTAAAAATACCCCAGAAAGGCCGTGAGCACAGAGTTCATCTTTTGAGTCAACCACAAAAGCATCATGCCTGAAGCCCAAAAATTGAGTTACTGTTTTAAAATAGGAGTGTGAATGACTTAAAGTACCTTCCTGAGAGTATGAGAAGAGGAACAGGAATCACCAGTAATACAAAGTAGGACGTGATCAGAAATGGTTTAGGAAAACTCATACTAGAAGCCTTGTTATTAGAGTTAAGAGAGTAGTGGTAAATGGAGCATTTGCATTTAAGGATTCACAAAAAGACTTGTTTGAACAGAAGTTTTCTGCCATGATAAAATCTGATTTATAAACAGAAATATTTGTATACCACTTAAATTTCATCACAAAATATTTTAGAATTATTAAAAGATATAAAGAATATCTCATTTACCAAAAGCGATCAGACGTTTCCTTTGTCATGTAGCACTAATAGGGTCATTAACATCTGTATTTCTACTCACTTTCTGTTCAAGACAATCTAGGCTTTTTCTAGCATGCTCTTCAAAATGCTTCCCACTTCTGTTCATTGCCGAAGCCCAAAGCCACTTCGACATTTGTAGATATTTAATACAGAAGCATCTAACTCCCTAAATCTGTTTTAATTTTCTATTTGCTGCCATAAGAAATTACTGCAAACTTTAGTGGCTTAAAACAGCATAAATTGTGGAGTGTCTATGCCTCAAGTGGTTGAGTGCCAGATTTCCACATGGGAGGTCCCAGGTTCGGTTCCCATTGTCTCCTAAAAAAAAAAAAACAAACAAAAAAAAAAAAACAAATGAAAAACCAACTCAGGGAAGCTGATGTAGCTCAGTGGTTGAGCGCTGGCTTCCCACATATGAGGTCCTGGGCTCATTTCCCGGCCCAGGTTCCTGGAAGAATCCATTTCCTTGCTCTTCCCAGCTTTCAGAGTCCCTTCCTTGGCTCATGGCTCCCTTATTTGATTTTCAGAGTCAGCAATGTAAAGTCTCTCTGACTTTACTTCCGGAGTCACATCTCTTTCTCTGACTTCTTTTTTTTCTGCCTCCCTCTTCCACATTTAAGTACCTTTGTGATTACAGTGGGACCGCTGGAATAATCCAGGAAAATTTCCCTATTTTAATGTCAGCTGATGAGCAACCTTAATTCCTTCTGTAAGCTTAATTACCCTACGTCATAGAACTTCACACATTCCTCATTTCCTGAGATTAGGATATGGACTTTCTGGGGAGGGCATTGGCCTTCCTGCTGCACCTGGCCTGTGTGTTCTGCAGCCAGTAGGAGAAATGCACACTTTCTGCATCTGAAAGTCTGTGATATAATCTTTCTGTTATCAGTATACCATTAAAGTAAAATTAACATATAAATTATAGTATGAAAATACTCAATTTAAGTTCATTATCAGAATGGTAATAGTTTATCATTCAAAAGACATTACGCAAAATGGCAATAAATTCCATATATTTATAATGACAAGTGACATAGTCTCCAAAAGTCAGGTTACATCATTGATTTTTATTTATTTTTATGCATCTAGAATTTAAACTGGGTTTATGATCACTCTTTGGAGAGTCAGGATTTAATGTTCTGTTTGTGCTTACTTTCTGAGTTATATAAGGTTTGTTATATGAATGGATTGTGCTGATTGTGAATGTACTGTAATGATGAAAATTAAGTTGTACCACAGGAAATTAGATGACTTTTATTGGCAAATATTGTTGACCTAAAGGCATGGAGAAACCTGTCAAATTCCAAATTGTGCAGATGAGGATATTAAGTATATCTCAGCGTGTATTTTTATATTCTATGTTTTTTCTTACTGCTTAATGTTGACATTGTTTGGTTAGGCATTACTTTTCTTCACCTGGATTATAAACCCCTTCAATGTAGACATTATATTTTGTTCCTCCTTGTACCTTTAGATCCTACTTAGTTCCTTGGTATGTATATTTAATGCAAAAGATAATATTTATAATTATGTATATCTTTCTTCTCTTCTAACATATCTCCTTGAATCCAGTATCTCTGCCTTCTAATTTGTTTCTTATTTCTCTTATAATAATTACTCTTGTAATAGTTATTATTTATTGGATGATTACTGTGTAACAGGCACTATGCTAAATAACACATGTTTATTACCTTCTGTTTATAACTTTCTGAAAAGTATTGTTATCCCTACACTACAAATTAGGAAACAGAGGATTAGTGTGTGAAAAAAAAAATTGTACAGAATCACCCATATGGTAAATAGTAGAGTCAGTATTTGGTCTGTACTCTTTCCTGCTGCAAAGTGTGTAGCCTTAATTGCAGTCCTCTAAAGGCTTTATAAAGGAGAAATCAAATCACATTTATGTCCCAGTTTCAAAATTACTCAGACTCTATAAATCAGCATTTTCTGAATCACAGGTCTAGTAGACATGTATAGGTTTGTTCTGACAAAAATATTTAGTGTCCAATAAACTTTTTTTGAATTGCATCAAATTGCTTTGCAGTTCTGTGAATACAGGTTCCTACAAGAATTCATAGTATGGTAGGCAGTTCGTCTTCCTGCCAATCTGAGGCCTTGCCAATGGAAACGGTGTGGAATATTGGAGTGGCTGTGGTTTCTTGACCCTTTGAGCCTGGGTGTGGCTAATGCTCCTATAACGCCAAGAATGTGCCAGGCCCCATTACATGCACTGTACAAATATTAGCCATTTAATGCTCATAACAACCCCATCAGGAGCAATTAGTACCATCCCCATTCTTTAAACGAGGAAACCAAAAGCTCATAATTAAAAGACCTGAGCCTGGAATTCGAACCCAGGCCGTCTAGGTCCAGATTCATGCTAAGAGTTATTACTACTTTATCTTATTTCATAGGGATCGAGGTTAGGTGCCAGTGCTGAAGTATCCTACTGTAGTTTCTGAGGGATCTGTAGTGGCATCTGGGGGACTGGTGGGAAATCAGAGTTCTGCACCTGGTGGGTAAGTGAGGGCCTTTAGTAGAAGCTGGAAAGAAAGGGACGAGTTTGGGGCAGGAAATGAAGGTCTGGAGGCAGCGCTCTGAGACTTGACTATTCTGCTAAGTAATAGGGATATTTAAAAAAAATAAAATATGATTTCTACCCTCAAAGGGCTCCCATTTAAGTGGGAAGGAGACCAACACCCGAACCCACAGAAGTTTGTGCTTTTTTTAGTATCTAAAGCTCTGAGAATAGAAACAATTATTGGTGATGCAGTTTTCAAGTCTGTTACAGAAACCCAGTAATTTGCAATACTATTGCAAATCTTTTTGACTATAAATTTGCTTTCTTCTAGGACTCAAGGATTCAGACTATGTGTATAAACACTTTGAAAATACCAAATATGAGTTTTATATAAAATTCAAAATTTGGAGTTTTCAGTAAGTGAAACTGTTAGTTAAAAATGTTATTTTTAGTATAGAGACTAGCTATTCAGACTTGAGCTACAAGAGAGAACATCCAGAGCCCTGGCTGTGCCTATTTGGATGAGGTTTATGTGTGTGATTGTCCCTCTTTGCTTTGCTTCTTACTCTTGCTTAATTTTGGAGTACTTTATTCTTTCATGCCCTTTCCCCTCTTTTTTGGTGATTGATATGAACAGAAATGTGTATTTAATTTAAATGTCAACCTGAATATTTGTTTACAGCTTAGGCAAATGGTGCTAATCTGGTAGTTATCCTTGTTGGCTGAAGTGTCGTATTTGTCAGGTCTTTGCGTCTTGATTGTCTCTGTATTCTCACCCACATCAACTGAATTTTTATTTAAGCTCTTCTACATATTTAATAAGGTGTTGATGGAACTGGCTGAAAGGGATGAAGGCTTTTTGGAGTTGAAATTCTTCATTTTACCAATCTATTTCTTTTTCTAGATGTAACTATATCACTACAAAATTTCGTGAACAGCAGTGCTAGTAGTAGATATTATTTATCAAGCTCTCCTTCCCTGCCCTGCTTGCTACATGAGTTTGTATGTGTTGTTTTATTTACTTCTCACAACACTCCTATGATGTAGTGTTTTTCCTCATTTCTCAGTTGAACAAAACCAGGATTCATTGAATGTACTTACACTCAAAGTTACAGGAGCCATAAATGGCAGAGCTGGATATGACTTCTTGCCTTCCCCTGACCTTCCACTGTCCCTGACTCTGTACCTGCATGTTCACTGTTAAGGGTGGATAAACAGAACTTTGGTCAACACAGTGGAAGGAGTGACCCTCACAGAGGGCGGGAGGGCTTTTGGCTTGAGGGGACTTTGGTTCTTGGATTCCTCTTGGAGCCTTAACCCCCTAACCTTGCTACATGTTGGACCTTCATTTTCTATTTCAGCAGTGATCGAAAACTGCCGCTTCATAGTATTCGGTTCACTCTGCTTTTTGCTGGGTGTGCTCTGCTCTGACCAGCTGTCTTGGAAGGGTGAGTCACTGCATAACAGGCCACCAGGTGGGAGGACCAGGCAAGCCCCCAGTGGGGCCACGAGGAGAAGTGCAGGTGCATGCAGCATAGTCAGGTGTTATTAACATAGTTCCTGGACATTGTTTCTAAGCTTCTTGTGCTGTTGTTGTTGCATCTAGATTGCAACGTCTTAAGAGCACATACTTGATAATTTATCTTTCCTATAACTTGTGTGGTGGCCTCCATTTACCTTATCAGGCATTTCCTTGTAATTGGAAATTATATCTCGTAGACCTCTTTTTGAGGAGTAGGCGACCTTATTGGAGAGATGAGGGAAAGAGACGTTAAAATATAATCAACATTTCAGGAAAGCATCCTGCTGCTGCTTCTCTTTTGTCATAGAGAAGGAGAAATGCAGCCTGTGCCAACTTGACTGTGAGTGGCTGCAGTCCACACATTGCCTTGCTCCGTGGGCAAGTTAGGAAATGCTGGTGCATTGTGCGTGTGGATTTGTTTCTTCTTGCTTTTCACATCTGTTTCTCTGTATTTATGGTATTGTGGTTTTTTTTACTTTAATAGCTTGGTTAGGTAGTCTTCCTTGACTCTCAGGTTGAAATAATTGTTCAGTGATAAAACTTGCTGACTGAAGGAAGCATTTTTTTTACTGTATGATATCTAGGATAGGAAAATTACTTTATTTATTTATTTATTTTTTAATTTTTTTTTCTTTTTTTTATTATGGGTAAAAATCAAAATTCTCACAATACAAACATTTGCAAAATGATATATAAATATATGTGCATATATGTGTATTTGCTTACAAAAATGTAGTTCTGAGTGGTGTGTGCTGATTTATTTATGCAAGCTCTCTGATCAGGAGTTACGCCAGAGTGCGGCTCGCAACATGGCTGATTTGATGTGGAGCACAGTGAAAGAACCATTGGATACCACGTTATGTTTTGATGAAGAAAGCCTTGATCTTGCATTTAAGTACTTTATGTCACCTACTTTGACTATGAGGTTGGCTGGACTGAGTCAGGAAAATTACTTTAAAATGATTTTTTTGTACTGAAAAGTTGAAATCTATAGCTAGAATACAAATGTCATTACTGCATTATGTTTTGGCACCAAAAAATAATCTAAGTGATGCAGTTTCAGGCAGTTATCAATACTTAAAAATCAATCAAATTTTTTAAAACCACAATTTTTATTATTTTAAGGTATTCCTTCAGTTTTCTCAGGCACTGCCAGATTGATAGCCTTAGCGCATGTGTCACTGGCATTGGTCTCCCCTTTGAGCTCCAGACTAGGAGATTCAGCCTGCTGTTGGACATATCTTTTGGATGACCAAGGGATTCTCCTACTGAACATGTCCCAATCTGATATTCTCCCTCAAAGTAGGTACTGATATTGTCCTCCAACCATCTCAGGTTTTCCCCAACCCCACAATGCTGATGTCCTTTTCACCTGCCCTCTTGCAGCCCCTGCATCCTCTTCATATGAGAATTTGGCTAGCTCTAATTAGAAGTATGCATCCAGAATCCGAACCGTTGGTACAAGCCACTCTCATGCCGGCCTATTGCAGTAGGCGGTTAATTGGTCTCTTCCCTGTCCCCACTGCTTTTGCCTTTGCTTTCTCTTCTAAACACAATAGCCAGAGGAACACTACTCACAGGGAAGTTAACCATGTCACTCCTTTGCTCACACACCTGTGCCGGGGACCTACGAGGTCATTCCTCTGCCCCAGTCCTCCTCCCTTCCCGCCTCCTCCTGCTTCTCTCTGGGCTCATGCTGCTAGGCCTCCTCCACCCCCTCTGTCCTGAGCGCCTGCCCCCAGATGCCACCTCCAGCTCGCTGCCTGTGTCCTTCCCTAGGCTTGGATTTGCATCCCCAGCGCCACCATTTTCCTGAGGAGTCACATTCCTTAGCCTCCGAAGCATAAATTGTCAGTCCCTTGGTGAAATTTCCTACGCTTCTCTGCTTTATTTTTACTCCTTCCCATTTCTCACTATTTAATGTAATATATATTTCCCTTTTTCTTCATTGTTATCTGTCTCCCTCACTGGGATTTGTGTTTTATCAGGGTAGAGTTGTTTGTTTTGTTCACTGTGTACCTTAGCTGCCTAGGACTGTTCCTTGCCTGTGATAGGCATTTAATAAATATATGTTAAATGCATGAATGAATGAACAACATAGAGGCCGAGTATAAAAGGTTTAGTGCCATTTCATTAAGTTAATAAGCTCTAGGCACTCCGGAATGAACGCTCTGTGTAGGCAGGACTTCAACGACCTAATTTTCCTTAGTTTCTGCAGAACCTACCAGGGACTGGCACACAGTAAGAAATGAGCAAATGTGTTGAAACCAGGAATGGATAAGTAAGTAAAGCAAGAACTTTTATTAGGAGTAAGGAATTTCAGTTATGAAGCTTTTCAGATTGGATTATTTATATTTGGGAAGGTATCTGGATTTAAATTTTTAAAATTACATTAAAAATCATCAGTCATAATCCTATGAAGAAGGTTGTGAAAATCAGGCCAAATTCAAGAATCACATATTGCTGGTAATATACATTTCTTTAAACCAATTTTAAAGAATTTTTACGCACTTAGTGTCTGATTTAATGCTTTAAAAGTAAAACTTCTTTTTTTTTTTTTAAAGATTTTATTTATTTATTCATTTATCCCCCCCTTGCTGCTTGTGCTCGCTGGGTCAGCCAACCACGCCGTGCGGGCGGGCCTGCCTTCACCAGGAGGCCCCGGGAACCGAACCCGGGGCCTCCCATATGGTAAACGGGAGCCCTACTGATCGAGCCACAGCTGCTTCCCGTAAAACTTCTTTATTTGTCTACTTATGCATTTGTAGAAATAAAGATTTTACATTTGAATATAGTCGAGCTGCATTTTAACATTGTACTTTTTCCCCAATTTTTACCATAATAATAAAATACTTGTTATTCCTCTAAATATTCAGTATTATAAAAATTCACCTGATAATGTTAGAATGTTAAGTAAAAACTTTCCCTCTCTATTTACTTTAGGCTCTTCCCCTATGTAGTGTAATATTTTTATTTCAATCCTTAGCCTTTAAACACTTTAATTTGTAAAATTTCTTCCCGTTCAAAACTACACTGCAGTTTTTGAGTTCAGATCTCTAAAATTATACTTGGTCATGTAAATAAGCTGTGTGCTGCAACTTTGGGTTTTTACTCTTTGCTTTTTGCTATTAGCTTTATGTTTTTTAATTGAAAATAGAGGACAGTAGGGAAGTTCTGACTTAAATGGACTGTTGTTATTCCTTTTTTTTTAATTTTTTTAAGGAATTGAAAAAAAGTATTTTGTCCAACTCAAGCAGAAACAAAATATAGAATATCATGTACAGTTATTTTTGCTAACATTATATAACCTTTTAATATCATCACTTTGATTCTTTATATGTAATAACTGTCTTTACATTTTAATGATTGATGTTGTGATCAATTTATAATTGTAAAGCGTGTCTTCTTCATAGTTGTTATTACCCTAATGTATAAGAAGTATGAATGTCATATTCCACGTATACAAGTTTATTATTTGAATAATAAACTTAAAAGGTACAAGTATATTATTATATTATTTTAGCTCCAAAATAGGGGTTTCCTAATATTATATGAAAATAACCAAAATAGAACATAGATGAAAGGACAAGATACATTCATATTTTCAGAATTCTTTTTTCTTTTGGCTTTTGTTACATTTCTCTTCTGTAAGGCCACAGCGCTTTGCAGTTCTTGTGACGCCCATTTGTGCAGACATGTCCAGATGAATTCAGTGTTTAATGTTAAGGCTCTTATAACATGCCAATTTGATTTGTAGCCCTTCATATGATAGAATGCTAATTAAAACCATATTTTTGCATATGTCATTCCTTTCATGTACATATGCAAATAGATTCAGTTGCCTTTCAGCTATTGGTAATTAACTTTATGAAGGACAGCTGTAATACATAATTAACAAAAATGTTTGCAAGCCCTTTTACACTGAAAGTTACAACAGTAAAATTTTCTTTTCCTTATCAAGAGAGCCATTTTAGCCTGCTGCTTCTAAAAGATATCTAAATTGTTTTAACTAACCACATGACATAATTAAATTGATTTTGTACCATGATCAGGGAATAATGGTGCTCAATGTCCTGGGCCCTGATTCTCATCCATTTCATACCTATATCAACAAAATTGAGTTAAGTAAAGATGTCTGTAGAAAACAAGATATTTCAGGTAGTCCTTTTTGTTTTAGTTATTGATATCTTCCTAGCACATAAGTATACTTTTTTTCTGTGATGCAGACCCAGTAAACATTTATATCATTTTTTTAAAATCCTCTGTTCAAATTATTACCATGTTTTTAAGGAAACCTCATGAAAGCTATTCATTTCTTTTTTATAGTCCCATAAATATTTAATAAAATGAAATTTTCCAAATTTAATGATTGAACAAGGGGGCAGTGACTGTTATGCTGAAATATTGCTTTATCTTTCTGACTGAATGACAGTGAAGACAATGGCTGAAGAACTAAAATCATTGTTTTCCTCTTTTGGTCACGGATAGCATGCCAGTGTAAGAAAATTAACCCGTCTATTTAGATGTAATTATTTCTTCTGGTTTTCAAGTATTGCAGTATATTTAATCTGTATACAGACTGTTTTGCTACTACTTTAATTAATAGCAGAAACTTTTTTTCCACCAAGCCTGTCATTTTAATGTGCATTTTCATAGGAATAGGCTTATTTGCAAGCCTATTGCTCTTAATACTTCTAATACAGATTTCTAGCAGAGTCAGGTTTTAGTTCTATAATTCCTTTTCTTTATTTTTTTTAGGGTTGCTTTTGTAATGAAGAAGCACTTAAATACTCATCTACTAGGGAAACATGGAGTTGGCACCCCAAAAGAAAGGTAATTTCCACCCTTTTTCTTTTCCATTTAACAAAAAGAATTACATTTTCTTTTTAGGCTTTGTTTAACGAGACTGCTGCTTCTAGGTTTTCATCAAGTCAGGTCATCATGTTTTGCAATTTTGGTACTCTATTGTTGAATGCTGTATTTTCAGCTTTTTAAAAAATTCCAGTCTAAAAATATTTTAAAGGATATGGGGGACTTTGAGTTTTTGAATTTGTGAAACAACCCTTAAATAGTCGTTCAGTGAGAGGAAATCAACCTCTATAAATGCTTAGAGTGTGCTAAAATAAATATGTAAAACTAAACTTTGTCTATTTTTTCTGTATTTTTAATTTGAGGCTTTAAAATAGCATTTTTGAATTCTTACTCTAGAATTAAACTTTGCTGATATTAAAAAAAATACATCTTGTATCACCCCCCAAATAATACTACAGTTGCCATGTCATGAAAAATAACACTACAATTACTATGTCATCAACTGCCAGGTTTTCTTTTTTCTTGCTACTGTATCATAATTAGCTTCATCACATAGACTTAATTATATTAGGTGAACTGAAATATAGCAGTGTCAACTGAACCAGGTGAGCATGGCTACTTCTGGAATTTTAAGTCTTCAGAAGTACAGCTCACCCAGAACTTATTCGCCTTCCTTTAGAGACATGATAGTTTTTCAGCTTTCCCCAAATCTTCTGAGATGGTACTTAAAATTCCATAGACATTCATGGAATCTGTGGCTTTTTGATTATATTTTAAAATACCAATAGTTATGTAATTTGTTTTACTACTCTAAATAAGGCCTCTTCACCCAATGTTTGCCTTTTTCAATTTAAAATGCTCTTACCAATATCTTCTATTCTTACAAGAAATTTATCTTTTTTAATTTTAATTTTATTTTTTTGAGGTACCTGGGCTGGGGACTGAACCTGGGGCTTCGTATGTGGGAAGCCGGTGCTCAACCACTGAGCCACATCAGCTCCCCTGAGTTGTTTTTTTTTCCTCATTTGTTTGCTAGTTGTTTGTTTGTTTTTGTTTCGTTTTTCGGAGGTACTGGGAACCAAACCCAGGACTCACCTGCTTGAGCCACATCTGCTTCCTATTCTGACAAGAAATTTAACTTTTAGTTTCTATTGGAGACATTGTTTTCCTTACCATGGTAGAATGGACATAGACTACTGTGTCAAAATATTGGGGTGTTACAGATATGCCTACTGTTTATCTTTAGGTTTGCCATATTTTTAAAATTAATTGTAATTTAAAATGGCAGCCAAAATATACATACTAAGCATGTCATGGACGTATTATTTTTGAAATTAAAATAAGTTCTGCGTTATATAAAGAGTAATTTGGGATTTGTCAAAGTTGTGTTTCATAAGCCTTAAGAAAGTAGGAACAAATATATATATATATATATATTTACATTTATTTACGAGGTACTGGAGATTGAGCCTAGGACCTTGTACATGGGACAGAGTGCTTAAGCACTTGTGCTGCATCCGCTCCTGTTTTTAATGATTATGTTCCAGATAGTTTCACATGAATTCTCTCCTGTAATCTTTCTATGACCTATGAGCAGTGCATTAGCATTCAAATTTATAGATCTAAAAACAGATTCAGGAAGATAGAATAGTTTGCTCAATATCTCATATACAGTAAGTGTTAGAACTGTTAATATTCTGAGTCTAGTTCCAGTAATCTTCCCAGTAAATTATATTCTTTCTCGTGAGAATCTATAACATATAGCTATTTAGGGATTTTAATCTACAAGATACATTTGAATGAAAGCAATTTAGATCAGATAAACTGTGCAAAGAAAACAGTTCTTTAACTATAACTAATGTACGTTTTGAACTCAAATGTATCCTTATACTTTTATTTAGGAGTTAAAAAAAAAAATTGAAGAAGCCTTTCTTCATTTTGCTTCATCTTGGTGAAAAATTAGTATTCTTATATATGTGTTTATGTATCAAGTACCTTAAAAAGGGTAGCCACGCCTATATTATGATATGGGTTAGAAAACCACAGGTATAGTGTTTAGTTTTTGTTGCTTTCCTTCTTCTATGCATTTCAGAAGCACTTGCCCTTCTTTCCCTCATTTCATTATCTAAATACATAAAGGGATTCTTAAAAAAGACAACAGAAAGATTGAATTTTTTTCTCCCCTCTGAGGTGTGCGAAACTTTTCTCGGACATTGACAAACATCTTTAGTCAGATGCTTTTTTTCCTATTAAAAACTCTTTGTTTCATAATACTGCTAATTCATGATACCTGTTCATGTATCTCTCTCTCTTTATATAGAAATACTGAGTAGGAATGTCAGGAATTCCATAACAATAGAATTTTCCTATAGGTGTCCCTAGCTGGGGATGACCAAGATTTAAGTAGCAGAATCTAGCACAGTAAATGGTCAGAGGCTCTCTTCTCCCACATATCTCCTATCCCTTTCCTTAGAAGGGGGACTTGATGCCTTTTATTAATGTTTTTTTCAGGCATAGAAACTCTACCAGCATGTTGAACCATGTTGAGCATAACTGTTCCATAAATTAAGTTAATATTTCTTTTTCTTATCTGTTTTAAAACATTAATGCCTTGGCTATAATTTTGCAAGGTTGCTATATTTTAATTTCTCCAGGACAGTATAATCAGTTTACTTTTTTATGTTTTGAATTTGATTCTCCTCCCTTATGCATTGCATATTATAGCAAATAGTAATAGAAGTTAGCTAAATAGGCTGTGACAATTAAATTAATAATGCATTTTGTTTGCAAGTATTTAGGTGTAGTGGTTTGACTGATATATGCAAAAATAATAATTTATTAAAAATGAATTCATATACTTGTACTATCAGGTTTGATGAGTCAATAAATTTTGTCAGCATGACTGTCATTTTAAATAGAAAACCAAATAATTTCAAATATATTATTTGAGTCTCCATGAACTCCTGAAGTGAAGGGCTTGCTAAAAGAATTTAATTTTTGACCCAAATTTGCATTAACCTATTTTAAGATAGTAAACTACGCTATTTCTGAAGTGTTATACTCCTAAAAACAAACAATTAAATATAGCTACTTTCAATTCCTATAGCAAAATAATAAACTCCAATTAATTTGCGAGTTCATTCTAAAATATTCCCTATTTTAAATAAGTAATTCTCTTTATAATATAGTAAGCCAGAGTATCTTTATGGCTTTTTGAATTTGCTACTGGTAATATAGAAAATCAGCTTATCCACAATTATCACAACTGAAGCAGCCATAACAAATATATCTTATTTGAATGCCAGATGCATGTTACAATAGAAATAGAATGCATTCCTAGCTTGGTGGTGGAAATCAGCTGGGCTTTGAATGGCTGGCTAAGTAGGAGGAGCAGAAAACCATTCTCTCGAAATTTCTGATCTGATGCATTGTTTATGTGGTGTCGGAGACACCATTAGGAAAATATCCCCACCAGCAGCATCTGAGGAAGACTGATATGCCAAGAAAACCACTTTTACCAATAAGGGATTTCAAGTAAGATGATTGTATCATAGGTCTAGGAGTTAAATAATTGTATAATCAAAAGAAATGTACTTGTTTTTTCAAGTTATTACTGAATATCCAGATCCAAACCTTATTATTTTTTTTAAATCAAGGAGTTTTTGGAGGACTCAGTGTGCAATTTTTCCCATGGCTGTTCAGTATGTTCAGGCTGTTGGGCCAGGGCTTGGGGCTGTGTGGTACTTTTCAGGCCTGCAGGAAAGGCCGACTTGGTGAGTGGGAGTTCTCCAGGACTCCTTTCGATTACTGAGCCCTGGAATCTTTTCAGGTTTTTCCCCTTTCATAACATTTGGGATTTGGAGTTAGCAGTCTTTCTTTTAACAATACCTTTGATCTTTTTCAGAACATTCTTTTCCTTTACTCTTTTTCATATACTAGATATTACTTGGTTTAGTTGTGGGATAGAAATACTAGCAATTGGGGACCTTGGTTCCAATTTGCTTTAAGCTGTTAACACATGACATGACTTTGTGTAGATCTTTTGGAATCTTTCTACTTTCATTTCTCTCTTTTCTTAAAAATTTTATATTTATATCTTATGTTTTCTGCCTTTAAAATTTAGATGTAAGCCTCACCCTTTTTTTGTAAAACTTGAAAATATCATTCAGAACACAAACACTCCTGGGAAATGCATATATATGTGTACAAGGACAATTGTCTTTAAAGCCCTAGTATATTTTGAGTTGATGATAAACTTGGAATACTGTTATGTGAGAGAAATCATGCATTTTATAGAAACCCCAAATCACCTACATTTGAATGAACTGAACTGTTTCTTATCAGAATAGAGGCTATTCGTAATATTATTTAACTCTTGTTATTGTGCATTTTACATAAACAACTTGCCTTTGATGAAATTATTGTTGCATGTAGTTTCCTTTATTAATGGATCAATAGTTTTCCTCAGTATCTCCTCCACAGTGAATTTCTGGAAGGTAAAACCATTTTCTGTTTTCCCACTTCAGCATGTTTTGGAATGGGCAGTTTATTCTGCTGGACACGCCATGATATTTTGTTCAGTGTTAAGTATATGCCCTCATATGATCTTTGAGGAATATGTTTTACAAAACTCACCAAGCCCCTCATGTTCCAGGCTTCACTCTTCACAGCATGCCCTACTACCCCCTTATTGGGCTCTCCTTACACCAGAGGTTTAACAGTCTCTTTTTCATGAAGGCACACTTAAGGGGGAAAAATGTTTATTGTGCCTCCCTCCCACATTTTAAAAAAAGTATTTACAAAGGAAATAACTTGGTTGGCCACAGTGGAAGAAAAACATGTCCATTCTATTCATCTTGGATTGCTTATTTTATCAACTATCATATTTTAATGACTTAATACTGCTTTTGAATGAATTGGGTGCTCCTATCCTCCATCTCCCCCGTCTCTCCATTTGTAGACAGTGTCTGGGAGAGGTACTGCACTGTGGTGGGTGGTCAGGAAAGACCTTTGCAAAGGCCTTGGTTTTAAGTGGCATGTGGAATTAGACTTCCAGCAAAGAGCACAAAGAGAGGCCCTCTGTAAGGTGTGCGGGAGTTTGGCACAATCTGGTCCCCTGTGACGGAGTGCAGAGATGCTGGCAAAGTGTTGGGAGAGTGGTGTCAGGGGAAGGCCTGCGATCCCAGAGCGGTGGGCATTGTTCAGGAAATAGTAACCAAACAGACTGTCATTTAGGGGAATTTGGGGATGTAAAGACCAAGCTGAAAAGAAGGTTGAGTTCTATGCCAATCATTTTTTACTGTGTTCCTAAGAGGAAGTCAGCAAAGTTTAGAGCTGTTTGGAAAGGAAACTCTGACAGTATAGCGTTCAGACAGCAGCGAGAGGCTATAGGCAAACAGATGAACATTTCTTTGGTGACATCTACCTTTGAATGCCAGCTCTTTCTCCATGTTATGGTGCTGTCTCTTGTCTTCCATGGATGCCAGTTCCAGTCTCTTGCTCTCTAACTCATATTGCAGAACCAACCTGCAGATAAGCCTTTGACATCTGCTTTTTAATGCCATTCAAGTTCTGTTCCCTGTCTCCATAGCCATTCTTCCTTCCTCTCTACTTTTGTTCTTCCTGGTCCCAGTGCACATGTAATATGTTCCATCTCTCCTCCTCCCAGTCCAGATCACACTTTTACTTCACGTGCCTTTCTGAGGCCCCTCTCTTCTCTGAGTACCGTTCTTGTTCATTCCATCTCTGGTTGGTCTTCTTTTCATCTAATTCCTATGGAACATTGGAGAATGGAGAGTAAACACTTCATTTAAAAAGAAGTTTTATTGAGATATATTCACATAGCATAAGTAAATACTTTTTGTAGTTTGCACATTCCTCAGTCCTACCATTTACATCTTTGACCAAAAAAACCAAATGAATATAATAATACTGCATATGTTATAATAATGTTATTTAGAACAAGTTCAGTGAGTTATTAGACCAAAACTGCATGGTTTAGGACTCTGATAATCTTGACTAAAATGACATCTATTTTATTCTTTCAGCTTTTTCATTCTTATATAGAAATGAGATGAAATTGAATTTGATGGATATATTGAGTTTTATAGGATGAATATCTCCAGTTTCTTTTGCATGTAATACATTGTTATTTGATGTGACAAATTAATTTTAAGAGATTTTCCTCTCTACCATTTATTCTAGCAGTTCACTCAGTTCTTGGGTATAAGAATATCTGCTGAGTTTAATTTTTTTAAGGCAACAAAATAGTAATGCAAATACAATCAATAACAATATGTTAAATGTTCAGAATGTAGGTGTTCCCTTGGCATTTAGAATATTTTTAGCCATGATGCTCTTCTATTTCACTTAAATTACTTTTAGAACACTGGGGCTTATACATCTGGACTCTCTGACTAAAATATGCCTTTACCTCTTATCTTTAATTCCCAGTCAGTGCCAGAATTAAAAAGAACAAAAGCCTGTATGTTCACTGCAGCCTTCAATTATGCTTAATTTCCAACTTTTCTACAGTTTCATTATATAGTACTGACTTTTTGTGAGAGATTCTTTATATTCCTGGTGTCTTGGTTGGTGCTTATAAAAGTCCGAGATCATAATTTTTTCCTGAGGAATTTTCAGGAAATTTATAACCTTTCTGAAGTTAATTTTGTAAAGTTGCATCAAAGTAATTTGATAATTCCTTTTAACAGGTGAAAAATAAGACCTTTATATTTCATTACACTACAGATCTCTGATAGGAAAAATCAAGTGTTTCCTTAGATTATTGTCTAGCATAGTTATTTCCTCCCTTTTCGTGGTCCTATGACAACTTAAACAATCAACTTTAAGCTTATACAAAGGGGATTCTATACTAACACGATGGTGTTTTCTCACCATCACTTAGGAAGGACAAGAGAAAATAATCAGACATAGATGTTCCACGATCAATAAAATGTATACCTTTCACTTCAGCTAATCTTACTCCCTTCCAAAAGAATCATGATGCGGTATGATACTAGAAAATTATCACCTCCTCAGATCGAGTCATATGCAATTGACATTTACCAGGTTAAAAACATTCCAGTATTGGTTATTTTGTATGAGTCAACGTGTCTACTTAGAAATGCTTCTAGCATATGATGTCAATATCTGCTTTTCAATGGAACATTTCCAACAAGTTCTTTTCTGGTTTTATGGATAATGGTTTCTGAGACCATTCTGAACCATCTGGCATTAAGGGTAATTTAGAAGATGTTGGGTCAAGGCAAAAAGGAAAATATATTTCCATGTTCTCTGTTTTTGTTTCATATCTTCATTTGATGTCATATTTAAATCTATATCTATGTCTGTGATAGGCTGGAATTAGTGTGTATTTCCTTTTCAAAGACCAGATTATGCCCCACTGACTTTGCACAGACTTCCTCGAGTCTCCATTCTAAATAATCATACATTACTGCTTAGAAGTCAGATGTATCATTTGAGCACATTCTATTTTGCTTTTCCTTTTGAAGCAGATGTATGCCTTATCTCCAAACCAGATGCTTAATATCTTGAGATATTAAGTTCCTGACTTTCCTTCTCTGTTCAGCTTATAAGCGAATGATTACACTCAGTAAATATTTGTGGATTTAAGAAATTAAAAATTTTCCCTGAGATTTTTCCTTGCCAAATGAACTTTTCTTAGATGGTCTAACTTAAGATTTATTGTCACACTATGAGAAAGGTCTTACAGCCTGACATAGTTTCTCTGCTATAGAGTATTGCCATGTATTAGTGGAGTCTGTCTCAAGTGCGTCCTTCTCTGAATAAATGTGGCATTTCTCTTCTGCACACTGAGGATCCCATTTGTTCCTGGGAATTTGTGGGGGGATGGTGGGGCTGACATGAATTTATAGTTTTAAAAGTATTTTGAATATATTTTAACTAGAAATAGGTACTTTAAAAATGATAAATGCTTTACATATGTATGAATAATATGATGGTTTTTTGTTCATTAGGACTTGTAGTTGCTAAGGTCTAAATAATATCTTTGTGTTCCTCGCCCTACCTTTTCATGCTAATCTTTTAGATTTAAGGATTATGGAGAATATAGATTTAGCAGAACATGCATATGAAAGTTCTTATTTAAATGAGGCCTAAATTTTCTTTAAAGTTAATTAAAATAGTAATTTACCCCTATATCCTCATAGTGCACTTTAGTGTTCAGAATGCCTTTTTCTCATTTAATTTCTTATAATAATTATGTAATATGGATATGCCACACTTTTTGACAACTAGAAGCTGGCAGATTTATTTTTGGAAATCAGATCTTTCAAAATTTATGTCTTTTAAAAGTTACATTGTTTATATGATGATGAGCATTTGTGGGTGAGGAAAAGCCTTAATTAAAGGAATTAACCCAGTGCTTATGATTTTTACTATTCATACTAGTAGTAATTGCAGTGTATGAATGCACTATCAAGCTTGAATTGGAGTTTGTTTGAAAGATATAAAGATTAGATAAGATATAATATGAAATACATATTTTCAAAAAGGGTAGTTTCAGTTTTCTTAGCACTATTTTTTCTTTTGATGAAACAAACAAAAAATTTCTAAAATTTCCATACAGCATAACTGTATAAAACCAGTGAAAGTGGAGCTGCTTTGGTGAAACTGGAAGGGTATCCCAAACTCAGTCACCTGTAGAGCAGCTTCTCTAACACCTCAAAAAAGCTAAAGGGCTCTTCATCGGAGGAAAGAAAATATATTTATACTTAGAGTTCTTTCATTTGTACCATAAACCATAGACTTTGGCAGATTTAACGCTCATAATGGTCTACGTCTGCGTGGTGGTGCATAACTCAAATTTCCAAAGATATGCAAGTTTGCATCAGGCAAATGCCGAGGTCACTGTATCAGAGCACTTATGTTAGCTGATGAATGACCTAGCGTTCAAGTCTCAGTACAGCTTTGTTCTCTGTGTGTCGATGTATGTAATGATTCTGGGGGAGTGATTAAAAACCAGATCCTCTACTCAAAAGAAATCCGTCTGCTGGAGCTGATGATGGAAAGAAAAAAAAAATCTAAAGATGTTGGTCATAGCTAAAAATACTTGGTTAGGAGAAATTAAAATCAGGAATGTAATGTTCTGGTTCATGGGCTAGGTGGTAAATTTACATGTAGTCTTTATATTATGGAATGAAGAGAATAAGATAATATAAGGCCATGAAGAGAGCAATGATGACCACAGATTATTTCTTTTCTGTTTTAGTGCACTTGATATTATATAAGACCAAAATTTCCCACATCCATATGCTCCACCATACCTTGATGGGTGAAAACAGAAATGGTGATTTTTGATATATTTATTTAGGCTCCTACTTGCGCAAACATTACCCCATTCAGTGAGGGTGAGAACTTTAATGAATGTTAAAAAGAGGTCTCTCTTGTTTGGTAATGTTGTGAATGGAAAAAAAAAATCTGACTTTCAAAAAATGTCATTTGTTAGAAAAGCATTAGTTTTTATTTTAAAAACTTTATCAGCATTAACGGTGATGAAGTAACTGGTATGGCTAGTTCACTAACCGTTATGATGAGACAAGTTTGATTTGGCAATTTTAAGAAGTGTTTTTCTTTCCAGATTGAAAAGTTAACAGTAGAGGGAACATTCGCTGCTTACCATGTTGTAAAGAAGCATTGTCTTCAGAGCAAAGAGGTTCTTAAAGGAGACTGCTGCCAATTATTGAGTTGTTAGACGTATTTTTCTTCTTGAAAGCTCCTTCTTAGTTTATTACTCTTCTGCTTTACAATGAGCTTTTCTCATAGTTTCACCACCTATTTCATCTCCCTTTTCTGCTGACTTTGATGTTGAGCCCACCAGAAGGTGAGAAGGACCTTGCTGAGTTCTGCTAACTTGACTTCATTGTGCTGTCTGGTGTGTGTGTGTCATTATCTTCTACACGTTTATTCTTTGGGCAGACTCTATCCTTCATCATCTTTTTTTGTTTTGGAGATTTAGGTTGGTGTTACTACATAAGTGATGTACAGTAATATAGTAGAGAGGTCAGGTGTTTTTAGTGGCAGAATTCATAGCTTTATTAATCATTTTAAAGATTATAGAATTGTAGAATCATGAATGTTCTTAAGGGGTCACTTAATTCTTTTTAGAAATATTTTACCATTTTTTATGAGGGAAGGCGTAATATATAGGACTTTCCAAAGGTCCCAGTTCATATGCCTTGCAAATGTCAGCAGCTTGCTATATTTAATTTGTCCTAACACCAGGTAGCTTATTGCAGAATAATACAGAATCATAGAATTTTGGATTTTAAAGGGAACCAACCTTAGGTTTTATAGGTATGAAAACTGATTTTTAGAGAGATTGGCCCTACACCACTTAATTAATCAAATTTTTGGCAATTAAAAATAGTCTTTTTCTACATATTTTGTAATGTGGTTTCATCATTCACTGGAAAAAAAATGAATATGATTCCATAGTTCTTTGATAAAACCTATACTTTTTATGGGAGATCTTTTGGTGGAATAACATATAACATTTAGTAATTTCTCAGTGTTTTTAATCAGAGGAATTAGGGGTAAATTATGTACAACTTAATGTATACATGACAGATAAATCCCTCTTCCTTTTTCAAGTACTTATTGGTTAAAAAGAACATATGAAAAATACAAAAATCTGAATGCATTTGCTTAATTGTACAAGAAATGCTTGTTTGTATTCTGCAGCATATAGCTGTAAAACTTTTATAGTGATGCAATTTATAGAGATTACACACTTTTACATTTTTTTCTATCAATGATAT
>JAKSZT010054215.1:5257247-5574747 GCA_026826555.1 Tolypeutes matacus | reverse complement strand
TTATACACACACTCGGTCTCTCTTCATTTTTTAAAAATATATATTTTTATTTTTTTAAAGATACTTAGTCTCTTCATTTTTAAAGTCATCAAATAAAGATATTCATATGATCATAATAGTAGCACAAAATACATTCAGTCTTGATTAAATTTTGTAAGTTCTGAGTTTGATTTGTATGAAATAATACTTGATCTTAATATTAAGCACCATCTCTCTATTGTAGTTGTGTTATTCTTATGTTAGCTGTGTGTTATTCCTTTGCTCTTGGGTCTGCTGATTTTAATTCTATACCATGATTTTGTTTATTCTCCAATTATTATTTATTCTCAGATTTTTTTTCAATAAGCAAAACTGAAGTCATATTCCCTTCACCCCAAACGTTTCCAGTTGTTGAGTTCTTTGATATTTTCTGTTACTTTCTGGTAGCTTTGTTTAATGGAAATGAACTTCTAACCTCTTGCCTCTTACAACTCATTTTTACTTTACTGTTCTGTAGTCTACATAATTATATAAATTCCTTTAAGGAAAATGAGTAGTTCAAAAAAGAATAATGTGAATTTCTTCGTTGTGAAAGCGAGAAGCCTAAAACCAACCTAAATCATTTCTTGTTGGAAGTATACACAAACTCATTTTGCCTGGGAATTGCCTGGATAGAAGGAAGCCCAGTGTCACAATAAATGTTTATTAAGTGAATATGGTTTTTCATTGATTGCCAGATAACTTGTCAGTGACATACTCCATCGCGGTTAAGAAAACTTTAATGTAATATGTCAGTTTATTATTTCAGAAATAACATAATTAGGAGCATCTTCTGTAATTCAAACATATAACCATCAAATTCTTCATGGCAAAATGATTTTTTTTGGTAAATCTATTATTAATGTTTTAAATAGTCTTTTTAAAAATTTAAACTATTCCTAAATGCTTAGGCATTTTGTTAGGTTTTTGCTTCTCTTTGTCCTTTTATTAAAAGCAAGTTAAAAAATAAGCATCCATACTTTTGGTGATATTTTATAATAATTCCAGTTTTAAATACTTTGAAATAATAATGATTATTAGAATTTTATGAATTTTGTCTTGACCATCAGTTATCAACCCCATGAACAATGATCATGGAGCTGGAAAATTAAAAGTATTCCATTTGTCATAATATTCCTTGGGTAAGATATATGAGATTAATTTTTTTCAATCTGCATTTCTTTCTTCATTTGGTTATCAGATGAGTTTGTGGAACTTCAAATTTAGTGCATCACAAATGAGAGCCGTGGAAAGGACAACTTAATGGTATCAGTGAAACTTTGGGTAAAATGGAATGTTCTTTCAAACCATTTGTCAGACCTTTAAATTGTTTAATTTTACATTCTTTTGTAAGTGTGTTCAATTATATACTGAAAATAAGGCAATTGAATATATCATCTCTATATAAGTACATACCTATTCAACCTATAATTACGGCACCCAATTTAGTATTTTGACTAAAACTCCATAAAAGGTAGAAGGTACACGTATCTTTTAGTTGCTTTGCATTTGATGCCAATGATAGCAACACAGCAGATAGAAACCTAGTATTAGTTTATGAGCTTTCCATGGAAAAACATTCTACTGCAGCAGCAGTGAACACAACATCTATGACCTGTCTTCAAGTTAGCTGTTTAAATTTATGCCACTCATTGTGGAAATGATAGAATGATAGCATGAATTACTCTGTATGGACAGTAAACGTTCTAGAAAACTTCAAAGTATATAGAACCTCAACATGGTATATTAGCACATGACCTTGCTAGAGGAAAATCTTCTTTAAAAATATAGCCATTTTCTTTCTCCTTCTCATTTCATGTGAGAATCTCTTCTTGGAATAAAACATTTTATTTGAAAAAACATTTTTAAAAAATAATTGAAACATACTTGTTGAAAAATGCCATCAACATATATAAATACAAAGAATGAAGTAAATAGAATTGCAAATCCCATCACCCAAAGACAACACTGTTGGTTTGGGTAATGATCTTTCCATATATCTCTCAGTTCTCAGGTACACATATAAATATAGATGTATAGAAGTTAACATAACAGAGAATCATACTATAGATATCTTATATCTTGCTTTGTTTAGTCTATGTGATGGATGCTATTCTAAGTCAGTTTACAAATACAAATTTACATTATAATTTTTTTTTCTTTTTTTTCCTTTAATAACAAGCTATAGTATTTGAAAACTCTATCTAGTATGGAACATGGTTGAGCATTGACAGTTCACAAAAAACATTTAGCCCACATTTTATCATTTGTAATTTGCTTGTGTATTATATAGTCAAAGAAAATTATGACAGTATTTGGGCATTATAAATATAAATTAAACCCAGTTTTAAAATAAGTAGTGTAGTCATCTGGCTTTTGTTAACAATTTTTATAGTCACAGCATGGAAATAAAAATTTAAAAAAAAGATTTCAAAATTGCAAATGGTGTGCAATTTTTTAAAATTTTTCCTTTACTTTTAAAGAAACTTTAGATTTCATAAGTGATAACATCAAAAATATAGGGGGATCCCCATATACCCAACTCCTTCCCCAACCCCCAATTTTCCCCATTAACAACATCTTTCATTAGTGTGGTACATTTGTTACAACAGACGAACACATATTGAAACATTGCTGCTACTAACTACGGTCAATAGTTTACATTACAGTTGATAATTTGCACAGCACAATTTTATAGGTTTTGTAAAATGTATAATGGCCTGTATCTGTCATTGCAATGTCATTCAGAACAATTCCACTGTACCCAAAATGCCCCACGTTACACCTATTCTTCCCTCTCTCTCCCCTCAGAACCTCTGTTAACCACTGCATTTAAATCAATGTTACAAAATCTTCCATTGCTAGAATAATAAGTCTACTTTAGTTCATAGTTGCATTCCCCCTTATGTTTGTTCATTCCTCAATCTTGAGGATTTTAGAATGGTGAGGCCCATTCTGTTTCTGATTGAGAGGGGAATTAGATCCCATGGGGCAGATGGAAGGAACCATCTTGTTTGCAGTTGTAGATACTCTTTGAGTTTTGGGATGGGCGTTGTCCATCATCATCCTTTTGTTAGTTGTCCTGGGCAAGTCTAATGAACTGGAAAGTAGGTGTAACAACAGTGCTGAGATTCAGGGCTCAACCACCCTATGAAAAGACCAAAGATTTAAGTCTCTGGTACATATAATTAATGAGCAGAGTGCTAATTATAGTTTCAAATGAAAGGGGCAGGGAACGGACGTGGCTCAAGTGATAAAAAACACCTGCTTCCCATATGGAAGGTTCCGGGTTTGTTTCCTGGAAAAACAAAACAAAATAAAACAAAAAACTAAACTAAAAACAAACAACAAGTAAAACAAATGAAAAAAAAAAAAAAAGAAACCATCCTAGGGAAGTCGATGTGGCTCAGTGGTTGAGCACCAGCTTCCCACATATGAGGTCCCGGTCCCTGCTACCTTAAAAAAACGGGGAGGGGGGTGGTGGAAGAAAAGCCATGTATAGGGAAATTATAAATGAGTCTAATTCTGTTATACTGGGGAACATATATTCCAAGGTCAGATCCACTGACCAGGTGTCAAATTCCTGAGATTGCCCTGCCTATAGTGTCTAGATGTCTCTAGAGCCCTCAGAAGCACCCCTGATTGAGGCCCTGTTTACCATGGCAGTCAATGAGATTCTCCTGAGGCATGCATAAGCGTAACCTCTGGAATGACCTCCTGACTTTCTTTGAAATCTTTTAGCCATTAAAAACTCATTGGTATTTACCGTTTCCCCCTTTTGGTAAAGGTCTTTTTCCAAATGCATTGTCATTGTTAGTTGTTGCTTGATGGTAATCCCTCGGTGCCAGGGAGGCTTATCCCTGGGAGTCATGTCCCACAATGGGAGGAAGGTAGTGAGTTTATATGCTGAGTTTGGCTTAGAGAGAGGCCACATTTGAGCAACAAGGAGGCATTCAGGAGGTAACTTTTAAGGCAGTATATAATACTAGGCTAAGTTTCAATTTCACAAGAAGAGATTCTTAAGTACAACCATCAATGTCAAGGGCCTGGCATATTGGTCTGTCCTCCTTTACTAGGCATTACCCAGCGAAGTGCTTAGAGGTTCTTGCCGCTCTATTAGAGTATGTAGCAGGACTTCCTGGTATTCTTTTGGTTATTGTGTGGGTCTCCACCCACCAAGACAACACCCCATGACCACTTGAATATATTCATATTCCATAGAGACATGTCCCAGGTGCCCCCTTCCCCACACACATCGACACCCTGTACCAGTGATCCTCCCCTGCCACAGTTGTGACCCTTCTGTAATCCAAAACCTCCTCGGCAACAAAGCCAAAAAAATAAATGAATAAAAATAATTAAAAAATAAAATAATTTAAAAAACAAAATACAAAAAAAAAAAAAAAAAAAAAAAATTTATAGTGTCTCTGGGGGAAGAAAGAAGAAATTGTCACTGTACATACATTATAATTTTTAATAGCTTTATAATCCATTCTTTATGTGTATCATCATGGTTTCACTATTTTAGGGACACTTGAAATGTTTCCAAGTTTTTATTGTGAAAACAAGACTGAGCGTAAAATCTTTTAAAATTATTTTTCCTTAATGTAAATTCTAGAAGTGTGACTCTAGTGTTAAAGGTATGCATGTTTTGTTACATATTCTTAATCTTCCGGAAAGATTCTTGCACTTTGTACTCCCACCACCAATGCATAGTAGTTAGTTGTATGTTTTGGAGGGAAGGGGGAAAATTTTTTTTTTTTTTTTTAATGAAACATATAAGTCTTGTAGTATCGGGCAACCACATGAAATTTCAAAGAAATTACTATTTGGCTTGCTTATGGTCTGTTTTAAAATTCTTTTACTCATTCCCTTTTCCTTTTTTTTTTTTTTTTTTCAAAAACAGTGCCTTGATGGAAAGTTTTGTGAAATAGTCTAGGTTTTTGAAATACTAAATAATGATTATGCATAGGAGAAAAAATTATGCTATCTTTAGATTGCATTTTTTATATCTAGTGGTTTTAATGTGTATATATGTTTTATTGAACTCTTGATGCTCCAAGGAAACTTTAATTAAGTTTGTAATAAATTGTAAAATGAAGATTAATGATAATCTGGTTCTATATATTTTAACATGGAGTCAGATATCAGCCAACAGTTGGTAGAAAAGTTATTTTTAATATGTATGTGTATAGGAATACGAAGATATCTCGTTATATTGAATTCAACAATTACAAATTTGGAATAGATATGATAATTCATTGCTTTTCTTTTAAAATAGAATGGAGACTTTTCTTGGCTCCTCGTGGGTGATAACTGGTGAGAGCCAGGCTCAACTTTACCACCCTATGATTCTTATACAGTTTTGTCATTTGTAAAAGTCACGTTAAAGCGCCTTGACCCCTTATCTGTTCAGCCCCTGCTTTCAAATGCTTTGCCTAGTCTTGAGCTAAGCGGGGTGGGCAAGAGCCCCGCTTGCTCCCTTGCCCTTGTGGAAATAGGTTGTAGGGCTTTGTTCTTGGAATTTTGCTCTTAATGGGAATACTCCTCTTCCTTCACTCAGCCCTCTTGCTCATAAATATGCTGTTGCCATTTCATACCGGGTCCCAGATGGTAAGACCTTGAATATGTTCTACTCTTTGGGGAGAAAGACTTCCTCATCAGTGAGCATCTGAATATGGTATGGGATTTTTCTTTACATAGAATAAAACACGGAGAAATCCTTTTTGTATTGTTAAGGATGCATAGTATTTACTTTTTGGGAGAAGAGTCTTTCCCTTATACATATTAGCAGTTTTTAAGTTGATTTTTTTAAAAAGTGCTTTATGTGGTTTCTTTTATAGCTTACTTTGTTGTATCAGAAATTTTATAAAAGGGCAGATTTTAATGAATGGGTCAGTCTTAAAGAAAATCTATAAGCTTGTTTTGATTTCCACAATGAAAACAAGAGTTCAGCATTTCTACTTTTGTAATACTTGTGTGTTATAAGAATCAGAGAAACTGTATTGTGTTACCTTGGGTCCATATGTCAGCAGTGAATGACAGAGATAATGTGGTTTTTATCAATATTAATACTTACTGGCGCACCGTTTCAAAAAGGTCAGGAATGACGGAGCGAAAAATTTTCATGAGAATGCTTCATAAACGTGCCTTGAAAACATGAAGCAATTTAACAAACTTGATTGTCCTTGTCTGCAGAGTAAAGGCTGCATATCGAAAGCTCAGTCTGTTGCCAAGAATACAGAATAACTTGAACGTGTTGAGTGGCTCTGCAGTCCAGAGTCTTTGTGAAACCATTTTAATACTGATATAGCCTGCAGCATGAAGGCTGAGGGTTTATTTCAGCTGAACTCAGACACATTCATTGTCTTTTTTTTCTTTTAAGTTGAAAATATGTCTTTGCATCCTTGAAGTATTTGTAAATGATCACATATTTTTACTAACCTAGCAATTTTCTAGGGAAAACTGTTGTTTTAATAATTAGGCACTCAGTTTTAATAGAATTGCCATCATTAATGTTTTTTTTAAAAAAGCTCTTAATATTATGGGGTTGGCCAGTTTTGAAAACTGACTGTCCAATCACAGCTTTTGTAAGCATGCCATGTGACAAATGCATAGCATTACTGGGAAAGATCATACTAATTACTCTAATTAACACGTGACTTTAGAAGTCTGAGATTAATCAGCATGTGACTCTTGGTTATTTGTACCCTTGGGATTTTTTTGCAACCAAATGCAAATATCAGGCTAAAAATATTGCTTTATTTGTATGTGGAGAGAATATTCATGGCAGTACTACTGTACATCTAAGAAAAGGAAAATAATTAAAATGGTGACTGCTATACTAAATCTAAAATGTCTGCTTATTTGTATTTCATGTGGGCTCACATTTCTGAGAAGTTAGCTTTGCACAACAACCTACCATGATTATCTGATATCCTCCGGAAGGTTAGCTGAGTTGTTTCCTATATTACTTAGGAAAAAATTTCTTTTCACAATTGAAAATGTCAGTGTCAATTTAGAGTAACACTAAGCATGTGCTTGCTTTCTGAATATTATCCTCCTCCACCTCCCTGCAACTACCCTGCCGAGGGTCTGGCTGTGACAGTTTGATTAGACCATCAATCCTCACTGTTAACAGCACTTTTCCTGAACACCTGGGCTGCTGGGTCACATCTGACTTGAGCTACCGTTGTTTAGTGACCCAATGTGCATTCACCATAGCAATTTACATTATGTACACAAATTAAAAGTTACCATATAACAACAGTTTACTTTAAAAAATGACCTATTTTCCAACCATGTGAAAGTTATGTTATGTTATAGAAGGTGGGGTTTTGTTTGATGAAAGACTCTCTATTTTAGAACTTAGTCACCTGCCATGTGGAAGGTGTGCTTATTATTTCTTTTTATTTAGGTCTTAGGTCAGAATCTCTATAATGAAACGAATTTTGCCCTTTTATTCTTGTGTTATTTAAAAATCTACTTTGATTGCACTTTTAAAATTTGATTGCCCTTTTACCAGCTTTTAGCCTAAATAAATAATTGAATTTGGCATATATTGATGAAAATCTTCTAGCTTTCTGCTCCTAAATTCTCCATGTAACTTATACTTTTCTATTTGTAGTTGTAGTGATAGAGATAAGTACCCACTGATATTTCCAGTGCAAATTGTTTAGTAGCAGAATGCAACCTAAGGATATTGTTAAATCTAGTTGCATCTGATTGTTGATACCATATTTATCTTTGGTTTTCTCCACAACTATTCATTTTTATAATAGGGGGAGGGAAAATATTTTTTTTAAAGTATCATTAAAATTTATGACACTCTGGATTAGAGAGACCAGGCTTCTTCTGCTGCTCAGCCTAAGTTTTGCTATTGAGGTTTGAACAGTGTTTAGTGGGAATTGAAACTGTATTAAAGAGCCTTCCCATATAATAAGAATTGTATCTGCTTTAGTCTTCTGTAATCAGAGGCATATATATCACAGTTAAACTGTGTCTTTTACTTTGGACTATTTATATTTTTGTTAGCATGGTTAATATGAGTAACCGAAATCTTTATGATATCTCAGAAAATCTGTGATTATAAATTCCCAAGGTTTTTGTCAGTTAGCGCAGTATGATATGTCGGAAAGTGCATTTGATTAATAACCAATTGACCTGGTTTGGATTCAGCCACTTCTCTAACCAGCTGTGAGACCTTGTGTATGTTATTTTAAATCTCGGTCTCAGGTATGCATCTATGAAATGAAGGGCTACATGGGAGATTTTAGAAAGAATGCTGAACTGGGGTTAGAGGAGCTGTGTTTTGGCACTGTCCCTAACTCACTTGATTTCCTTGGAAAAATTTCATTGACTGATCCTTTTTCGTTATCTGTAAAGCTGATATGACGAAATATGGGTTGTAAGGGAACCAAATAAAATGATAACTGAAGAGTAGACTAGAGAACACAGAATGCGAACACATCATAAATGGATAAAACTCTGAGAAAAAATGATTACAGTCTAATACCTGCATTTTAATTCCAACTCTGCTGTTTTATTAATTGATGTGATCTTAGCCAAGTTACATAACCTCTAGAACTCAGTTTCCTTAACTAAAAATATGGGGAATAATTTTTTCTTTTCCAGATTCTCCTTAAGTGTAAATTAAATGAGATTAAGTATACAAGTGGCATGGTCGAGGGCTTGACATCTAGAAGGGATTCTCTGTGGATCACCTTTACGTCAACGTGTGATAGTCATTTCGCAAAACTTATTGCAGCTCAGCCCAGTTTGCGTTCTGGGACTGGAGAGGTGTGTGGGGCAGGCAGATCAAGGCTCTTCACTTCTGGAAGCTGACGTTCTCGAGGGGGTGTCAGAAAAGGAGTGAAGAAATGCATTCAGGAGGTGATAGAAGCTGTGGAGCTGGTGATATTGAGGGTAACAGGTGGGGAAGAGAGTAGTGATTTTAGATAGACCCTTCAGAAAAGGTCACTCTGAAGCCTTTTCTTTTAAAAGAAAACTATTTTGAAATCATTGAGGATTCACATGTAGTCATAAGAAGTAATACAGAGAGGTCCATATTCTGAAGCTTTTCCAACTTAATGAAACGGAAGAGGACGCATCAAGGAGCGTTCTGGGTACAGGGAATAGACTGTGCACTGACTCCGAGGCAGGAGCAGGGCAGATGCCTTTGGCTCTTTGAACAAGGTCATATTGGCATAGCAAGGTCACAGTGGCTTAGCAAGGTCACAGTGGCTTAGCAAGGTCCCAGTAGCATAGCAAGGCCACGGTGGCATAGCCGGCCACGGTGGCGTAGCAAGGCCACAGTGGTGTAGCAAGGCCACAGTGGCGTAGCAAGGTAAGGGTTCTAAGAGACCACGAGGGGCCTGTGCTTATGGTGAGGAGTTGCTTTTCTTTGGCATTTATGGATATTCATGGGAAGATTTTAATAGGGCAAATAACACTTTACAAAATCACTCCTGTTTTACTATACATCAGGGCTCAAATTCCCTCTGGAATAATTTTTCAAAATTATGTACTCCTCACTCACATTTTCAAGTTGACACCTAAACATTTTCATACTAAATATAAATAGTTGTATAGGATGTAATTCCTAGCATATAGTGAAAATTGACATTGTGAAATAATACTTATGACCTTTGAAAAAAATGACCCCAAAACAATATTAATACCATGGTGACTCTATACTCATTCTCATCCATTTAAAAAAACACATAAGCTCTTTAATGGTCAGAAAATTTATATTTCTTTTTATCTTCTTGAACTCATCTCTGTCTTTCACTTTCTATACAGATTTTATTTTATGGTTTTATATATTAAAATATTTTAACGCCCATCCTATCATTTATGTGTAACAAAAGTATGTACATGTGTTGAAGGAAGTCTTTTTTTCATATATTAAATTTTATTTTTAATGAAATTTTAGATTATAGAAAAGCTACAAAGAAAGTATAGGGGATTCCCTTATGCCTCAGCCTTTCCCCTCTCACATTTTCCCCTATTAATAATATATTAGTGTGCGATGTTTGTTACAATTGATGAACAAATACTGAAGCATTGCTACTTAACTAAGGTCTACATTTATATTATGGTTTCCACTTTGCACTGTACTATTTTGTAGGTTTTGACAAAACGTATAATAGCTTGTATCTGTCATTGCAATATCATGCAGAGCAATTTCAATGCCTTAAAAATGCCCTGTTCTTCCCTTCCTCTCCACTCAGAACCTCTGGTGGTAACCACTGTCTTTATATAAATGCTACGTATTCCTTTGTTACTACAATATTAATAAGTCTATTTTGGTCCATGGTTTACTCTTTAATTTCTTTGATCATAAAACTCTGTTAAAAATGTCTGGAAAGGATTATTATTAATATACAGTAGAATAAGATTTATACAAATTTTGATAATTATTGAACATTTAAATGCATAATGGTATTGGAATTAGATCTATTGAGATGGAGAAGTTTTTTAAAAATTTGAATGCATCTGTTCATGGATTTAATGTTAATTACTAGAATGAGAAACAGACTAGTGAAAGTTAACAGCAAAATTGAAAGATACTGCAATAGTCCTACTTGCAGGGCTTAGAAATGGTATTCTAAAGATTAAGTATATTGTTTATAATGTATGTGGATTACAATTAATATGTATATATTGTTTTATTGTGTAGTTATGATAGTATCAGTTGCATGTTTTATTGTTTTTTAAGACATCCAAATTTACTTTAATCATTTGTGCTGAAAAATTTGTGATGGGGTTACATTTTTGCCTTGTCTTCTTAAATAAACACTATTACATATGTTTTCTTATATCTTGATGACTCACGGTAATCATTAAGACCACCAATTATTATACTATGTTCTAATACACTGAAATATTTAGAGGCTTTTAAAAAGAATGCTACATACATGTCCAACTGCACACCCCTTTTTCCTTACCTGGAACCCCACCTCTACTGGTGTGTCTAGCATTTCTGTGCATGCTTTTTCTTTCTCTGGTTCCTTTACCTATCACATGACACTTACACTTTTCCCCAAGCCTTCTTCTCCAGTTTATTTCTGACTTGTTGCTTTTAATCTAGATGTGGGATTGGGAGCCAGGTAGTGATGCATTCTGTTTAAGAAGGAACTGTTCACTTGTCTGTATGTTCCCATTCTCACTTTTTTTTTTTCTTAAAAAGGAACTAAACACTAATATTTCTATGTGTCCTAGGATTAAAATGAGTAACATCCCGATATTTAGACCTCGTCACCATGGACATAAAAATCTACTTGATAATATAATTATACTCTTAACTTCTTAGAGTGCAGACAATATTAAAATTACAGGCAAAGACTTGACCAACAGGGGTGGAGCGTGACTGGGGTGGGCCAGGAAGACTGATCTGACTGATATCTGCCTTCACTGTCAGGCAGGCCATGACTCCTAGAAGGGAGTGGAGCTTTGGAAAGGTGGAAATAAAAACCACTCTTGGATTGAATCTAGTATTACCAAGGGTTTGTTTAAACAGCTGATCAAAAAGAACTAAAACGGAGTATAAGATACATCTAGCAGATATCCCTCCTGAAGCAAATCCACTCTTACATTCTAAAATGTCATCTAAACCTTGGCCTCTCAGTCCCTCTCATGATGCAAAGTGTCCATAGAAAATAAACAAAGGCGCTCTTCCCCTTCCCATGGCTACTGAATGCACCAAAAGCTAAAAGTAAAAACCACTCCAAGCTAACTTAAGAGTTAAAACAAAACATTTTTAGAATTCTAACCATACTGTGGATGTTAGAACATGTAAAGTAGTGCTGTGTCACTTATGCAACTATCAGCAATGATAAAATTTGTAAACTTCAGTCCGAAATGAATGTTCTTGCCAGTAACAACACAAGTAATCATTATGAATTGGAATTTGAATGCAGCTGGTTTAATAGCAGGATATAAAGCAATATTACTTTCCCTAGGTGATGTAATGATGCTTCTTAAATTTTTAAAAAGAAGTTTCTTTTTCACACTCTAGGGATTCTGCTCTCAGTAGTAGTGAAGGCTAAGAATTTGAGGCGGACCCTTTCAACTTGTGAAATTTATAGAGACAGTCAGCTTTATATCGTAGGACTAGATTATCAAAAGAGAGGGCACTCTCCTTCACCAAACAGGAGTACTATATGACTTCTGTGGTGTCAGACTGACTCCTGTTTTCTGTTGCTACCACTGTCCAAGTACTAAACACACTCTTCAAAACTATGGAAGGGGTGCAAAAACCCTTCTGGCAATGGAAAATGGTAATTACGATGGTTATCTCAGTTACTGAGAACTCGCCCTGTGTCCGGCACTGCTCTCAGTGCTTTAAAGCTTGAGAAAAACAGCCCCTCGCCTTCAAGAACTGGCCTCGCACATACACATAGAGGCAGGCTGGTGCTCACAGCTAGGCCATGGTGTTCTCTGGGCCAACATAATCTCATGGAACACTATCATTTTTCATTTAATATAAAGGTAATTATATTTTAAAGCCATAGTTAAAATTTATGTATATTTGTATATTTACATATCTTGTATATAGCTAAATGTTCATGTAAGGGTGTATTAATAGATCCTTACTAAAAACTGTGACATGAATAATGGAATAAAATTTAAACTTGAGTCTTTTTAAATATAAATTGACTAAATTATTTTATACTCAGATTAGTGGAGGTTCCTTTTTTGTTACCAAATTAGTCTGTTAATTCATGGTGCTTTTGACATACTCATAATCATTTTTGAAAAGATTTCTTACTTTTGAAAAAGTTAGGTTCCCCGGCAAGGTATGGAAGGAAAGGACACAGAGTGGAGTGTTCCTGGTCTCGCAGTGCCTAGCAGACAAAGCTCTGTTAGAACAAAGGGGCCCACCACACGCACTCTTACCTCCAGATGCCTGCCGGTTTCTGAAGCTACCTGCACGAAGAACCAAGCTCCAAACCTCTAATGGAGAGAAGTAAATCACGTACTGCCTTTTAGGGCTGAGGCAAGGGAGGCAACCCACCCAACCGTGTCTCAATCAGAAATGGAGGATGGCCAAACCCAGGAATCAAGGACAAATCCCAGATGGACCAAGTTTCACCAGAAGTCCAAACCAGCCCTGATATAGCTCAGCCCTCTGTTGTGAGTCATCCCTGCATCTCTGTTGTTATAACACGCCATCTGCAGCCTCAGTGTTTCTTAATACACCACGCTGAGCACACAACCAAGAAATTCCTAGATGGTAAAGAGCCAGGGACATAAAACCAATAATCCAGCGTAAAAATAATGAGACAAAGACTCTGAAATAACTATAATCACCATGTTAAAGAAACTGATGAAAAGAGGGGCAAAAATGGATGAAAAAAATGGAGAGCTACAATAGAAAATTGTAAACTATAGATACATTTATAAAGGACATTCTAGAACTAAAAAAAATTAAAGTTTCATTAAGAATTCATTGGATGACTTTAAGAGGATAATAAACAGAGTCCAAGACAGGATTAGGGAATACTAAGAAATATATCAAAACTAAAATATATCAGACATATAAAATATAGCAAACATGTAAATATAACAGAACTAAAGAATACGGAGAAGAAAGAATGGAAAGAACAGACCATAAGCCGCATGTGGGCTAGAGTCTAAAGGTCAGCCGTAAATGGGCCTGGAGTCCTGGAAGAAGAGGACAGGGAAGAAGGTGTATCTAAATTAGAGGTGCCAGCCAGGACTGCCCAAAGGTAAAAGACATCAGCACCAACCCACACATTCAAGATGCTCAGCAAAGCCCAAGCAGGATGAAAACACATGTGCACATGTGGATGCGTGCACATACACATACACATATGCACGCACACATACCCTAGTCACACAATCAAAATGTTGAAAAACAAAGACAAAAAGAAAACAGTAAAAGCAGTCTTGGGGGGTGGGGGCTGGGGTGGGGGAGGAGACATTGCCTTCAAAGGAATGACAATAGGTTATCTAGAAAAAGAACAATAATGTTGCAGGAAATCACAATTTGGCTGTTCAGTAAGATTATGTGGAGGGAGATGGGATTTAAAATGGTAAATTTGAACCAGATTAAGGAAGGCCTTGAATACAATTTACTGAGCAGTCTGCTATCTGGTAGATGCACCATCTGTATCTCACTTAAAGACCACGACCTTCTGAGGTAATATTCCCTTTTACTTCCTTTCAGACACACAGAACCTGAGCTACTGTCCAAGGTCTCACAGTGACCATGTGGCAGTGCTAAGGGGCAAAGCAAGATCAGTCTGAAATAATGGCTGTACTCCCAAAGACTTAGCTGCATTGCTTCATTCAAAGAGAAGAGAGAAGAAAAAACAAGAGTGAAATGCTCTGTGGTTAATAGCGTAATATGTAAAGATGAAGGTGAATAACCTAAAAGGAAAACAAACAAACAAAAAACCAACTGACTGTGAAGCCACACACAAAGGGAACATCAAAACTATGGGGAAGAGAAAATAAATGAAATGCAATTTAGAGTTAAAATTAATATGACTGGGAAAAATAAAACTGTGAACCATACTTGTTGGATCTAACCAGAGATATGGATGGAAACATAGTATTTGACCAAATTGAATTCTTTACTTTTTTCTCTATCTGCAAATAGTTTAAACCAAATGCAGGATATAATTATATAGCACTATCCAGGTCTAAAACACACATGAAATAACTGCATAATCCTAATGGATTCTAAGAATACCATTCAGCACATGAGAGTGAAATTAAATTAATTAAAAAAGTCTTCTTTAATGTTTGAATAAAACATACCAAATTATCTGCCTTCATGTTACTAATAATATTTAACCCAAACAAGTCCCTTCTTGAAACACTTTTGTTACTTAGTTTCACCATGTCCACACTCCACTAATTTTCTTAGTAATTGCTCTCTCCGATTCCACTGCAGCTTCCTCTTCATCATCCTGACCTCTAAATAGATTGCCAAAGGCTTGTTCCTCATTCCCTTTGTAGTCTGTACTGGACCTTTGCCAGTAGGGATTTCCCAGTTTCAGTGGCTTAGACTGCAGTTAGAGGCTGACGTCTCTTGAAATGAACTTTCAGACCTGCCCTCTGCCTTTAGGTCCAGAATTAGAAGTATGGCACCGTACTCAACATTACCACTTGAATTTCTGATAGATATCTCAAAGCTGTCTCTTGATTCTCAAGGACAACCCGAAATCTGTTTCTCTCATTCTTCCCTGTTTCAGGAAAAGGAACCATCATTGACTGAGTTGACTCCATTCTTGGTTTCTCACTTTTACTATCTCACATACCATCAGTCCTCCAGCAAGTGCTATCAGCTCTACCCTCAAAATTTATCACAGATCTGACCACTCCTTTCACCTCAGTCCAAACCATCATCTCTCACTTGAACCAATGTGAAGACCTTTCTGGAGGTGTAACTCCTTTCAGCATTCTCCTTCTCATCAGTAACATCCTCTATAGTAGTGACCTCTCAAAAAGGTGGGTAAGAAAAAATATACATACAGAGTCTAAAGTGTGAATTCCTGATCCTTAACCCCATGTATTTATTTTTTCTCCTTTTATTGATCTGTGGAAGAACGTTCTTGAGGTAGAAGCACACACCGGTTCTCTTTAACCGCATCCTATTTCACATAATTGCCGTTCTCTGACTTAACCAAAGAAGGGCATCCTTGTCACCCATCCTGTATATGTACTTCACTGGGGCTCCACAGCAACCAGTGTGACTAGGAAAAGCCTTTGTAAAAGCAAGGTACCATGACCCTGGGGTAGTGCTTTCCTGGTTTTTGGCTATGTCTTTTAAGAGAAAAGCATGGCATTAAACACAAGGCATTTGGTCCATATTCAGATGTTCTACATTCAGATAGATAGATGGTGAGAGTGCTGACAATTTTTGTTGAAGACCTTGCCTTGTCCATCATCATGGACTATTATTAACGGTTGACATCCCTGCTAAATGAGCCAATGTAATAAAAAAGAATTGTTAAGAAATACTGAAATTCATGACAAAGATTTATGCCTTACCTAAGAGTGAGCTTACCCAATTTTTTGTTTGTTTGCTTGTTTTTAAGCATGCTGGAAAATAATTTGTTGCAAGATTCACCTATCTGCATTCTCAACTACTCCAAGCCAGGAGAAAGAATACTCTCACTTGCCCAACTCTCAGTCTATCATACTTTCCATTTTCTTATGATTTCAAGGAGGAGGAGCAGAACACTTTACATTTACTTCCTGTAGATCAGGGATTCTTAACCAGGAGTCCATGGACTCCTTGGGTCATCAACAGATGAATGGATAAACAAACTGTGGTGTATTGACACGATGGAATATTACGGCAATAAGTGATTCAAGTGGCAGGTGTTCCATTAGCTGCGTTGGAGTTGTAGTTCGCAAAGTTCTTCACTTTGTAATAGGAATATTTGATTTCTAGTTGTCTTATTACAAACATGTTTTGAGTAGCATTAAGGGAATTTCATATGGCAGACTATACCCTAATTTTTGAATAATTGGCACTAATTAAAAGAATCCTAAATTATGTTTATTTGAACTATTTTTATTTTATTTTTTTTATTTTTTAAAGATTTATTTATTTACTTTATCCGTTTTAAACCCCCCCTTCCCCATTTGCTGTTTTGTGTTCCTTCCCTGGGCAATTCTCTGTATCTATTTCCTGCCATCTTTTCTCATCCTCATCCTCCATTCTTCACCAGGATTCCATCCTGGAGACCTCCGATGTAGGAGAGAGGTGTTCTGCCACCTGCACCACCTCGGTTCCTGGCTTTCGGAGCATCTCGTCTTGTCTCCCCCCTGCGTCTCTCTCGTGTTACGTCATCATCTTGCTGCATGGCTCCCGGGGCCTGGCGGCTCATTGGCACACAGAGCTTGGCAGCCCATGCACCTTCTATATATATATATTGTTTTTATTTTACCGGGAGGTCCTGGGGATCGAACCCAGGTCCCTCCATATGGCAGACGGACGCCCAACCAGTTGAGCCACATCCGCCCCCTGAACTATTTTTAAAGATTGATTTAGAGGTACCATCCCAGTAAATTATTTAATTTTGTGGAAGAGCAATCAATAAGACGTTATTTTTCTATCACAGTTTCCAGTGCCCTCATTGCAATGTTGGATAATATTTTACAAACTCAAAGACAAACAAACAAACAAAAAATCTTCTTTTATTATGAAGCCAGAGACTATTGGGAATAGTTTTCTAAAAACAAGATGGCCTTTTTACAACTTCTCTTAAAAAAGATATGGTCTGATTATATAAATAATTATTATTTTTACAATTTACTAAACCATTTGGTTTTATTCTTGTGCTTTAATTAAATAAAACATCATTGGTTTCTGTAGCACCCTTTGTGCTTTCTTCTTTAACCTTCATGAATTTGTTATGCCAAAGTAGGTATTCCTTGTTTAATGTATAGTAAACCGAAACATCATAGTGTAGAGAAATCGTGATTAATTAGTCTTTTATTCCAAACATCCTTCTCATGTAATAGGATTCAAGAAATAAAAGGCCAGAACTAAAAATATAACAATATAAATTCTACTCTTGAGTTAAAATAAATGAATTATATAACTGAGGATCTTCTCTGTTAATAAGCATTTCTATCCTGGAAAATAGGATTTAATTTTTAAAAGTTAGATATTATTATCCACATTTCCTTTAAAAATTTTTTTCCAACTTTCTATTATAAAATTGTCAAACTTACAGATAATATTTAAAAAGCAGTGTACCAGTTATCTGTGCCCAGGCCATTTAGAGTCCTGTTTGCCTTCATCCTTATGTTCTCTTCCATATTCCCACCCCTTCTCTAAAAGGAAGCCAATTCCTTTTTATTTTTCTTGGTTCTTCCTTCTGTTTCTTCCAAAACAGACAAATATGGAATATATTGTATTTTGAGGTTTAAAAATATGAATAAAATGTTCTTTTTCAAATTAGTAACCAAATAGTTGTTGAATACCATGAGTTTCCATTGTTATTACACTGACCAGATTTTTTTGTGTGTTTACTTCTACATTTAAAAAACCCACACAAAAAAACACACCAGCAGCAGCAGCAATATTAACTGCTTGTCTAGTACTCACTGCTCAATGAGCACTGTTCTGAGGGCATCACTGAAATCAGCACATTTCAACAGATCAGCCCTGTTAGTACTCTTAGTGCCTGCCATTTACTGCACAGATTAGTTAGTTAGTTAAGTTCAAACACTTTGACAGTATTATAATCAAGATTTGAACTAAGTCTAGGTCCAGAACCTGTGTTTTTAACTAGTCTATTGCCTAGTGTTGTACATAAACGGTCTTATTTCATTCTCATCCTGTGACTTTGTGGCATGACTTTATTTAATATTTAAATATTTTTAGTTGTGTTAATAGGTTACTATTGCCAAAGTATAGCTCTTTTATCATGTTGCTTTCTTACTATACAAGCAAAACTAAACCAATAGTGTTCTGTGCGTCCCTGTAACGCTTTGGAGTTCTTTACATGTTGTTCCAAGTACATATCCAAAACTTACATTTACTCCCCACACAAATCCTTTGCATTTGGGACAGGAGTATCTTCATGCTCACTGTTCTGTAAATTCTTGATTGGAAGTTGTGGGATGTACTGGTAACTCTTGTATGGACTAGTTGGTATTCTGCCACTTTTCCTTGATTTAGTCAATTAAAGCAAATTCCTGGCTTCTAGGTAATTATTGCGTTTTGATGTATTTATAATTACTTTGGTAGATGTTGAGTTTGATTCTACCTTCCATCAGGTTTACTTTGTGAAAAAGCTGAGTGGAATTTTCCTTCTCAACTTAAGATTTCATTAGTTATGGCAGTTTTTATTTATGGAAATTAACAATCAAAAAGCTTCTGGGTCAGAAACTTATCATCCCTGTCATATTTTGACTTGCTCTCTTGACTGTCTGTTTCTTGAGACTTAGTCCCAAGTTTGCCACAAGAAGTTGGGTACTAACTACGTCTTGTAGGAGAATTTTTCCAACTTAGTACACCTCAGCTTGGGGAATTCATTTGGTGGTTTATTTTCTTAATCTAATTGTCTCATTTTTAATAATTACTTTTTCTTATTTTTCTCATATCTTAATATTTTTCTATTGTACGATCTTTGTTTTAATATATGATATACATATTTATTTGTATATATATACATTTTTACAATTTGACTCATTTCATTATTACAGTATTTGCAAAAAGGACTTTTGTTTTCCTTTCATTTTTTCTCTCCAGTCATCAGAATGTAAGAAAATGTAAGTATGGTTTTCTTTGTATTATCTCAGAATGCCATCTCTGAATTCTGGGCTTTTCTTATATCTCTAATTCCTTCTTTTTTCTCACCTCGTCTGTCTAAGTCCATTGGAAAAGACATCTGAGGACTTACACGTGAACAATTTTCTCTACATCTTAAACTTTCGCTCATTTTAATACATTGTTGTTGAAATTTTCTTATTTCCTGATGTTTAAGAATCTACTCTATCTTTTCTTACTAATTCAGGCATACTCACAAATTAAATACCTTATCACAATATTTTTTGAAATTGTTTTTCTTTTAATTCAAAGTTTGACATCTTTTTGCAACAAGTGATGAATATTTTGCTAATTCCAATAAGCACAAATGCATTACACAGAGACACAGGGATCTAAATGCTTTCTTTATTATTTCACTTATAATAAAATAAACATAACAATACCTCTTTAATGCTTGCCCAACTCATTATAAAAGTTACTTGAATCTAAAATTCAGTGGTATATATTTTATTTGTATTTTTTAACTGAATATTGAGATAATCATATATGGCATTTGTCACCTACATTCATAACCATAAAATTCAGTATGCAGAGGAACAGGTGTGGCTCAGGCGGTTGAGCGCCTGCTTTTGGAGGTCCCGGGTTTGGTTACTGGTGCCTCCTAAAAGCAAACAAAAAACAGACATCAAGCAACATCAAACATCAAGCAAACAAATGAAAAAATCAACTCAGGGACGCTGATGTGGCTCAGTGGTTGAGCGTTAGCTTCCTGTATGTGAGGTCCCAGGTTCAATTCCCAGTCCTGGTACCTTAGAAAAAAAAAAAGAAAGAAAGAAAAAGCAATTATTTCTACCTTTGGCTTGTAGTAAAAGTAAAATGTAGAGAATACCAAGCTATTAAAAAAAAAAATTTTCAATATGCAGAGTATTATTCTAATAAATATATAATATTTATAAATTACTGAAAGTATGTGCCATTTTAGCATGCAAATATATTAAATGATTTTGACCTCTGATTGATATCCTTGTCAATAAAAATACAAGCTTGTTATAAAATTATGGATATATTTTATGTCCTAGATAAAAATAATAAGGGATTGCTTTTCTATAGACCTAAGCCCTGTTATGTTCCTTTCCCTTTACTCTAGTACGTTCACTAAGAAACTCATTGATTCTCTTACATATTTATGTTCTACAAACTTATCTCTGAAGCAGATCTCGTTACTATTTTATGTTAATTATTTTGGGGGTAAATTTTCATTTTAGACATGATTTCTGCAGCAAATATCTTGCGTTCAGACTGGAGTGTGTTCATACAGGCTGATACATCAGCAGAGTGATTGGTTTTGGGGATTGCGGCTTGTGGGGATGGGTCGTGCTGTTTTATAGGAGAAGCACATCACAGGTGAACGTCTCACATGGCATTTGCCCTTTCAGCACTTTGGATTTCCAGTTCTCTGTGACCAGGAGTTGCAGAGAAGCAGCTTCGGCCTCTTTCCTATCATCCTGTTTGTCTTTTCTACTGCACGTCTGCCTGATGGATTGATACAGAATCTACTAGAGGTCATTTCTGCTCTAGTTTCCCTTATTTTGATGGAGTTTATATTCTTAAGTCATCTTATGAATAGCTCACACACTTTTCTTTATTTGGCTTTTTGGTTCACATTTATCCCTAAAAATCACTTCACCGAATCTTTAATTAATGTAGGAAATAAATGTAATAAATTTGCAAGTAAAAAGACTAACCTTTACTGCACTATTTTTGTTTTATAAAATACGAAAAGCAAAGTAAATTGTGGAAGTCTTTAACTCACTATGGCACTTAGATATAAATTAATATTAAAATTACTATGCCACTATTTAAGATGTTCATTTGTTTTGAGAGCTGTGTGTGTTCAAATTCCCATGAAGGTGCTTTCCGGCCAGTGAAGAGAATTTAAAATGTAGGAAATGCTACAGAAAAGTGCAGTGATGGGCAGGAGTTATTTTAGGTCTGACCATGACGCATTTCATACTGTATACTTTTGCAGACCATTGTAAAGTCAATGATATGCCTTCAAGGGCCTCTGAAGTTTAGAGACCTGGGATGATGGGCCGCTGTAGGCTGCTGTATTAGTCAGCCAAAGGGGTGCTAATGTAAAATATAAAAAATGGGTTGGTTTTCATAAAGGGTATTTATTTGGGGTAGACGTCCACAGATACCAGGCCATAAAGCATTAAGTTTCTTCTCTCACCACAGTCCATTGCCACGTGTTAAAGCAAGACAGCTGCTGGCGTTTGCCAGGGTTCAGGCTTCTGGGGTTCCTCTTTTCCCGGGACTGCGTTTCTCTCCGGGCTTAGCTCCTGTTTCCTCCACAAGGTCAGCTGTAGATGAATAGGCGAACGGCTTGCTTCTTTTCCCCTGGGGCCTTCTTTCCAACATCAAAACTGTTTCTCAAAAGACTACCTCAAATGTCCTTTGCCTTGCCTTTAATATTCAATTCCCCACCCACCAAGGGGTGGGGCTCAACGCCCTAATCCTAACCTAATCATGCCCAGATTAACAGATCAGTTTACAAGCATGATCCAATTATATTTTTGGAATTCATAATTACATCAAATTCCCCAACGGTTACAGCTGGTGACCACTGTCAGTTATATCCTGCATTTAATTGGACAGTATATGTGTTGCCTCATAGTTTTCTTTTTTTAAGTGAACAGGGGGTATATGTAAGGTGGCAGTTTTAGAAATGTACTTTGTTATAGTAACCCAGTTTAGAAATGGAACATGGCTCCTGACATCATTGCACAGATTGGGTTTCTGCCCCATCCTGCCCAGGTTTCGAGAGGCTGCCTGTGTCCACACTTCAGCTGTGCATTTCTGATAGGAAATCACCAGCTGCCGAAGGGCACGGACAACAGCAGGAGGCATTTCTCCTGCATGGTGTAGTGCCATGCTTGAGCTGCTGGTGGGCAAAGTGCTCTCACATGTTTGTAGAAATGAGTCCTTCTATTCCAAACATGTAGATAAGTTAAGTTTGCATGCTACATTTTGAGTCATTTTAATTTCTTAGTACCTCAGACATTGTGGTATTTATTTCCTGTGTTAGACTTTGTATACATAATTCATACTTTGTATATGTTTATATATTTAAGTTTGAGGTTTTTTTCCTTATGAGTGTAAAATGGCTACATGATGGTTTGTTTTTAGGCTATCTAAAGAAGTTTCTTCAGGGTAATACTTTCCTTGCTTTGACTAAAGTCAGCAAAGCTCATTTTATACACAGACATTTTAATTCAGCAACTGCTTTCCTCCATATATATGTGTGTGGGTGGATGTGTGTATGTATTAACAAATTTTGGCTAAATCAGAAACCCAAATTCAGAGTATAGCACAGAGGAATATCACATGTATTTATGGCATTCTCTGGATGAATGAGGAATAGATTACACCCATGTGGCTTTTTTCCAATTCTGACAGTCGTTATTCAATACATGCCAATAACATAACTTTAAAATATATTTCTCATTGTATTTAGCTCTTTTGAAGGCCACTGAATAACAGCAACTAAATGTGAATAAAGACAAAAGCATTTTGATGTGAACTCTCTAAGTCAAAAAAGGAATATTCCCCTGCCCACCCCCAGTACTGAGATGTGCCACAGCTGAAAAGCAGCATGGCTATGGTATGCCCTTCACTGCTGGAGAGCTAGTGCCCTATGTCACAGAGCGCGAAGCTCACCCTATGAGCTGCTGCCTTCTTGGTCAGGGGTCCAGGATTTTGTGCCTCTGTAAACTTCATTATTGAAATATTAGTGAGTATGATATAGAAAGCAGCCTGCAAGCAATAGTTGCTGGATGAGTTAGCCAAATGGGTGCTGATGCAAAATACCAGGAATTGGTTGGCTTTTATAAAAGGTATTTATTTGGGGTAGAAGCTTACAGTTACCAGACCATAAAGTATAAGTTACTTCCCTCACCAAAGTCTATGGCCATGTATTGGAGCAAGATGGCTGCCAATGTCTGCCAGGGTTCAGGCTTCCTGGGTCCCTCTCTTCCCCTGGCTTGCTTCTTTCCAGACTCAGCTCCTCTGTTTCCTCCACCAAGTCAGCTGTAGACTATGAGGCTCTCTGGGCTTTGCCTCTCTCCACATGACCAGCTGTGAGTTGTCAGGCGAACAGCTCATCTCTTTTCCTGGGGCCTTCTCTCCTTCCTCACAACCAAGCTTCTCTGTGTGCTTACTTCCTGGGCCTCTAGCTCAAAAACTCCAGCATCAAAATTCCAACTCTGTCCTTTGCCATGTCTTTTATTTGTGAGTCCCCACCCACCAAGGGGCTGTGACTCAACACCTTACTGACGTGGCCTAATCAAAGCCCTAATCATAATTTAATCACATCCAGAGGAACAGACCAGTTTACAAGCATAATCCAGTATCTATTTTTGGAATTCATAAATAAGGCCAAACTGCTACAGCTGCAGAAGTTTGTGTTTGAGTAAAAGGTGTTCGTACTACGTATTTGGTATTCCTGTTAAGGCTATGTCAGGGGTGAATATCAGTTATTCTCAGAGAGTGTTTTATTCTTTAAAGGAACCATCTTTACCATCATTTGCTTTCATGTCCTCCCTTACATATATTTTTTGTAAACTAAGTTCTACCTTATTTAAAAGGAATCGACCATTGTTACTTCCAACAGTCTTCATTTTCAGTATAAATCCGGTGTAGGTGATAGGATCTTCCTAATTCAAGGATCTGGAAGTTTAACAATGTGGTTAAGAGAATAATTTGTATAGCCATACTAAGAACATCTCTCATTTGCTCTTTTGTGTTTCCCATAGCACTCAAATAATGTGAAATATGGTTGTTTATAAGACTATTCATATTCATTTTCTTTTTCTTTTCCTTCCTCATCCATGTTAGGTGATAGTTGAACAGACAAGATGGTGTTAACTTGTTTTTGGCAAATTGGTGTGCCTTTCTTTTGTTGTTGCTTTTGTTTGAGTTCTTTTCAGTTGCTTTTGTTATCACAAACGGATTGGGGAGCAGTCAGATGTTTTGGACAGGATACGCAGTGCAGCTGCCTGGCGATACTCACCTGATGCTGGTGAGTGCCTGCTCCGTCCTGGGGGCTTTCTTGAGGTGGGGTAATGTGAGCGTGCCAGCTGGAGGGCTTAGAGCTTACATCGGGGAGTTTTCTCATGGTAGGAGGTTTATTTATTTTTTTAAATCAGTGTTTTAACATTGCCCGCTAGCAGTATTAAATATTAAGATAATTCTGTACCCTTTGTCTATTTATGAATTTAAAATTTTGAGAGTTATCACAGCAGTGCTGTGACTCTAGGGCTCAGTTTTCCAGAACACCCCAGATTGGAAGTGCTTTTGAGTGCCTGTTAAATGGGTCAGACTGCTGAGTTTCATGGGTTAGAAAAGACAAAGAAAATTCAAGGTACTTGACATTAAAGAATTTATAATTCAGTATGCTTACCTTCCTTTTTTTTTGAAAGACTATGCAATAAATAGTTTTTTTTCTTAGCTTTCATTCCATTAGAAAGTATTAAAAGAGGACCTCGGTTTTGATAATTGAGTTATTCAGCAAGCATTTATTCAGCATTATGTGCCAATAACTGCTAAGTGCTGGGACTGCAGAAATGAACATCTCAAAGACCACTGGGGAAAGCAGATGCAAGGGTAGACTTTGCTCATGCATTGTGGTGAATCCAGTGATAGAGAGATGCACTGGCAAATCTAGCTTCTCTTGAAGGTGGCTTTCTTGACTTGGTGTTTCCTACAGGGTGATAGAGAAATTCCAGAAATGTTTGATTCTAGAATGAATATGGGGCATGAAGGGAGAGCAGGGAATTCAAGATGCCTCATACGTTCTTAATTTGGTCAAGAGTGTTCACAATCTTGCCACCAACTAGTTATGACACTGAAGTAAGTAGCTGTATTGGGTGCAAACATAGGACCATCAGTGAAAGACAGTTCCTGCCTAAACGAACTTATAGTTTAATGGTTAAACAAGTATATAGAATAAGATTGGTTCTAGAAGAGATGGTTAAAGGAAGGAAGGGAGGGAGGAAGGGAGGGAGGAAGGGAGGGAGGGAAGGAGGGAGGGAGGGAAGGAGGGGAAGGAGGGGAAGGAGGGGAAGGAGGAGAAGGAGGGGATATGCCCCACGGGGCAGAAGAGGAAGCTCTGACACCATTTGCTGATTAAGAAAGTCTTGACCCAACCATGCTCGTGGGTTTTCTCTACACCTGGGATCCCTAACCACTGTGGCCCTTGGTTGCTCCTAGAATCTGCCATGTTTTTCTATTCCATTTTCCCTCTCACTTTCTTAGCTAAATACTCAATACTTTCTGTCTCCTCAAACCTCCAGTACCTGCTCACTCATTATCAGGTGATGACTTTTGTATTTCACTGAGAAAATAAAGAAAATGTCTTCTTTCTCCCACCAGTAAACTTACTGGCCTGCCTGCGTGCCTGCCCACACTCTCTGTCTCCCTTCCTCTTACTGTGGTTGAATTAGGGTGCTTTTCTCTAAGGCCAAGCCTCCATTTGTGCAATTAGTTCTATTCGTTTCAGCTGGCTGTTTCCGTACTGGCCTTCTCTCTTTTGTGCCATCGATTATTTATTTCTATGTCTGACTGGATTATTCCAACACCTGTAATCAAACTCTAATATCATTCATCATTTAACAACAGAATCAAACTCCCTTATCTTTTCTAGTTCATCCCCGCCCTCATTTATCTATATTCCTAAGCAGCAGGCCTCCTTGTAAGAGTTCTCTGTATTCTGAGTTCACCTCCTACATTCCTCTTCACTCTTGAACCCCTTCACACTGAGCTTTTCATCCCTGACACTCAGCCCTGTCAAGGGTATGACTGATTTCCACATGTCCAGCTGCAGTGGTCACATCTCAGTCCTCCTCTCACTGGCCCCATCAGGAGCAGCTGCCCTACTGGTCGATTTCCCTGTGCATGGCCAGTGGCCTGACTCAGCGGGGCTGCCTGCTGGCTTGCATGGGGCACGTCTTCTCCTGGCCTCAGCCACCTGCAGGCTGCTTTTTGCTCTGTTTTGGCATGCTTCCTTTCACTGCTCATCTGGTTTTTTGGCTAACTAGGAAGGCCAGAGTGAGATTTTTAATACATTGAACCATTGCACCCGGGCTGGCTGTTGGTGAGGGGGCAAAGAAATTTGCAGGTTTCTGGGTTTCCTTCTGTAGCTGCTGCCATGGAGCAAGGGCAAGGTCAAAGGTGAATCGCCTGCTTTGCTGTTATCCTGCGTTCCTCTTCACAGTATGCAGTAGTGTGGCGGGAGAACTTCCAGTCTCCTCTGCTCATGCTCCTCTGCTCATGTCTGGTAAGGGTTTTGCTTTGAGACTTATATCTATCTGCAGAGGCTGCTAGAGTAAATAGTTGCCAGTTGGAAGAAACTCTGCTCCCAAGTTACTGAATGAATAAAGTTCTTGGAATTATTTAGCTTGTCTATTAAAATTCTGATGCATATTTGTGAAAAGCATTCATCTATTTTTCTCATAGCTGATGGCCATCTATTCTTTCCATCTCTTTGTAACTCAGGGTCCTGCTGATTCTAAGACACTCTTGGTATGAGCTAGAAAAATCTGTTTCCAGAGCCCACAGTAGGAGCCATGTTTCCAATTTCTATGCCATATCACTTTTTTTTTTTTTTTTTAATTAATTGCTTCTGTGCCTATTCTAAGACCACAAACTTTGTTATTAAGCAGACCCAGGTTTGAATATTCACTCTGTCACCTACTAGTGGTATTACCCTTGGCAAATTACATTACCTAATTCTCATTTTTCTAATATTTAAAATGAATTAGTTGGCATTGTTCCCTTACTGGTAATGATTCAATGAAGTGGTGAATATAAATCTCAGCATAGTGACACATCCGTGCTAAATACTTAACTAATAAGAAACAATATAAATGTCCCCAAATAATTGGTCAGTCAAATGGGTGATTTGGCAAAAAGTTAAAGTTAATATTTCAAATTACAATTAATGACATGAGAAAATTCTTAATGTTATATGTTTTAATGGGTTAATTCCAATCCTTACATTTATACAAAACTAAAAGAACTGATGTGTGATACACACACACAAATACAGTTAAAATTAAAATTCTCAAAGGAAATAGACCAAAATATTACCATCGACTCTCTTTTGGTGATGGATTATTAACAACTTTAAATTTATTCTTTATGCTTTCCTGAATAGTCTATAATAAGAATATATTATTTGTAATAATAAAATCTTTGGTAGCAGAAACTCAATAAATGGTAGCTGTTAGTACTACTACATATAAATTCTGTGTAATAATATCAAAAGCTGTGTTTGAGCACCCCAATTTTTTATTGTTATTAGCAGTTTTCTTGGTTTGGAAAACCCATCATGATAATTCAGTCATATCTATTTGTTAGGTCTCTGATAGCTAGTCCCAGATCTTGTTCTGAACTTTATTGAGAAGAAAGCCAGCAGAGACTTCTCAAGTAATGTTCAGTACATTAATAGGTCTAATTATTTTGCTGGTGGGGTGGGCAAGGATTTAATACAGTTTCACTAAATTTTGAGTCTAGACGGAGGGCAATCTACTCAGGAATTAAATGAAATAATTGTAAAGAATGAGGCTCACTAATAAGATTAGAGATAAATACATTCTGTAATGAAAATTATTTCTTGGGTGGAGGGCTTTTCTTACTATAATGTTTTAGTGTCTTTAAGAGTGGTGTGGATTTCTGGTATCATTTTGGAAATTGCTAAGTTAGGTATTTTACAAGAGAGCCTATTTTAATTACATCATTTTCTTTGTACTTTATTTCTTTTTCTTTCACTGTTTATTAGTTTCTTATATCTACATTTGATATTTTATCTTCTTTTTTCCGGTTGGCAGGTAGGATGCCTATTTGAAGGCTGATAAATGTTTATTACTTTATTATTATTTTTTAATAATAATTGTTTTTTATTTTTTAAAAGATACTTAGATTACATAAATGTTACGCAAAAATTATAGGGATTGGAGAGAGTCTGCAGCTGCAGGCAGGATAATCCCATCCAATGTTTATTACTTTAAAAGACATTTGAGTGATTGTAGTCAATTTCCTCTTTAGGGCAGCAGGGTCATACATTCAATGGAAAAGTACAGTTAAAACAGATCTTATCCCTTTAACTGTGTTAGAACTAGTAAAATGCAAATGCAGATCAAATGTTTGTTAGCAGCTTTATGGTTTTGCCTTGGGTATTTACGACATCACAAAAATATTAAAATATTCACTAAGGTCTATTAAAGTTTTCCAGTTTTAGATAATGAATTTTTCTTCTACATACATTAAAAAGTTAGCTATTTGATAGCACAGGCTGTTTGGGGCACTATTTCCCCGTTCTTTCTTGGTGTACCCTGTTCCTGGGAGGAAGAGTGTTGGAACTGGAGAAGCTGCTGAGGGAGTAGGAAGCAGTCCTGCCTTTGGGCTTCTCACTTGGGCTGGGCTCTCAGCTGGCTCTGTCCCTGCATTCCTGTTCCTCACTATGTTGTTATTCAGACCTCTGCCAAAATTCTCCAGCTCCCAGACCCTAATTTTTGTAGTCTTCCGCCTTATGTTGCCTCCTCTATGAGGTGGATAGATGGATCCTGTCATTCGACTAGCACGTATGCTGTTCTAAACCTCTATTGTAGTCACCATCCCTCTCCCTGAGGTGTTTGGTGGGTAGGCAGACAATTAAATGCAGGTTCTAGAACTGGCTGGAAAGTCCCAGGATGGAATTACACACTGTGCCTTGTCAGCCCTTGGCGGGAGGACGTCTAGTCACAGGAGCGAGAGGGACTCCTAAGAGCAGGTGAAGAGGTTTGCTGACTCCATAGCCTGATGGGGGAGGAGTGATTGGGAAGGGTCCAGGCAGGGAGGACAGCATGTGCGAGAGCACTGAACTGTGAGCTGCACGAGCACAAGCTGCCAGGAATCAAGTTCTAAAGCAGCTGCGTTCTGAATGCTATTTGAGGTTTTGTCAAGTTGATATTAGGTTCAACTTCCAGTTAGACCACCCTTTCTCCAAATTAAAAAAAAGAGAGCAAGCAAACAAAAAAGCAGGTAATGGCTTAATCATAAAGAGGCTTGTTTTCTCACTTTTACAGAAATGTGTAGGTAAGCAGTCCAGGCCTGCTAGGACAGCTTTCTGGTGTACCAACAACCCTGGCTCTTCTTCCTGCTCCAGTGTTTGAGCATTGGCTTCCATCCTCAGAGACCCTCAGAGTCCAGGGTACCCTCTGGGGCTTTGGCTGTTACTTCTTAGTTGCAGGCCAAAGGAGGTAGGGAAAGAGGCAAAATGGCACCCCTTTCTGCTGAAGCAGCTGTCTTGAAGAGCCTTCTCAGAAGTCCTACATAATTTTTTCATTGGCCAGACTTTATTCACTTGTCTATACATCGGCAGTCAGGTATGCTGGTAAGCGTAGTTTTTTTATTCCACAAATCTGTGTGTCCAGATGAAATAGGTATCCTATTACCAAGAAGGAAAGGCAGAATAAATATTGGAGTAGACAACAAGCAATCTCTGCCATGGAGTATGTTAAAGGGTAGGAAATTGGTGAGCATGATCAGCTTTTTTTTTTTTTAAATATATTTTTAATTTATTTTTAAAAGATACTTAGATTACATAAAATGCTACATAAAAAAATATAAGGGATTCCCATATGCCCCACTCCTCAGACCGCTCACTCAGCTTTTTTTTTTTTTTTTAATGAAAAATTCATTTGGAACTTTATGGCTAGCTATTTTATTGGACACCAAACAGATTGGAGGCAGGGTGACAAGGCTATCCAAGTGAACGGAGATAAGAAAGTCACCTTCTCTTTACCTCTTTGGTGCTTGTCAAAGTCCCCTTAAGAAGGAGCTCCCAGTAGCCCTTCTCCAGCTTCCATTTTGGATTTTGCCTCAGTGGCTAGCCCATCTTTTTGGTTTATCTTCTGCCATTATCTTTCTGCTGACTCCTTTTCCTAAGTATGTCAAGACTCAAACTACCACAAATAATATCTTAAATTTTGCCATTTTTGTTAGCTAGCAATAGAAAGGGCATCATTGACGTAGAAAGTTAGCAAGACTAACAAGACAGGAAGGAGGAAGACAATCGTTCTTTTAAACATATAGTCTAGGGAATGGAAAACGCCTAAGGCTCACATTTCATAGCCTGTGTAAATAGATTTAATTTTCATACCATCCAAAGCCTTCCTCAGGGAAGCTCATCTTTTGAAGAGCTACAGGGAGATGTGCTGCCCTCCTCTCAAGAGCACTGCCACCCTGCTGGTGCTCCGAGATCATGGACCCATGGTTTCTGTGCACTCTGCACCCTCGGGCCGAGGATTAGTCATTAAAGCCCTAGAAGAAGGAGGAAGCTAAGTAAGCTTCTTTCAAGGGGTCATATGAAGACATTTCTAGTAGTCCAGTAGAACACCTTCAAGTAGAGTACATAACGACCATCCCATGCTTTGTGTACCTGCCAACCTGAAGAAAGGATAGCAGCAGAGACTGTGGGGGGTGAGGGGTGATGTCCAGGGCCACCAGGTGTATTGGGCTCTACTCTAGGTGCTGCGGACACAGTTATAAATAAGGAAGACCTGCATTCCTGTTTTCTAGGGAGCTTAAATCCTCGTGTTTTGGAGATAGCCAGTGAACAGGTAAGTGAATAAATGGAAAGAGCCTTTCAGTTACTCATACAGGAAAATGAATGAGGTGATAGAGGGTGAGATTCCTTTAGAGAAGGTTGTCAAGGATGACCTCTTTGTAGAATGAAGTGTGAGCAGGGACCTGCCCGATACATAATAGCTGGCTGTACACAGAGAGGGATAAGTGGATTCACCCTGAGGCAAGACCCAGTGTGGCATAGTTCCAGGAATGGAGCCCAGACCCCTATGGTTGGTCCACAGTGTGAGCAAGGGCGAGGGCCAGGCCACGAAGGCCTGCCTATAGAACACCTTAAGGGCTTCGAGTTGTAGGTTAGTTAAACAGAAAGCCTTTGAAAAGGCTCAGGATCTGACCTATACTTTGAAAAGATCACTGGGGGCTGATTTCTGGGCAATGGATTGGAAAGGAGCAGGTTATTGCCATTGTCCTGGCTAAAGATGGCGGTGACTTGAGTGCTTGGAGCAGAATGGCAGCTGTGGAGACAGAGAGGTGGATGGACTGGGGATGTGCATGGTGTCCTAGTCTTCTCATGCTGCTGTAGCAAATTACCACGAATTTGGTGGCTCAAAACCATGGAAATGTGTCCTCCCACAGTTATGGAGGTTAGAAGTCCAAAATCATGTTGTGGGCAGGGCTGGGTACTTTCTGAAGGTGTGAGGAAAGGAAGCCTTCGTTGCCTCTGCCTGCCTGGTGGCCAGCAGGCCTTAGGTTTCCACGGCTTGTGGACACATCTTTCCGGCTGCACCCTCCGACTTCACCTAAGCTTCTCCCCTGTGTGCCAGTCATCGTAGATTAAGGTCCCACCCACTCCTCATCTTAACTAATTATTTACAAATAAGATCAAATTCTGAGATATTTGAATTTAGAACTTCAACATATCTTTTTGAGGGCCACAATTCAATCCATACATATGGCGATGGACTAAACAGGGTTGCTGATGGATGAGCCAGGAGGCATCAGGCAAGACCCCAGGCATGGGTCTCAAGCAGCTGGGCTGCGGTGGAGGCTGGGAGGATCAGGCTTAGGGGCAGGCTAAAGCATTCCTTCTTGAACATTTAATATTGAGGTGTCTTTTAGACATCTAAATAAGTGTAACAAGTAATAGCTGCATATGTAAATTTTGTGTTCCCATGGATGAGAATTTTTAATTTTTCAATATTTCTGAAAGTAAGATTAACTTTGCTTAGAATTATATCCTTATTTTTAAAAATCAAACTTTAGTGTATCAAACTTATATATACATATTTATACATATATATCCTTTTTTCCCTCCTTTGACCAGTATTTGTCCAGTAGCAGTGAAAAAGGAATACCTGATTAACCCTTATGTGGTATGATGAAACTCTTTAAGGCATCTTGCAAATTTAGATCACCACAACCCACTTACAATATGGGTGAAATTGTCACAGATATTTAGAGCCATTTTCTCTTTCTATTCAGTCTAGAAAAAAAGTTCGGCCCTATTAGCCTTCTTGCTGGCATAGCCAATTGCTTTTCTGCTTTACCTCTATATCTGGAAAGTGGGGTGATTTGGATGTGAAGACATCTGCAGCTCCCTCTTTTCTCCTGCTTATCCACTCTTCTGAGGACCTATTGGAGCAATTCGGGGTGGGGGAGGGGGGTCTTTGCAAATCTCTATCAAAGCGATGCTGTACCTAGTGTGTCTTCTCTACAGCATTTCTCATCGTCTCGGAATATCCCCCAGCAGGGTTCAACAGTGCCACCTTCAGAAGGCCTTTGCTTTGTCTTGTCAGGGGCTGTGCCTCATATTCACATCGTGTAATCAAAAGAAGAAATACTTCCAGATAGAGGATTTTCAGCCATTCAGCTGTGTTCTGATGGCTTTCTGCACCAGCAGGAAAGCAGCATGTTTGCTTCTTTCTCATAGGTCAGACTGTAGGTGCAGGATGATAGACTGTTAAGGGTTGTGGATAACAAGAGTTCTCAGCTTTTGTCACACCTGAGGAATAGTAAAAACAGATTGTTTACCTTGCAGGGCTAACGACAAACTGCCACTTATTGTCAAGACACCTTCCAGAATTGACACTTGCCCAGGAAAACTTGGACTTAGACTGTCTGGTCTTAAGAACTAACATGATTTTCTGCCTTCTTCTTTAAAATTCCTTTAGCTCTTAAATTCCTGACAATAATCCTGTATAGAGTTGGGGGTGCTGACTACTGTGTATATATATATATATATATATATATTTTTTTTTTTTCCCCTTCTAAGGACAGAGAAGTCACGAGTTCCCAGTTCTGCTGACTGTACTAGCCTCAAAGAGCTTCACCTGGAAAGGAATCCTCACCTCACCTGAGTTCACGGGCTCGGTGGGGGCAATTCAGGACTCCATCCAGTGGCAGCATCCTTCAGAGGTCTGGATAACTGCCCGTCCACCAGCCCTGCCTGTGCAGACCCCTCTTTCCGAGCTCTGTGTCCAGTGCCTGATTCTGACCACACAGGCGCACTTGGGCCGAGCTGCCAGCCAGGTTGCCAAAGGGTTCCCTCTCCTTCCATTTCTCACTGTGCTTCCCTGAGAACACTGCTGCCTCTCGAGAGTGAATTAAAGACTTTATTTAAGGCTAGGATTTTATTTGTTCAAGAGAAGGAAGTAAATCCCCGAGAGAAGGAAGGTTTTGAGAAAATGTGTTTGTATCTTGTGTATGTTTTGGAGAGAGGGAAAATGTATCCATAGATGACCTTACTTAGAAAGGTAGATTTTCAAGTAAGAACAGGGACTTGTCAATTTAGTCAACCTCTGTCCAGTTCTCTGGTGCTAAGTATAGTGTCATGTTAGGGGATATAGCTATAAGTATGAAAATGATTCAAATTCCACCTTCAGAAGCAGACATTTTAGGAGAAAGCTAATATATGCACATAAATAATGATATGATGGTCAAAGCAGTCCAGATAGCCTCATGTTGTTTGGGTTTTGTTACAGTTAAGTTGATAGGTTTTGTGAAAGAGATGGTGGGGAAGGGGCTCTAGTCTAAGGGTCCTGCCCTCTGCACTCTCAGTTCCCCCTCCTGTTTCCATCACAGGTCCACGTAACAAGTAGACTTTATTTGCCAGCATAAACCTCCAGCTCTGCTTTCTTCTCTCTGTTCCCATCTTACTGACTAGCCCCTCCTTAGAAGCCGCCGGCAGTCATGGCTGGACTCCACCTTGTTGGCTGAAGTCTTACTTCCTCTTCCTTTCTTTGAAAGGAACTGCTCTCAGCATACCTAGGCAGCCCGATTCTCCTTAGCCAGTGAGCCCTGCTGGCACAGGGCACAGCATGCTTCTCCTTCTCTCCCTGGCACTGGTCCCCACTGGGCCTGTGCTTCCCCAGCTGCTGTCCTACTCCCCAGGTAACTTAGTCCTCCTGGGGAGTAGATGCCTCATATTTTGACCTTTTCCTGTGGTTTTTACTGACCTCCCTCACTATCTGGTGAGGAAATGATCCTAGTTAGAGTAATGATGACTTAGTCCCCTCTGGAGAGCTTAGCAAGGCCAGCCTTGCTCTCTCAGGCATTGTGTTGAGTGCTTTATTCATTTCATCCTCACAACAAAACTAAGAGGTAGATGTGCCTATCATCAACTGCATTTTGGAGGTGAAGTAACTGTGACTTAAACAGGGAAAATAACTTGCGCAGAGCCACAATAGTCAGTAACTGACCCACCTCTTTTTCTAGGATCCCAGGACAGTGTTGGAGGCCTGCCTGATTTTTCTCTTCTAGTGGTGTCTTAAGAGCTACTCACTCTGCTTTGAGTTGTATTTTTAATGGAGATTTTCAGTTCTGATCTAGATGCCTTATGGCAGTTACCCAGAGACTGGTTTTCTTAGAACCTACACCTGATCCGAAGGCTCCTTACTCAGAGTGCCGGTCCTTGAACTAGGTCTGCGGCTTCTGTGGTCTGGAATCTGTTGTGTGTCCAGGAGACCCCTCCTGGAGGAGCTTCCTTCCCAAGTCGGGATGTGCCCTGCTCGGTGTGAAGACTCGCCCTTGACAATGAGAGCGTCTGCCTCCCGTGGTCTGGGGTATCCCTGAGAGTGCAAGGGGGGCGCCACCCACACACCCCACACACCCCACACAGCTGTCAGTGACCCTGGACCCGCGTGCCGGAGGCGCTGTCTCCTCTGCACTGCGTGGCAGCTCTTCTTCCATGTGAACTTTCACCTTTAATATCAGCAGACCTCTCTACCCTAAGCTGATCCCTTTTAGTTTATCTTTTAAACTATAGTTTATCTTTTTAAAGCATAGTACCTTATAGGGCAATATAGCTTCTCTCTCAGGTGTTCGATGCTTTCGTATGAGTCCTTGCTCAGTCGGATCCAAATCTGATCCCTCTCCCCTCACTGTGTAGCAGAGGGAATTGGGGTACCTGCTCTTGTGGCCTGCCACAGCCAGGACCTGCCTCTTTATTTCCTCCCACTTCCATGGCCCTTTGCAGAGATGCTCAAGTGCGTTTCTTGCCAGCTATATTGGAATCACCTGAGACAGCCCCTAAACAAGGCACCTGCTAATGCCTTCCTGAAGTGCTGTTGCAGGAACATCTCTTGTGGTGGGGATTGACAGTTTCTAGTTTCAACAAGTTCTCCAAGGGTTCTTGGGTAGACCCGAGTTTGAGAACTATTTTCTGGTACTTTCTGGTTCCACATTCTATGATAACCATGATCCTGACACCTGATAAAAACCACACTTTGGCTTTGAAATCCTTATGACCATGCTGAGATTATCGGCACTTACCTGAAAGTTCAACCTGTTCTGTAGTTACTCCCTCGGAAGATGGCAGGGACCCTGTGCTTTTGACAACATTTGATAAATTTAACAGCATAAGATATTTATCTGAATCTTTACCACATGCAAGCTGTCTAAATTAAATAAGAGTAGCATGGTTATATCTCTGTAGCTGTTTTCTATTGACTTCCCTCTTCAACCATAGATGAGGCCCTCTTTAACAGCTTTGCTGGTTTGTATTCTCTTCAAGTGAAAATGCGGTACCCAAGAAGTTTTCCGTTGTTCATCTCCATTGATGCCAAGCATCCCTTCTGGAAGAGGTCATTTTCCTGAGAATAAATAATTGATCAAAAGAAAATATAAGATACCTTATTTCCAGATATGATTATTATACCATCAGAGAATAAAACCTGTTAAGAACCGTGTGTATTTATACATAAAGATCAGAGATGGAAAGCATTATGTATCAGTTTGCATGAATTTTATGTTTCAAATTTGTCCCCCCCCCCCGTTTTTTTTTAAGTAAAGCAAACTCTGAAGTATCTCCTTTTCTGTCTTACAACTTTCCAAGAGTCGATAATATGGTGATAGCATGCTGTAAACCTAATAGAGTATTTTCATTTTAAGTACTGGAGCAATTTAGAAAAGCATCACGTACAAAATACTTAGATTGATCATTCAATGAGACATTTAAAAATAAATCCAATGGTAGGCATGATGAAACTTAACACCTATCAATACTTGTGGGTTACTCGTATCCAACATGTTACTGTTACATTGAAGTGATTAAAGTTACATATTGATCATTTTTAATATACTTTAAATTGTGTTCTTTGTCTTAATACCAAGTATAATGTGAGTTTAACTTTTCTCATACTTAATACTAGAAATTCTAATGCTTGTTTTTGTTGCAGGACAGACATACTGATATTTTTCTTGCCTTTTCTTCCCCCCCCGTGTAACTTTAACATTTATTTTTTAGGGAACTCATTTCTTTCTTTAAGAAGATGTGGCTAAGTCTATGAGGAAAATAGGACAAGACTAAAATGTTCCCTGAATGGAAGCAATTGTACTCTTTTCATCCAGTCTTAAAGCTTTTAAGTCTATACTTGGGAAAATGTCAAAATTTAAAGGGCCAGTTGCACTTTGCTAAGTTACATATTAGCAAAGTCTGTATTTATCGTAGTGTTGGAGGGAGTTTTAGAAAGTCATAGCCTAACTTACATTAGATTTATATTTTAAACCTTATTTGTTGTTAAAATAAAACATAGAGCTATCTCTTTACACATGCATGTTTGCACCCTTCTGGCACTGTATGCTATTCTGAGTAAACTTTGAAGGAGTAAGAGTGCAAAGAAAGGCACTACTGTGTTTTTAAACCTAACCATAAGATGTCATAATCAGCTGAAATATTGCTGAAGACTATTTCTTGGAAACCTTTTTGTTTCTAAGGTTTTGTCCATTTTAATATTGTTGTTTATCATAAAGCTCACATTTTTACTATTTTGGCATCTTTGAAATTATTCCTTGATCACTGTTTTACCTTACAGAACTTAAAAAAATTCCATTAAAATTTTCCTTGGTTTAAAAAAATATATATCTCAACATTATGGTTGCATAGACCCATATACCTAATATCTTATAGGCATCTTTACTCATTCTGTCTCCTATTTTTGCTTTCTTTTCTCACGAATAGCCTAGGAAAGGAGGGACATCTAAATTGCCAGTTCCTTGGATCATTGCTTTTGATTTTCCTGTGGTCTTGTGGTAGCCCAGATCCCCTTTTACAGGTCATACTGTCGTTTCACCATTATTAGTCATAGATATTATGCATTCTTTCTTCATTGATTACTCTTGTGGGAGCTACAGCTTATTTGTACATTTGTTGCATTTCTACCCCTATTGCTTCTAAATACTCAGACATAGTGTAGCTTTGGCATCATCTCTACCCCTCCTTAAAATATAGTGTTTCATTTCTATGCCTGAGTCCAACTGCCACCCCAAGAATATATTTTGTTAGATAGGAGCCTAGGTCAGCTCTATTTAGAAAAACAAAATGCTACTTTACATAGGAAGCAGTGATTCTTGCAAGTGCAGTCAGTGACCTGCACTATCTCATGGCAAAGTGGGTAATGTCCTATAAATTTTCACTGTCCCACTCAGACCCCTTCACCCCTCAGCTCGCACAGAGCGCTCTGCTGGCCCTGAGAGCCGCCCTCTGTTTCAGTGCTTACAGGATCTTTCCCTTTTAGGCCCGTGGGTTTTTTTGGTTTTGTTTTTAGTATTTGCATTCTAATCTAAACCACCACTTTGAAAATTCTTTCTGGAAGATTTATGGTCTAATTGTTTTCACCTTCAAGATAAACTATGCAAAGTTGTTATTTTTATCTTATTATAGGTTGCTTTGCATTGCTTTGTTTAGCTATTTTAATTCTAAATAATTGGCATGACATACTATTATAGATATTAAGCATATGAGTAGTTCCCGTTCCCCTCTTCCCCCAAAATACACCATAGATACTGGGATTCTTTATTCAGTGAGCCAGGTAAATGCTGTGCTGTTTGTTTGGCTTAAACTACATTGTTTCAAGTAATTTTTGTCTTATTTAAAAATTGTGTATCTTACATGCTTTTCTCTGTGAATTTCAACTATTTCACAATGATCAGTGATTTCTTTTTTTTTTGAATCTTGATTACCTAGGGGTGATTAACGTATTTTTTAATGATTCATAATTTCTACATTTCTGTTTCTTGTGCCACTAACTTCACTGTTATTTGGCACCTTCCCATAGTTGAACTTGGGAAGGAAAATTGATAAAACTTAAATTTTGTTTTTCTCTTTTGAAAGCAGCTATTTTAAATGTTTGGGAAGGGACATTAAAGCTTTTGATTAAAATAATTAGGATAATTTTTTTGTGAGTTTGATGTATTTATATTTTTATGTATCATTCTAATAAATATAATTCAGAATTAATTGTTGATTGGACTTTCTTCGCTATTATATTTGAGATAATTTCATTGTGACACTTCTGTATTAATGGGAAAAATAATTGCCATTTTACTTTCAGAATTGCGAATAGTTACAATTGGAGTATAGTATATCGGTCAGTGTTCCACTAAAGAAGTAGAACCAGTATGATGTGTGTAGTATGTGTGGTGTGTGTGTGTGTGTGTGTGTTTTATTATGAGGAATTTGTTACATGATTGTGGGGACTGGCTAAGCAAATCTGATATGAGAAGGGTAAGCTCTAAACACCTGGGTAGGGACTGAAGCTGCAAGTCACAAGCAGAATTTCTTTTTCCCCAAGGAAACCTCAGTTCTGCTTTTAAAGTCTTTAATTGATTTGATGAGGCTCTCCCATGTTATCAAGGATGATCTTCTTTACTTAAAGTCAATTGTTTGTAGATGTTAATGACATCTACAAAAATACCTTAACAATAACACCTAGATTAGTCTTTTGTTGAACAACTGGGAACTATAGGCCAGCCAGGTTGATACATAAAATTCACTATCACACATACAAAAATATATTTCAAATACATAAACATGTAGGTGGATACTCCCCCCTGTAAATACCTAGAAACGTTATATGTATGTGTGTGTTTGTGTGTGTTTAGAAAGGGCACATTTATGAAGGCTTTATAAAGAAATTATGAGACTTAATTATAAATTGGGCAGTACAGTTGGTAGAGTAAATAATTATATTAAGAATAGTGATGACTGAAATTTAACCTAATCAAAGATCATCAACCCTGGCCTTTAGAACAGGTAGGGATCTTAGATTCTTGACCAGCATTCTTATTTTAGAAATCTGCTGTAGGAAGTTGAAAATATAAGGTTTTGAGAAGACACTCTCCTCCTGGATATACTGTCACAGCGTTGGTCATTGCTCTGATGCTCATATCATCTGGCTGTCACTAGCCTGGGGTGCGGGGAGGGTCGCCACAAGGCCTTCTCCCCCTACATCTCCCACCTCTTGGTGATGGGAGTATATGGCAGAGCAGCTGTGTTTATATACATGTGGCCAACTTCTGTAGTACTTGGCTTTCAGGACACAACATTTTCTTGGTCTCTTACCTTACCAGTCACTTCTTCTCTGGTTTGTTTGGTTGACTCTTTCTCTTCTCCCCCATTCCTAAAGGTTGGCAAGATGCAGGGCTCAGTCCTTGGTCTCTTCTGAATCTACAGCCATTCTCTTGGTGTTCTCATCCAGCATTGTGGCTGAAAGTAGCATCTGTATGCCAACAACTCTCAAGTTTTTATGTCCAGCCTAGACCTTTCTCCTCAACTCCATCTGCTTATTTGATAGCTCTACTTGGATGTCTAATAGACACCTCAAATTCAACTTACCCAAAACTGAATAACTCACTTCGTCCAGCTCAAGGCCCCCCTCCCCCAATTTGCCTTCTCTTGTAGAGTTCTGAATCTTAGTTGATGGGAACTCTGTCTTCCTCCTTACACAGCTCAGAAACTTTGGAGTCATCCTGGACCTTTCTCTCTCTCTCACATCCCATATCCAATTCAAAACATATCCAGAATTTGATCACTTCTCATCACCCTCTACTCCAATAATTTTCATTGAATGCACCATCGTCTCATGTCTGAATTTTTGCAAGAGCCTCCTGACTGGTTCCCTGCTTCCTCCATGGCCCACCTTCAGGCTGTGCTCAGCCAGCAAATGTTGATGCTGAAAGTCAGATCACATCTCTTCTTTGCTCAGCCCCTTCACTCGTGCTTCCTTGCACTTAGAGCAACAGCTGGTGATCCAGCCTCTTTTCTCTCCTACCTCACCTGTCTACTACCTTCTTCCTTCCTTACAAGGCATGCCCCCACCTTAGTGTCTTTGAACTGGCTGGGTCTTTTGTCTGAATCTTTCTTATGCCAGATTTTCTCCCTCAGTAATGTGCTGGAGCCAGCTCTTACTGGGCAAACCAGTTGTTAAATTTTAAGGAGTTTTGTGAGCTGGTTGACATCGTTTTGGTAGCTTGAAATTAGCCACAGTGGCAGCATGTACACCACGGAAATCAGCCAACACAGCAAATCCATCCCCTCCGTACCCCTTACCCTAGGGTGGACTGTTCAGCCGCATCCCAGGCACAGCGAGCACTTTCCCTCGAGCCCTTTGCTCAAAGGTTATCTGCTCAGTGGGGCCCACATTCTTCTGTTTAAAATTGGAAGTACTCCCACAGCCCTTTTCTCTGCTCTGTTTTCCCACAGCACTTACCATCTTTTGACATACAATACAGTTGTATGATTTATGTATTTATGTTTTCCATTTGTTGTCTGTTTCCCCCAGTTGCCTGTCACAGAACCTTATATATACAAGACCCTTAATAAATAAATGATTTGAAAAGTCAGGGCTAATGATGCTAATTTTAGAATCATTTCAACACGTCAAGGCTAGGTTTTAAATAGTAACATTGCTATCTTTGAGTCATGTGCATAGATTTTTGGCAAATCCAGTGAAGAAAGTCACTGAAAAGGAGGTAGAGCCAACCTTTCATATTGCCTTTAGATCCAGGTTCACAGCATGCTATTTAAAAGGCTCAGATTCTGGCTTCTCGTGTTATCTCACCAGTAAGTTTGTACTCTATTGCTAAGTTGCATTCCTGAATTTTTTGTTTTTAATCATGTGTTCTCTGAATAACAGTTTTGGTTTACATGTCTTGGGTTGAAATTCATTGTTTTGATTCTTCATAACCTAATCTTTCCTGAATTTTCTATCTTTTTTCTTAATTTCATTGCCTAATGTTTTATGATTTAGATTTATTTAGTCTTTGCATTGTTTCCATTCATTGAGTAATTAATAATTTTTGAAACCTTTGTTTAAGATTTTTCTTCATTTGTTTATCTACCAGACTGGAAGCTCTTTAAGATCTTAGATTTTTTCCTCTCACTTCTGAATGGCCTGTACCCACCTAGTAAATGTGTTAGAAGTGACAGGTGCTTAATAAACGTATCTTGGATTTAATTCAATAGCCAATTCCATTTTCTCTGTATTCACACATAAATTTATAGCCTCTTTGAAACTCCATTATAACATTGTTACATGTGCTTTCTCATATTTTAAAGAAATTATTTCATATTTGCTTGTGTAAAAAAGTACTATTGGGAGCAGATATAGCTCAAATGGTTGGGCGTCGGTCTCCCATATGGAGGGATCTGGGTTCGATCCCTGGGACCTCCCGGTAAAATAAAGAAAAAATAAATAAAATAAATAAAAATAGTACTATTTCCAAGGTTTTAAAAATTCTTATTCACTCCTGCATTTAAATTTTCCCCATGATGATCTGTGACACCTAATGTATTAACAATATTGTCCATATTGATGCTTTCAGAAGTTCTTCCTTCTATACTTTTTCCTCTTTGGTATATTTTTTGAGAAGTAGAGACCTATTTTTGACTCGTGACGTTTTTCCCAAGTGATTTTTCTTTAGTGTGAACCATTTTTATTTACTTTGACCAGTTGAGTGAGCTATTTAGTCAACACATCCCTCATTTTATATTTGGTTTTTGACTCTACATCTGTACCACCTAAAATAGTTTTCCACAGGTATTGTATTGGGGGTGCTACTTCCGCCCAGGGAGCTTAGCTTGCTGTGCGGGGCACAGTGATGCTTGAAAGTAATCTGTTGATGAGTGAGAGGATCAGGTTTTTACGTTTTATAACATTCTTATTTTTTGGAGTATTTTCTCATTACGACTTTTTTGAATACTTCCTGTTTCATCCTCACTGGAAATTAACCCTCTCTTAAAATAAGAAAAATAGCTTTATAGTAAAAAATAAATATTAATTCAAAACTTCCCATCTTTTATGATTATTTTAATGCAGTCCTATCAGGATTACATGGGGGTTAAAATTAAAATTGTATAAATTTTCCCCATTACACACACTTGATTCTCTAAATTTCCAATAGAGAGTTATATCTTCTCTGAGACACAAAGAACAAAAGTATTCCCTACCCATCTGTGTGAGCACAAATCAGATGGCTCAAAAGGATAGAAATTTATCATCTTGCAGTTCTGTGGGCCATAAGTCTAAAATCAAGGAGTTGGCAGGGCCATGCTCCCTTTGCAGCACCAGGGGAAGACTGCCCTGCGCCTGCCGCTGGTTGTGGCGGCCCCAAGGCTCCTGGGCTGGCAGGTGGGCTTGCAGGTGGGCCTGCTCTGGCCTCCTGTGGCTGCTTCCTCTGAGCCCTGATCCCCTTCTCATGAGGGTACCAGTCATTGGAGTGGGCCCCACCCTCTTCTAGGTAGGCCTTCTCTTAACTAAAACATCTTCAGAGCCCTAGTTCCCAGGTGAGGTCACGTTCATGGAGGATTAGGATTTGAACATGTCCTTTGGGGAGACAAAATTCAACCGTAACACTATCCATCTTTACGTTTTTATTTGTTTAAAAATAATCATTGAAAGTGTCTTGTAGACTGTAACAACCCAGTAAAAGAACTGTGTTATCCATATGATTCAAATGGATATAACTAGAAAATCTGATATTTAATTCTGTGATTTATTCACAGTCTCTATAACCCTTTACCCACACTGGAGAGAATGAGATTATGCTCAGAGACTTCCAAAATCTTGCTTCAATTTTTTTTTCTTTTTTCCCCATTGCCTCGATCCATCCTAGAACAGTTTAATAAATATTTATTGAATTTGTGAATGAGTGTACATATCTCACCTCACAGGGTAATAGCAGCTCCTTGTGGTGATAAACCCATGTTTTTTCCATTTGGGTTTATTTATAGTACCTAGTATAGTAAATATATTATAGCCTCAGTAAATGTCTGAAGGAAAAAAAAAATTAATCTTTTGTTAAATATACAATTTAATTCCAATGCTAAATCCATTCGGAAGAAAAATTTCTGTGGTATTAATATATAGGTAGAAGTATTGAATTTCAGAAAAATAAAATAATTATGCCTTGAATACTCTCACATCTCAAGCAGCGGTACAAAAAGCTTTTCTGATGTGGCCCCTGTTCATCTCTTAGGTCTTAGGTTTTACCTCCTGCTACTCTTCTCTTCTGCTCTGCCCTAACCATACCGAATTCCTTTTCTCTTTCTTCCTATGCCATGCTTTCTCCTAGCCCTTCTCACTAGGCCAAGTTCTACTCAGGGGTTAGGGATCAGCTTCTCAGCAAGCCCCTCCGGATTTCCCACAGTGGGACAAAAAGCTTTCCCTGTGCCTGAGCACTGTGCTCACCCGTCACACCCTGCCCCCTCCACCTCGTGTCAGCTCCTCACCAGGGCCCTACCACCTGCTTTGAAATCGAGGCTCCTTAGGGGCCTCAGTGGCGTTTTGTTCTCCTTTGTATCGGCTCTGTCCATACCACTAATCCCACCAAATGTTTATGGTTTATGACAGAGTTAGGCTGATTGAATGATAATAGTGAATATCTATCTAAAATGGTTTGAGAAATATGTTAAATATTATGTTAGACATAATCCAAAAAGATATGTATACATACATAGTTATAAAATAATGCTAGTTTTCTTTCATAAGAAATATTGAAAACACACCCTGGCTTTCTTTCAATTTGTTTAAATATAAGTGTTTAAAATTACAGATACAGAATAATATATTAAGAATCCTCAAAATGAGGACAAAAAGAAAAAAAAAAAGAAAAAAATGCTTTTTGAGGTCCTCTTTAAGGAATCAGAAATGGGCCAGAGGGTGTACCACGATTCAGTTTAGAAAGGAAGCTGTTAAAGTCTATTCAACCTTAAACTAACCATCGATGATCTGCCTTAAATAAGTTGATGGGAGTTGAGACTAAGATGAGAATAAGAGCACATTGTCACCCAGCCAGTGATTGAAAAGCAAGTTCTAAAGTGAAATAGCAGAAGGAAGAAGAGCCCGTGAGCCTGGTTGGTGGTCCTGGAGGAAAGCATGTGGTCAGGCCATCTGTGGCCCGTATAACGGGACGTGCTCCTGTGATCAGGCGCCAAGGTGGGCTGCCAGCAGAAGACAGGCAGAGCCCGGGAACAGCGAAGCACTTGTGCCCGGTGTCAGCCAACCTGGTATCTGTTAGTCGTGATGTAGAATCTCTTATCATTGCAAGGCTTTTAAGAGCTGTGAAGTGATGGTGATGCTGAAGTTCTGCTCCCTGAGTTTCTGTTTGTGTGGAATCAGCCAGCAGTGCTGAAAGATTACCAGATAATCTACCAAGAAAAAAGACGTCTTTTACCCCAAACCAGTAATAAGGGAATATCAAGAGCTAGCTTCTGCAGCTTTTCAGTTTGGAAATGCATTGTAACAATTTGAATTTCACCAAAATATAAGGGATTAACAATTTTTTTTTGTTGTTCGTTATACTAAGGTGTATTGGTATGCCAATTCACTTGAAGTGAAGAATATTTGTCTTCTCATTTAATTTTATTTATTTAATAAGTTTTGTTTTCTTTTTCTTCCATTCAAAAAATGAGAAAATTCTAGAAAGTTCATAATTTATATTGTATTTGTAAGTTATTTTGGAGTCAAAATGAAAGCATAGTATAACTAGGAGTTTAAGTCAATGCTAAAATGTTTGAAGGAAATACTTAAATATACAATTAAGTTTTGCAAGGAAAAGCTTGAGTTTAAACAAAATAATATGAATTCTTCCAGAAGGCGGTATCTTAAAGAGCCCCTTTACAAGTATGTTGAGTAAATAAATAATACCAGAAAACAGCAAGTCCATTAATAAATAAGGAGGAATATGAAATAAATGACATTAATTTTAAAGTGGTTGTAGTACCAAACTGATTTTTTTAATTGGTTACTAATACAGAAGAAAAAAGAAAAAAAAACAAACTTGGAAAGAAGGTTCCAGTCCTAGCTAGGCTGAGGAACTGGTAAACATAGCTATTGAAAATCAAAGTAAAAATATTCCTTGGAAATTTGAATGAATATATATCAACTTGGCTGGTTTGTATCCAATGTATGATGTTCAGGGAATTATCTAATGCATTTCATGAATCAATAGAAATTATTTTTGAGAGATGTTAGTCAGAGGAGCAAAAGTGAATATTCAAAGTAATCCTATTAAAATCTCATAAATCTTAGCAAAATAGGAGGAGATGGTCACAGAATCCAATTTTTCAGTAATTTTATAAATATTAAATTCCAACTTTTAAAATTAGCTTCAGTTATAGTGTTAGAAAGCATCTTATTAATAAACTCTTCTATAAAGACTGAATTTAGCAGCTAAAATGTTTTCCAAAGCGTCGCAATTTTATTTAAATAATGAACAACTTCATAGAATGTAAAAATAATTTTATCTTCAGAAATAGTGCATATTTAGTTTTCCTGTGTGTACTACTGGGATTTTCTAACAATGATTCTCAGAGGATTCTCTGCTGGGAGGTGAATTTTTGGTGTGTAGGGTTCAATGACTAGTTGATTTCTTTTTCAATAACATTTCACTTAATATTGATATTTAATTTTTTATATTCTTTAGTATGAAAAATAAGCAAAATAACTAAAAATAAAAAACAACACTTTTACCTCGTACTCTGGAAGCTTAAGCACTGAGGAACAAGGGACTGAAGGATGGATATGGGCTAAGATATAACAGGAATCAGGATTCCAGTATTAGCTGTAAGTTCAGTCTTACTTCTTAACTTTCTTAACTGTTATTGGCCTCCACTTGTTTTTCTCCCCAGGATTAGTTGAAAAATACTTAACCTCACATCTTTGCTCTAAGGCCTCTTCCCACATAAAACTCTGTGAATCTTGATTTAAAAAAAAAAAAATATATATATATATATATATATATATATATAAAATTATAATTTATAATTATAATTAACTATTATTAGAGTTGTAAAATTAAAACAATTATGCACATGTGTTGAATTCCAGTACAGCATCCCTCCACCAACATACTACATGGTTGTGGAATATTTGTGACAAATTATGAGATAATATCATCAGACTATTACTACTAACTATGGTCTATAGCGTGCATTTGATATATTTTTTCCATACCCCCTGTTCATCTTTGGCATTGATGCAAGAATATTAAGTATTGCTATTGACTATAGTCAATAGGTTATATTAATCGTATTTTCCCATGCTTCTCCACATTCTTATCACCTGGCAATAGTGATGTACATTTGCTCTAGTTCATAGAAGGACATTCTTGTATTTGTACTATTAACCACAATTCTCATCCACTTCTGGGTTTATTTATGCTATTCAGTCCCTAGACTATTTTCTTGCTTTCTTTCAACTGATATTTACCTCCCTAGACTACCCTTTTCGGCCACAGTCTCACTTATAAACCAACTGCATTAGTTCTACTCACTATAATGTGTTACCATCAACTCTATCCATTTCCACATTTTTACAGTCAAGTTAATTAAAACTTCTACATTGATCATTAGTATACCTGCTCAGCTGTCCTCTTATCTCCTAATAACCTATACTCTAGATTTTAACTCCATGTATTCATTCTTCGTATTTAGTTCATGTTAGTGAGACCATGCAATATTTGTCCTTTTGTTTCTGGCTTATAATGTCTTCAAGATTCATCTATGTTATCATATGTGTCCCAGTTTGATTTATTCTTATAGCAGCATAGTACTCCATTGTATATGTGTACCACATTTCATTTATCCCTTCATCAGTTGATGGACATTTGGATTGTTTCCATCTTTTGGCAATTGTTAATAACGTCACTGTGAACATCAGTGTGCAGATGTCTGTTCGTGTCACAGTTTTCATTTTTTTTCTGGCTATATTCCTAGTAGAGGAATTGCAGGAATATGGCAGTTCTATATTTAGCTTCCTGAGGAATGAAGAAACTGTCTTTCACAGAGGCTGCACCATTTTACATTCCCACCAACAGTGAAGGAGTGTTCCTATTTCTCCACATCCTCTCCAACACATATTTTCTGTTTTTTTTTTAAATAATGGCCATTTTATGCAGTGTGAGATGATATGTCATTGTCATTTTGATTTGCATTTCCCTAATAGCTAGTGATATTGAACATTTTTCATGTGGTTTTTGGCCATTTGTATTTCCTCTTTGGAGATATGTCTATTTAAGTCTTTTGACTATTTTTAAATCGGATTGCTTGCTCTTTTGTTGTTGAGTTGTATGATCTATTTATATAGAATCGAAATCAAATCCTAATTGGATATGTGATTTCCAAATATTTTCTTCCATTAAGTGGGTGGCCTTTTCACCTTCTTGACAAAGTCCTTTGAATCACAAAAGTGTTTACATTTGAGGAGGTCCCATTTCTCCATGTTTTCATTCCTTTCTTGTGCTTTCAGAGTCAGGTTTAAAAATCCACCACTTACCACCAGGTCTTGAATATGTTTCCCTACATTTTCTTCTAGGAGCTTTATGGTTCTAGCTTTTATATTTATGTCTTTGGTCTATTTTGAGTTAATTTTTTGTGTAAGGTTCAAGATAGTGGTCTTCTTTCTTTCTTTTGGCTATGGATATCCAGTTCTCCAAGTACCATTTGTTGAATAGATTGTTCTGCCCCAGCTGGATGTGTTTGACAGCCTTGTCAAAAATCACTTGACCATATGTGAGGGTCTGTTTGTGTACCATCAGTTTAGTTCCATTGGTCTATATGTCTATCTCTATGTTCATACCATGCTGTTTATTTATACCACTGTAACTAGGTAATACGATTTAAGGTCCGGAAGTGAGAGTCTTCCAACTTTGATTTTCTTTTTTAAGATGTTTCTGGCTATTCAGGATCCCTTACCCTACAAAATAAATTTGGTAAATTGTGATTTCCATATCTTTAAAAAATCCTGGTGGAATTTTTATTGGGATTCCATTGAATCTATATATCAATTTGCATAGCATCGACATCTTAACGATATTTAGTCTTCCAACCCATGAGTATGGAATGTTCTTCCATTTACTTAGGTTTTTAAAAATTTCTTTTAGCAATTCATTGTAGTTTTCTGATTGTAAGTGCTTTATGTCCTTGGTTAAGTTTATTCCTAAATATTTGATTCTTTCAGTTGCTATTGTAAATGGAATTTTATTCCTGATTTCCTCCTAAGATTGCAAATTACTAGCATGTGGAAACACTACTGATTTTTGAGTATTAATCTTGTATCCTGTCAATCTGTTGATATCGTTTATTAGCTCTAGCAACTTTGTTGTTGATTTTTCGGTACTTTCTAAGGCTAGGATCATATCATCTGTGAATAGCGAAACTTTGACCTCTTCCTTTCTGATTTTGTGCTTTTTATTTCTTTTTCTTGCTTGATAGCTCTAGTTGGAACCTCCAACACTATAGGGAACAACAGTGGCGACAGTTGGCATCCTTGTCTTGTTCCTGGTCTCAATGGGAAAGTTCAGTCTTTCACCATTGAGTACAATGTTAGCTGTGGGTTTTTCATATATGGCCAGTATCATGTTGATAAAGTTTCCTTCAATTCCTGTATATGTAGTATTTTTATCAAGAATGGATGCTGTATTTTGTCAAATGTCTTTTCTGCGTTAGTTGATAGGATCATGTGATTTTTCTTGTTTCACTATTGTATTGTAAAATGCTGATTGGTTTTCTTGTGTTGAACCACCCTTGCATGCTACTTGATCATGATGAGTAATTCTTTTAATGTGTTGTTGGATTTGATTAGCAAATATTTTGTTGAGGATTTTTCATCTGTCTTCATTAGGGAAATGGGTTTGTAATTTTCTTTTGTCATAATATCTTTATCTAGCTTTGGTATTAGGGTGATATTGGCTTCATAGAATGAATTTGGTAGCATTCCTTCTTGTTCAGTATTTTGGAAGACTTGAGTAAGATTGGTATTAAATCTTCTTTGAATGCTTGGTAGAACTCACCAGTGAAACCATCTAGTCCTGGGCATTTCATTTTGTGGAGTTGTTTGATGACTGTTTCAATTTCTACTAGAGATTGGTTTGTTCAGGTCTTCAGTTTCTTCTAGAGGCAATGTACATTGTTCATATATTCCTAGGAATTTTCCACTTTCATCTATGTGTTCATATGTTCCTAGGAATTTTTCACTTTCATCTATGTGGTCTAGTTTGTTGGCATACAGTTGTTCACAGTATCCTCTTAAGAGCTTTTTATTTACTTGCATCTTCTTTCTTTTTTTCTTTGTCAGTTTATCTAAGGATTTGGTGATTTTGTTAATCTCAAAGAACCAACCTTCGATTTTGTTAATTCTCTGTACAATTTCTTTTTTGTTTGTGTGTTTTTTTGTTCTCAACTTCTTTTATTTCTGCTCTGATCTTTGATATTTCATTCCTTCTGCTTGCTTTTGGAATAGTTTGCTGTTCTTTTCTGGTTCCTCCAGCTGTTTAGTTAGGTCATTTGTTTTAAGCTCTTCTTTTTTAAATTATAAGCATTGAGGGCTATAAATTTCTCTCAGCACTGCCTTTGCCGTCTCCCATAGGTTCTGATATTTTGTGTTCTTGTTATCATTCATCTCGAGCTATTTGTTGATTTCTCTTGCAATTTCTTCTTTGACCCACTGATTAAAGTGTGTTGTTTAATCTCCGTCTATTTGTGAATTTTCCCTTTTTCTTCCAGTTGTTGATTTCTAACTTTATTCCATTATGATCAGAGAAAGTGCTTTGTATAATTTCAATCATGTTGAAATTATTGAGATCTACTTTTTGACCCAACATATGGCCTATCCTGGAGAAAGATCTATGTGCACTTGAGAAGAATATATATCCTGCTGTTTTGGGGTACAGTGTTTTATATAAGTCTATTAGGTTTAGTCCATTTATCATATTATTCAAGCTTTCTGTTTATTTATTGATCCTCTGCCCAGATATTCTGTCCAGGGCTGAGAATGTGTATTGAACTCTCCAACTATTATTGTAGAGACATCTGTTTCTCCTTTCTGTTTGTCCAGTGTTTGCCTCATGTAATTGGGGGCATCCTGGATAAAGCCTGTTTTATCTGATAAAAGTATAGATACTCCAGGTTGTTTTTTTTTTTTTTTTGGTTACTGCATGCATGGACTATCTTTTTCCAGCCTTTCACTTTCAATCTATAGGTATCGTTGACTCAAAGGTCACTCTCTTATAGAGAGTATTTAGATGCTTCCATACTTTCTTTCCCGTTCTGCCCGTCTGTGTCTTTTGTTTGGGGAGTTTCCTCCATTAACATTCAATGTTATTACTGTAAAGGCAGTACTTACTTTACCCGTTTTGACTTTTGGATTTTTTCTATCATCTTTAGTTTCCACCACTCTTTTTGAATTTATAGTAACTTTTACTGATATAATCTTCATTTCTAGACTCTCTTCCAAGCCTTTCTCTCCTGTCTTTTCAGGCTGTAGCACACCCTTTAGTATTTCCTGCAAAGCCGGTCTCTTGGCTACAAACTCTCTGTTTCCGTTTATCTGTGCAATTTAAACTCATCCTCATTTTTAAAAGAAAATCTTGCCAGATAAAAGATTCTTGGCTGACAGTTTTTCTCTTGCAGTATCTTAAATATATCATACCACTGCCTTCTTGCTGCCATGCTTTTGATGAGAAATCAGCACTTAATCTTATTGGATCTCCCTTGTATGTGATCATTTGCTTTTCTGTTGGGAGTACAGTGTGCTTTTTGCACTTATATATCTATGTACTTCAATAAGGTTGGGAAACTTTCTACCACTATTTCTTCAAATATTCCTTTTGCCCCCTTTCCCTTCTCTTCTCCTTCTGGGTCACCCATGACGTGTATATTTGTATGTCTCACTGTCATTTGGTTCCCTGGGACCCTGCTCAATTTTCCCCATTCTTTTCTTCATCTGTTCTTTTGTATGTTCACTTTTGGAGGCCATGTCTTCAAGCTTACTGATCCTTTCTTCTGCCTTGTCAAATTGGATGTTATATGCCTCCAGTGTATTAATTTCATTTATTGTGCCTTTCATTCCATAAGATCTGCTGTTTTTCTATGTATTCTTTCAAATTCTTCTTTGTCCTCACCCAGTGTCTTACTCCTTATTCTCTTTAGCCATCTCATTGAATTTATTAAGGAGATTTGTTTGAACATCTGTGATTAGTTGTCTCAACTCCTTTATGTTATCTGTAGGCTTGTCTTGTTCCTTTAACTGGGCCATATCTACCTGTTTCTTGGTATGGGTTGTAATTTTTTGTTGTTGCCTTGGTGTCTTGCTTACTAGATGTATTTATTCTGGGCACATTTTCTCTCTTTAGTTTAGGGCTTTCGTGCCCTTTCTCTCTTGCTGGTTATATAGAAGGAGCTGAGGATGTAGCTGGTGCTGTAACCTGTGGAGACTGAAGCTTCTCGCACCTTTCTCCTCCACCAGGGGTTGGAATGGAGTTGCCTCTGTGTGTAGGCCAAGACCATCTATAGTTGCCCAGAGAGACTGATGACGCTTCATGCCCCTTTCTCCCCTGCCTGGGTTGGGGACGGTTCTGTAGGTGTGCACAGAAACTAAGCCATGCAGGTGAAAGCTGACCGCGTTTGACCAGATAGACTAACATGGATCTGGCCCCCCTCCTCTCCTGCCAGGTGTTGGGATGGATTCTCTGGACTGCCGAACAGTCTTATCTGAGTTGTCCAAAAGTGCCTGCAATTTGCACTGAGAGGCTAAGGGAGTGCTGTCATTTTTGCCCTTTAAGGGGTGAGAATGGAACCACAGGCACCCAAGAAACTTGTCCGTGTGGCCAAAAGCCCCTGCAGTTGCCCAGAGAGGCTAAGGAAGCACAGCTCCTCTTCTGTCCTTTTGGGGTGCAGTGATGGAGTTACAGGTTTCTGAGTATCCAGTCCATGCAGGCTGAAAGCACCTGCATTTACCCAGAGAAGAAACACCAGCCCCCTCCTATCCTATGGTGGTGGGGCAGGGATGGAATCCAAGGCGCTCAACAAACTGGTCTGTGCTGGCTGGAAGCACCTGCAGTTGCCCGGCGAGGCTGGGGAAACACCATCCCTCTCCTGTCCTATGGGGCAGGTCAGGGGTGTAGCCCCTGGTGCCCCACAAACCAGTCTGTGTGTGCTGAAAGCACCTGCAATTGCCCAGAAAGGCTGAGGAAACATAGCTCCCCTCCTATCCTATTGGGGGGCAGGATAAAGCTACAGATGTGCAAGTATCCAGTCTCTGCAGTTGTGCAGAGAGGCTGGAGAAACACTGCCCTCCTCTTATCCTTTCAGGCGAGTGGATGGAGCCACGGGCGCTCAACAGTGCAGTTCGTGCAGGCTAAAAGCACCTGCAGTTGCCCAGATAGGCTGAGAAAACACCAGCCCCCTCATATCCAATATCAGAGAAGCAGGGATGGAATCAAAGGCGCTCAATTAACCAGTCTGTGTGGGCTGAAAGCACCTGCATTAGCCCAAAGAGGCTGAGGAAACACAGCTCCCCTGCTATCCTGTTGGGGAACAGAGATGGAGATATAGGTGTCTGAGCATCCAATCTGAAGGAACCTACAGTTGCCCAGAGAGGCTGAAGAAACACCAGCCCTGCTCCTATCCTGTGTTGGGGGATGGGAATGGAATCGAAGATGCATCTGCGCAGACTGAAAGCACTTGCAGTTGCGAGAGAGTCTGAGAAGACACAGCTCCCCACCTATCCTCTTGGGGGTTGGGGGTGGAGCCCTGGGTGTCCGACTCTCCAGTCTATGCTGGCTGAAAGTGCTGCAGTTGCCTGGAGAGGCTCCTGCAGGTACTGCCAGCTTCCTTCCGGCTGGAGGTGGGGCTGGGGCCTAGGCTAGGGCTACATTCAATCTGGGTTGAAAGAAGCCAGTCCTTACTGTCACTTTGATTTTCAGCCAGCCCTACTTCCCATCACAGCGGCGGTGGAGTTAAAATGGCAGCTACTGGCATCTTTCCAACTCGAGCAGTTTCAAACTTTAGCTGTTCTTAGGATTATATTTTATCCAGCCAAATTTACTAATCAGTAGCTGAAATCTGTGCCCAACCATCTCTTCCTCCCCTGATTTGGGGAAATGGAGCTTCCAACTCCAACCACGGAATAGCTCCTGAGGTGGCTTGCACCGCCAGTGGAGCATGGGCACTGGCCTCCGTAGCAGTGAGCGCTCAACTCCGGAATCCTCACTGCAGACAGGGCAGTCTCCTCCTCGCATTCTTTCAAGGATGTTGCAGTATGCTCTTCTGTTCTCCTGCCCCGCCACCCCCCAAATAGGTGCTTTAGATAGCTCTTGGTGATTACTAACTGCACTGTAGGATGAGCTGACTCTTGGAGCTCCTTACTCTGCCATCATCTTGGTTGCTTCCCAAGCAAATTAAATTTTTAATTTAAATTCAGAAGACCTTTCCTTCTAACTTATGAGGCTTCCGCTTTTCATAACTTTCACCAAGTATGAAAACCCTTATTGACTTTCCTTTACTTTAATTAAAAGTCACTTTGAAAACAAAAGTCCTTCTTTTCTCTCTTGACAAACATTAGGAAGAAAGTGCCAGCAGAAGTACAGGTGGAAGCAACTCCCCCTATAGTCTTTCCTTAGACTATTTTAAAGCCCCTTTGTCATATGGTTAATGAAGGAGAAAGTTAACAACATAGTGTGTATGTCTACTCTCAGCAAAATGCAGTGTGACCCTATTTTTTTTCTAGCCATTGAAAAGGATTCTACCAGTCTGATACCTCTTCATTTAAAGGAGAAAAAATATATATATTTTTTTCTATTTAAAATTATTGTATGAATTTAAAAAATGCAGTAAAATTTAAGGAAAACTCTTACCACCCAGAATCACCTGTTGAGCATCTCTCATACTGGAAATCTTTTTTCCAAGTGCATCTTTTTTGTCTCACTTAACAATTTGTATGTATGTGTATACAGTGGCTGCTGTTTTCAGCTAGACTTTTTTTTTTTAAATACAATTTTATTAAAGTATATCATTCATGCATGAACATACATAAGCAATAAATGTATAGCAAAAGTTTTGAACTTACAAAACAAACAGCATATAGGGCTCCCATACATCACCCACCACCAACATATCTTGCATTGTTGTAAAACTTTTGTTACAACCTATGAAAGAATATCATCCAAATATTGCTACTTACTATAGCCCTTATCTTACATTTGGTGTACTTTTCCCCTAATCCACATGATTATTAATACCTTGTATTAATATTATATACTTGTTATGTTCATGCTCTGTATTAGTATTTTTAAAAATTTTTTAAAGATACTTAGATTACTTAAATGATACATAAAAAATGTAGGGAATTCCCTTATGCCCCACTCCCTACCCCTCCACAATTTCCTACAATAACAACATCCTTTATTAGTGGGGTACATTTGATGAAAACATATTGGAGCATTGCCACTAAGTGTGGATTATAGTTTACATTATAATTTAAACTCTGTCCCACACAGTTTTGTAATTTATGACAAGATACATAATGGCCTTTATCTGTCATTGCAACGTCATTCAGGATAATTCCAATGTTCCAAAAATGCCCTCATGTTAAACCTGTTTTTCCCCTTTCATGTCTCCTCAGAACCTCTGGTGGCCACTGCTTCCACATCAATGATAAAAGTTCTTCCATTGCTAGAATAACAATAAGTCTATAGTAGAACAACAGTAAGTCTACTTTAGTCCATCGTTCATTCCCCAATCCTGATGATTTTGGGATAGTGATGCCCACTCTGCCTCTAATTTAGAGGGGACTTAGCTCCCATGGGGCAAATGGATGGGATGATCTTGCTTGCAGTTGTACACTCTCTGTTCCTTGGGATGGTCATTGTCCATCATCATTTCCTTGTTTGTTGTCCTTCGTGAGTCCAATGAATTGGAGAGTAGGTGTTGCAACTCTGTTGAGATTCAGGGCCCGACTGGCACATGGACAGCCCAAAGATTTAAGTCTCTTGGACATACACCCATCAACTCTAGTACTAACTATAGGTTCAAATATAAGGGGCAGAAGAGCCATGTGTAGGGAAACCACAACTGAGTCCAACTCTGTCACACTGGGGAGTATAAATTCCAAAGTAGGGCCCACTGACAGGGCACCAAATTCCTGAGCTGTCAGCCCTGCCTATAGTGTCTGGATGTCTCCAGAGCTCTCAGGATCCCCACTATTTGAGGCAATATTTACTGTGGCAGTAGGTACTTTGCTTTCCTAATCCTGTCTTCCACCGCTAAAATGGGAGTTATAGAATCTATTTTACAGAGGCATTTTGAGGAGTAAATGGGATCAACATATGTCAGGTTTCTGGGAGTGTCTGTTCTCAGTGAGAGAGTGTGTGAGTGTTTGTGGAGAGCGGTGGCCAGACTTTGTCATTTCAGACTCTCACCCCGCAGCAGTGATCCAAGCTGAACAGCACACGTGAGATGCCCAACTTGTAGACCCCTACCCTAAGGTGTGAGTTGCCCAGCATATGGGCCCTTTCTCTCAGTCTTCACTGTATGCCTCCATGCTACTGCCCCTGCTTCACGAGCCAGTGTCCCAATGAGGTTGCTATAGCAGCGCTCCCTTACTGCCTGCCTCTGTTCTAAAACATCTTTCCTTTTTTTTCCTTGACTTTCGTGGTGTTCCTGTTACTCACTTTGCACAATCAGTTTAAACACCTTTCTTCACTGGCCAGGGACCCCTTACCTGACCTATGGTAATATCTTAAATGCTACTTCTATATGTGTCTTAAGTCTTTTGGATATTCAAAGAGTTGCTGTTGTCTTCCTCTTTAAGTGTTAAAGAGACCTAAGAGGAATGGGAGGAAAAAATGGAGAAATAGAATTTACTGCTAGTAATCCTTTCTCCAGAAGACTAGGCGAAGGCATTGAGACTGAGGGCCTAGTGGAGGGAGAAACTCGGGGGTGAACAAGGTGGGCATGGTGTGAGAACGTGCTCTCACACTCAGCTGCCCTTGGCTCTGCTCACAGTTTCTGCTTCCAGGCACCTCAGCAGGTGGGGAGAGTCCACTGACGTAGCCTGAGCCTCTCACCATGGAGAGCTTGTTTTATTGGGGGAAATGCATGTTGATATCCAAAGACAATGTTAAGATTGAAAACTGCTTTTTGAGTAAACCTGTTCATAAGCCCTGGAATTATTAAAAAGTTGTGTGGAGTCTGATTTCCATTTAAAACACATAAAATAAGCTAACAATAGAAACAATTGAAAATAAACATTAGTTGATTTTTACTGTCCTTGGCATACATATTAGTTAATAATTTCTTTAATCTCTACTGAGTCTAAGATTTATATAAGGAAACCTTTTGAGCATCAAGAAATATGTAAAAATTAGAGGAAAAATATTACTACATTCAGGAAATTACACTTGAAGCTTTAAAATAATTAAGTGAAATGGACATTGTTTCTTTGATAGGCTCTATTTTGTTGGAAGTTAAAGGGGTTTACAGTGAATTTGTAAAAAGTGAACACCACAAATATCTAGCACTTTTACCAGTTTTCTGTTCCTTAATGTGAAAATCTATTTTCTTTGTACTTAAAAAAATGTTTTAGAAAAACTTTTGAAGATATTAAAAAACAAAACAAAACTCCTAGTCATACGTTTTTAAAGGATGGTTTTCCCTTCTTCCCTCCTTTGATTAATTGCTTCCAGAATGCCCTAGATTTGTTATTTCTGCAACTCCATGTTATAGCTTTTAATGTGTTGTCTAAGATATTTTAATTTCCACTTTGCTATGTTTTCTTTCCAAGTGGTGAATTCGTTCCTCTTTTTTCCCACTTGCCCATAAGTCCTGTTCTTCTACCCACCCAAGGAAGATTCACATGGATACCATTGGTCTGCTGTATGAACTTGGTGAACATTTTGGCTTTGCTAAATATATAAATATGACTAAGCCTGAGATTTTATTATTCATATTGTCTTCCTTAGTTAATATGCAAATAAGGCTGTTTCAGTGCCTTGAGATATTTGCTCAAATATCATTCTGTCAGGTCGGTTTTCTCATACCCCTTCTTCAGTGTCCCCTCATCCTGCCTGATTTTTCTTTATTACACTTACCACCACATGACATTTTATATTTATTCAGTTATTCTTTCTAGTCTGCCCATAGAACAAGCACTTGATGAAAGCAGAGACTTTTAGTATTTTGTCCATTGTTGTGTTATCATTGCCTAGATTAGAAAGTATCTGAAGCCTATTAGGCTCTCAATAAATAATTCTTGAATAAATGAGTTGTAAGACTCCAAAGTGTGTATCTGCATAGTAATTTGAAGGTCAGTAAAAAAACAATTCCCATGATAAGGATTCCATGTATCTGTCAACCATTAGATATTTTGTTTGGGTTTTCATGGAAAACTGTGGTTCTCCTATAATATACATTTTGAATAGAAATTTACATTAAATAGGTGTTGATGACTATTTTTATAAACTCTGTTTATGGCAATGACAGCTTATATGATATTATTCAAATGCTTTTATACTTCATGCAATTATGATCTGTAAGGCAGCTTAGTTACTAACATTGGTTATAGTTATTTCTGTGCATGATTATCTGAACCAGCAGTTATTGTCACATTTCTTTATTTCCTAACAAGCAGAGTATCTATAATAATAATAAAAAAATGTTACCTGATGTAGAAATATGTATGCTATAAATATTTCATGAAATTCTATCAGCCAGAAGAAGTTTTCATGAGTAAACTTGTAAATACAACTGCTTTGAAAATATTTTAAATGCATTTTGATATTTTAATTTTTAAAAAATCGTTATTATGAAAGCTCTTATGTGTCTCATTGGAATGGAATTGTCAAAGCAGAACAGACTAGTTTTGGACCTCCAGATCCATTTACTCCATCCATTAAGCCAGGCCAGTTTGGAAGGTTTCCCCTGTCTCACCATTCTAGAGCCTCTTGCCCTCCCCTACTCCCATGTGGCTACTTAGAAGATGTATAGCTTCTTTGTATCTAGTATAAATTGATGTCGTCCTGCTCTGGGGGACAAATAGTTTCGTTTTCGTCTTCTCCACCCCTGCCTATGGGTCTTGCTCCTGAAATTATTGTACCAGTTGCAGAGTAGACTTCGTGGGAGGGCTAACTGTAATCTTTAGGACCTTGCCCATTGTATTATGAACATGTAATTGTATTCTTTGTCATGATAAGTCCTACCTATGGCCATATGTTTATAGAGTATACTTATTATACATATTAAAATGAAAGCCAAATACCTTATGTGATCCTGAACGATTTAAACATGAGGCTCACTGTGTGCAACCCCAGGGCAAGGGCATGGCTGTGGACAAGGTGTGGGGCACAGAACTGGATCTTGGGACCAAGATTAATGAAACTCAGGTGGGTTTTAATTAGTGCAGCTGAGGTCATCAATTATCTGCTGAGCACAAATATTGTTATATTTGGGAAATTCTTGATTTATTTTATTCCACTGGCCAGCAGATTTAGATGAATGAGTTCTCATCATAAACATTCTGAGAAAAATCGCCAGAGGCTCCAGTTTATTATTTAGGACACAATCAGCAAGAGTGAACAATACAGAACAAAGCATTGTAAAGTGCTCTCAGCATTAACTTGGAAGTTTTGCTGAGATGTTTGGCTTGTATAGGTTGTCAGAAATATTAGGAAATTTTGAACAAAATACCAAGCAGTCTATCAGGCAGAAAATGCGCAACTCTCACTGTTCAGAGATAATCCGTAATAGAATGTCAGGCCACCTTCATTTACAGCATGTCTCAACAATGTTTAATTTGTCATATAATGTGGGCATCTTGGTTAAACTTTAAATACATGATTTAGTGGAAGAATAGACAGGTGCCTCTAGTTTCAGAGAATAGGAAACTCAGCACTTTCTGACCATAAAAAAAATCTACATATTTATATACAGGTATACATACCCATACATGTGCACAAATACACACATATTTGTTGTTTTATTGTTTGTTTGTTTTTAAAGTAATTTTAAAATTTGTAACCTTGAAAGAAACAGGTAAAAGAAATATGTATAACTCTTGAGGGGAGCGAATATTATAAATACACTTTTTTTTTTTTTTTTTTAAATAACATGACACTACTATGTCAAACCAGACACACAGCAAACCAAGATAATATTAACATTTCTAAGTTAACTTTGGGGCAAAATGTAGAATTACTTGCAGAACATTTTTATAATTAATGTAGGGTTTTGTATATTGAGTATAATAGCATAATTTTTAAACATTTTTTCTCACTTTTTATAATTTGATCTGAATCCTGTAAGTCAATGAGAATGCTTAGCAGAGAGTTTCAGAAATAGTAAGTGAACATCAAACGTTACTTCATTTTTTAACCCTCTTGCAGTATCACATCTCTGTCAAATTCTTATTCAACAGCGTAGGATGAAGAAAGAAGTGAACTTGAGCTTATATACTTATTTTAAATTGCAGAGTATAATGTGGTAGCCAAGATAACTACTCTGAAGAATGGATTATAAATCATAACCAAAGCCTTATAGCAAATCAAGTACAAATAATTTTGTCAAGGTCTTGTGGCATGATGCTCAATTTTTGTTAGGATAGGAATAATTTACATCTGAAATACATTCATTAAAATGACCTGATTCTTGTATCATGGATAAGATCTGTTTATTTTATAACAATTTTATGGTAAAACTTTAGTTTAATGAATTAGTAAAAATTAATTAATATCACAACTTCATACAAATTATGGGCATGGGGGTAAAATTATGGCAAGTTTGCAAGTCTAGATCGTGTTGGCAAGTATTTGTTCTTGCTGAGGAAGTTCACCTTTGTCCTTAGGAAAGGTAAAGAAATACCAAAAGCTTTCATTTATTTTGTGCATTAGAAATGACTTTTATCATCTTTGAATAGTCAGGGAACTTTGTTAATGCTCCTGGCTTACTCGGTATTGTCTTTGTGACAGTTCAGAAATACTTTGATTTCTAAATATACTTATGACCTCCCTGTTTTATAAGTTAAACCATAGAATGGTTTCTGTTTTCCAGTTAACAGATATAGGAGCTTTTGTTCATTGAACCAAGGTGCTTAGGCCTCTCGGAAGAGGTTTCATTTCTTGTGCATTCAATTATTGTGATTCTTAGATTTTATCACTAAGAATAGCATCCCTCACCTCTGAACTGACATGTTCATGTGACCAGAGAGAGCTTGAGTTTGTAGCCAAAGTTGTATTCCTAGATAATTAGACTCTATGGTGATAGATGTTAACTTTTTTTTTTTTTGTCCTTTTTTAAAAAAATGTTTTGAAGTATATCCACTCATACATAAACGTATGTAAACAGTAAGTGTATAGTAATAGGTGTGAATTTACAAAACAAGCACACATAACATCATACCGGGCTCTCATACTTCACCCTGCCACCAATACCTTGCATTGTTGTGAAACATTTTTAACTAATGATTAAAGAGCATCCTCAAAATGTTACTACTAACCAAAGTATCTTAAATTTGGTGTATTTTTCCCCCAGCCCACCCTATTATTATTATTATTATTTTATATCAATTATACATGGTCATACATAAACAATAAGTGTTTTGTAAAAGTTGTGAACTTACAAAGGAAAGATGCATAACATCATACAGGGGTCCCATACATAAACCCACCACCAACACCTTGCATTGCTGTGAGACATTTGTTACAAATTATGTAAGAATATTGTCAAAATCTTACTACTGATTGTAGTCCTTATCTTACATTTGGTGTATTTTCACCTAACCAACCCTATTATTATATTATCTCATATTTTTATGACAAAAGTTGTAAACGTACAAAACAGTCATGCACATGTGTAGAATTCCCATCCAACACCCCTCTATCAGCACACCACACTGTGGTGGAACATTTTTTACAGATTATGAGATAATATAATCAGATTATTACCATGCCTGTAGTTTACATTTAGCACACTTTTTCCATACTCCCCCATTATCAACAGAGTACATCTTTGGCATAGATGCATGAATTTTACATTATTACTGTTAACCACAGTCCATAGGTCACTCCAGTTGTGTTTTTCCTATACTGCTACACATTCCCACCACCCTGCAATTGTGATGTACATTTGCTCTAGCTCACAAAGGATTCTTGAATCTGTACCATCAACCACAATTCTCATCCACCTCTGGGTTTACTGTGTTATTCAGTCACTGGATTATTCTCTAGCTTTCTGTCAGTTGGCATTTACATCCCTAGACTTTCCGTTTCAGCCACATTCCCCTATATAAACCAGCTGTTACTATAATGTGTTACCATCATCTCTATCAGTCAAGTTCATTAAAACTTCTACATACGTTAAGCATCAGTAGTCCATCCCAGTCCTCCTCAGATCTCCTTTAAGAATCTACCACCTACCACCAGGTCTTGAAGATATTTTCCTATATTTTCTCCTAGAAGCTTTATTGTTCTTGTTTTTAATATTTAGGTTTTTGATCCATTTTGAGTTAATTTTTGCATAAGGTTTGAGATAGGGGTACTTTTTCCTTCTTTTAGCTATGACTATCCAGTTCTCTCAGCACCATTTGTTGAATGGACTGTTCTGCCTGAGCTGGGTGGGTTTGACAGGCTAGTCCAAAATCACTTGACTATAGATGCGAGGGTCTATTTCTGAATCATCAGTTCTGTTCCATTGGTCTATGTGTCTGTCTTTATGACAGTACCTTGCTTTTTTACCACTAGCTAGGTAATATGATTTAAAGTCCGGGAGTGAGAGTCCTCCAACTTCGCTTTTCTTTTTTTAAGGTGTTTCTGGCTATTCAGGACCCCTTACCCTTCCAAATAAATTTGATAGTCATGTTTTCCATTTATTAAAAAAATGCTGGTGGAATTTTTATCAGGATTGCATTGAATCTATGTATCAATTTTAGTAGAATTGACATCTTTTTTTTTTTTATATATAGTTGACATCTTAATGATATTTAGTCTTCTAATCTGTGAGCATGGAATGTTCTTCCAATTATTTAAGTCTTTTTCTATTTCTTTTAACAATGAGTTGTAGTTTTCTGAATACAAGTGCTTTACATCATTGGTTAAGTTTATTCCTAAATATTTGGGTTTTATCTGTCATATTTTATTTTTACCATTTTAGTTACTTTTACTGATATCTTCATTTCTAGACTCTCTTCCAATACTCTCTCTCCTGTCTTTTTTGGGGGGGCTGTAGTACACACTTTGGTATTTCCTGCAAAGCTGGTCTCTTGGTTACAAAGTCTTGTCAGTTTCTGTTTATCTGTGAATATTCTAAACTCGCTCTCATTTTTGAAAGACTATCTTGCTGGATATAAGATTCTTGGCTGGCAGATTTTCTCTTGCATTATCTTAAATATATCATACCACTGTCTTGCCTCCATGGTTTCTGATGAGAAATCGGCACTTAGTCTTATTGGGTATCCCTTATGTGTTATGCATTGCTTTTCTCTTGCTGCTCTCAGAATTCTCTCTGTCTTTGGCATTTGACATTCTGATTAGTATGTGTCTCGGTGTTGGTCTGTTCAGATTTATTCAGATGGACTTCTTGTGCTTCTTGGACATGGATATCTATGTCCTTCAGTAGGGTTAGGAAATTTTCCACCATTATTTCTTCACATATTCCTTCTGCCCCTTTTTCCTTCTCTTCTCTTTCTGGGACACCCATGACATGTATTTTTGCATGTCTCTTGCTGTCGTTTAGTTCCCTGAGACCTTGTTCAATTTTTTCCATTCTTTTCTTCATCTGTTCTTTTGTATGTTCGCTTTCAGAGGCCATTTCTTCAAGTTCACCGAACCTTTCTTCTGCTTCTTCAAATCTGCTGTTATATGACTCCAGTGTATTTTTAATTTCATTTATTGCACCTTTCATACCCATAAGATCTGCTGTTTTTCTGTGTGTGCTTTCAATTTCTTCTTTGTGCTCATCTAATGTCTTCTTAATATCCTTAATCTCTTTAGCCACCTCATTGAATTTATTGAGGAGATTTGTTTGAACATCTATGATTAGTTGTTTCAACTCCTTTATGTCATCTGGAAGTTTATCTTGTTCCTTTAACTGGTCCATATTTTCCTGTTTCTTGGTGTGGGTTATAACTTTTTGTTTTTGTCTTGGAATCTGGCTTACTAGAGTATTTTGGGTGCAGTTTCTCTTTTTAATTTAGGTCTTCCTGCCCTTTCTCTCTTGCTGTTTATGTAGTAGGAGCCAATGATGTAGTTGGTGCTGTAAACTGTGGAGGCTCAAGTTTCCCTCATTGCCCCAGGAACTGATGAAGCTTCTCCCAACTTTTTCCTTTGCTGGGGGTCGGGACAGAGCCACAGCCATGTGTAATAATCCAAGTTGTGCAGGCCTAGACTGTAGTTGCCCAGAGAGCCTGGTGAAGCTTCAAGCCCCTTTCTCCCTTTCCTGGGGTGGGAATGGAGCTGCAGGTGTGGGCAGCAGTCTATGCCGTTTGGGTCTGAAATGACCGCAGTTGCCCTGGTAGACTTCTGACTCTGTCCAGCCAAATGTACCTGCAGTTACCTGGATAGGCTGGTGCAGGGCTCACCAGCTTCCTCCCTGCCAGAGGTGGGGCTGAAGCTTAGGCTAGGCTGCAGGCCGATCTGGGTGAAAGAAGCCGGTCTCTCCCGTCACTGTGATTTTCAGTCAGCCCGGCTTCCCCTCCTGTCAGGTGTGGAGTTAAGATGGCAGCCCCCAGCCTCTTTCTCACTGGGACAGGTTCAAACTTTAGCTGTTCTTAGGATTATACTTTAGCCCGCCGAATTTACTAATCAGTAGCTGAAGTTGGTGCCCAATCGTCTCTTCCTCCCCCATTTTTGGGAAGTGGAGCTTCCAATTCCAGCGGCGGAACAGCTCTGGAAGCGGCTTGTGCCGGCCTGTGTGGTGTGGAGAGCTCTACTCATGAATCTTCTCTGCAGATGGAAGTCTCCTCCTTCCCCTCTTTCAAGGATGCTGCAGGATGCACTTCGGATCTCCTCGGGCCCCCAAACAGGTGCTTTAGAGAGCTCTGGGTGGTAACTAACTGCCCTGTAGGATAAGCTGACTCTAGGAGCTCCTCACTCTGCAGCCATCTTGCTGGCTGTTCTGAGTTGATAGATGTTATCTTTTAATTGATGTTTTAAAGGATCTAATAGGCCTCTAATCTTAAACTTTAAATATAACATTATAAGTCTCAATTTCAAAGGATTTGTAACACTTCTCTCCTGTTTTTTTCTGAAAACCAATTGAGAACCACCTCAAAACCTCCTGTTGTCCTTTTAATTATTAAAGAATATTGTCATCATTGAATTTTTTGTCTGTGTTGCCTTCTAGACTTTTTCTTCACTGTTCCTTCCTTATAATCACCCATCTACCCACCCACTTAACCTCCTGAAAATTAAGGAAATAAACCCGAGTTTGATAAACAGTAGGAAGGGAAATGTGATTGAAGCATGGTAAGCAAGGAGGTTAGTGATCGGAGCTGAGTTTGGAGAGGTGAGTGGGAGCTAGACTATGGAGGTGCTCAGAGCGTGTGGTAAGGAGTTAAGATTTTTTTCTAGTCTCAATGGGGAGACACTGGAAATTTTCAAATAACTTAATGGTAGAATTCATTCTTTAGTTTCCATACCTCTTAGCATATTTGATGATCTGTAAATGTTTGGTAGATGAGTGAGTGAGCTCAACCGAGCCCAACCCAGCCCACCTACCTCCTTCACTGATCAATCTGAGTGTTGTGATGGCTTGAGTCAGTTGTGACTGACTCTCAGAAGAGGGACTATAGGAACACGGTCAAAAGAACTGGGTTTTACCACTGTCTAGCAGTTTAAGGATATGAAAGTACTGAATTTTACTTGGATTGTTTTCTCATTTGTAAAACAAGTGAGTTGGATTAGATAATTTTAAAGATTATGTGGCATTCTGAAATTCTTTGATTATAGTATTTCTTCTGGGAAAAGCCTTTGCTAATTAATATATTATAAGCTATCTATGTGGAGAAGAAAGAATGCCATAGAAAATTTTATACTGTTGTATTCATAATTTTACAAGAAACACTTGCATTTCCTTGATTTTGAATCAATAATATAAGCATTTGGGCTATGAGGCCATGTGCCACTTCTCAGCTAAGAATGAAAAATTTGAGCTTTAGTTAAGTCATAGTAATATGATAATTTAATAACAGTAATATAATATATACTATATAGAGGGCAATATAATAATATAATAATTTTCCCATGAAAAAATTTTAAAATAATACCTTTCCCAATTAAAATATTTATTGATATTTTATTATGTTTTGGTCAATTCATTTTATTGTTTTTTGATAAAACATTTCATACATACTATAGAATGTTTACATACATTATATAAGTAGATAGGTAGATTTGAAAGTATGAAGAGTGGCTATGGAAGTAAATACCCATGTAGATGCCAAACTGCTTAGGATATAGAACATAACCATGACCTTTGGAGTTGTCTGCATGCTCCTCTCTTTTTACATGATCATCCTTTGCCTAGAGGTAACCTATACCCTGATTTGTGTTAATCATCTTTAACATAGAATAGCAAGCCCTGTATTAACTGTTTATAGATTAGAGAAATAAGCCTTTCTTCTTGGCTGATTTTTATTCAGAATCTTTTTTTTTTTTCTTTGAATTGTAGTCTTTAGAAAACTATCTTATCTGCTTTTTGAAAAATGTTACCAGTCTATAAAGATACACTGTTAGTATATTTGAATGGGACTTGAAAAATCAGCATATTAATATGAGGTGTTTAGGTCATTTATGCATAAGATTTGGCCTAGCTTTGATACAAAGCATTTGCAAAGCAATTTGGCTATAGGTTTTTCCTTAGATTCTCTGTTCTAGTCTGTAATCTAGGGTACATTTATATAGGAACTTTTGTTCTAGTTGACCACAACTTTAACCTGTCAGAAATGATAGCTGAGCCTTATTGATGCTTAATCATAAGGAAGGAAATTCAAAGTCCTGCCCGAAATAAAACTAGGCTACTGTGTGTTTAAAATAGTTAAAATAGTCTATGGAAAATATAGGTAGTATAATTAGAGCATTAATAAGTATGGGAGCTGTGGGCCTTTGCATATACCATACTTGGATTTTTGAAGTTTTTGTTTCTTAGTTTTCATGCTCTATAAGCCATAATGGTGAACTTTTTATTTCTTCTAACATTGTATAAATTTAGAAGTAATTTTAAAAGAATAAGAAATGAATAAAATATGCAGATACTTAACATATACATGTATATTATTATGTTTTGTAGTATTCATCTTTGGGTATTATAGGATCCTACCATAAGTTTCTCAAAAGCCATGATAGATTTTATGAAAATATCAAATATCTTCTAGCACAAGAGCTGTTCATATCATGAATGTGGCAGTGTAAATTAAGCTTCTCTTACTTCTTGTTGAGGGGGAGTTGTGAGAAGTGAGGGTGGAAACAGATGCTTTGGAGATGGAAGTTTACATTTCGGTTTTAATCCCATACAATTCAACCTGATACACACCTCACACTGAAAGGAACTAGAGAACTGCTGTGTTATCACTTTGTCAAAGGCTATGACAACACCCCTAACAACAAGAGAGCCTTCCCTTTTGTTTATAACACTTAAATGTCTTGGCGATTAGAACTTTTTCTTTCTTCTATGAATAAAATTGTTTTTGTACTGACTGTTTTTATTCTAGTGAGGAGAAAGGAATAAAAGCAACCCTATTTCCTATTACAAATTATCATAAATATTGGAGATGCAGATTTTTCTTAGATCATTAGCATATCATGCTGCGTCCCTCACCAGAATGTACCATTAACAAAGCAGCCTTCATGTAATTAATGTAAATAATATGGAACTACAGCCTGAGTTACCCAGTCAGCCTTGGCAAAAAGCATTTGTCATAACGCATCATCTGAGGAGCTCGGCCTCAATTCAAATTAAACCTCATGGCTTTGCCCCTTTATTTTTTCCTCAAATGCTGTAAATTTCTGTGAAACATTTATGACTCTAAGTGTCTTTGAAACACCTATATGGGAGAAGAAAGCAATCCAGTAAGCTGGAATTAAAATTTTATTATTTACTGTGTTTCTGCTGCTGAGGACAATTAGTATCTTCATGAAACCAGAAATGTCGACCCTGGGAGTGCAGCTGAGGGCTGTTTCTCCCTGTCCTTAAAAGTGCTTTCTGTCCTCTGTGAAGTATGGTTTCTGTCTGCCATTTGCTACTATTGCCCTCTGACTCCAAAGCACAGAGGAGCATTGTAAATTTTTCATGAAGAGGTTTCAGTCTGTAAAACAGCAAATAGGAATAATGTTTTAAATGCAATCGTTGTCAAGTTTGAACAATGTAATTTATCAAGAGAGCAGTTTGTACTATATAATAAGTTTCATATATTAATACAATTTTTCATCTGATGTCAGGCCTCTGATTTATGAATAGCCCATGATCTAAGGTGATCATTGAATTATAATTCAAGTAATAAGAAGCTGGGAACAAGACACTGGAACTGCTACCCTGCATTAGCTTACATGCCACCAACCAATTTACTAAACAACCGTGGGCTAAATGATACAGTTTTTCTAATTCAAAGAAGGCACTCGTTAATTAGATAAAGGCCAAAGCTCTCATTATTTTTAAATGATTTAAGAACGGGTAAAGATCTTACAGCTTATACTGCAGCTCTAATAGTTCTCTGCTTACTGCCTTGTAATAAGAGTATTAAAGACAGATGGCCCATGCTGATTTAAACCAATTACAACATTTAATGTATACTAGTAGGAATGACTATTCATAGGCACATCAGATGTTAATATTCTACGTTTCACACGGTTAAAACACCACTTATTAATGTGATTTATGAATAATTTGTTTCTTTTTGCTAATTTTGGGGAAATAATCACACCTCTGGACTATATTCAGTAGTTTTTATGAGTTTTGTTTTCTATTACTTAATAATATTTACAAGTGTTTTGTAGATATCTAACTTTCTGATTTACCAAATTAAAGAAAAACTCAATTTATTTCAGTGCTACCAATTTATTGAGCGCTGGTTAGGTGCCACTCACCGGATTAGGCCCTGGGAACATCTGTATACTCACCAAATAAGTTTTGTTTCAATTATTTAAAAAAAATTAATAGAATACATAAATATTTCCACCTAAACATTTTTGAGAAAGAGTATTTGCTTTACAGGAAATATCACAATTTGGAATTATGTAAAATTATGAGTCCATAAAATAGCATAAGTTTTGTGAAGATTAATAAACTTTTGAGTATGTGATACTTTGTCCATATACTTTAGTGGCTTGATTATATTTACTCATATTTTATGTTGATGGCAAATGTGTTTTATTACATCTGCTGTGGAGTCATTCATTTCCTTGTTCTTCTGTTGCTGGTTGGATGGCCTTTCCCCTCTTACCCTCCCTCCTATTGGGGTAATAGTAATAATAAACACTTACCTTGTCTTTAAAGAATTAATTTTCATTGTCAGCTCTTAATATAAATTTCCTGTAGGTCCTATAATATCATTAGCTTTGCTTTTTATTTTCTTTTAATTTACCTTTTCTCAAGCATTTTTGTTATTGCAGTGATTAGTTTGGAATGAGCTGATTTTATTTATAGATAGCATCTACCTTATCCAGCAAAGAGGTGGCATGCCACCTACGCTCAAAAATAGGCATTGCCTGATTTTTCACTACAGCTTGGCTTTGGTATTCTGTCGTATATTTATTTCATTTAAATTGATACAGTGTTTGAACAAATGGGCACTACTTAAGCTGCTTCTTACCTTATGACTAGTCTGAGGACTGTTGGTAAAAGCTTACCCATATATCAGTGTGCTTTTAAGTTTTCTTTCTCCTTTAGCCACCTTCCATTTTTCTTTATTGGTCCCAGTGTTTTAATTAGTTCCTTCACAGTTACTGATCATATGCTTGGAACTAAGGATATGGTAGAAAATGAGTATGAATCTATAAATGTAATCTGAAAAATCAAAATCAGCTCTATAAAAGATTTCAAGTTTTTTTTTTTACGTCTCTCCTTTGTTGTCCTTATATTTTGTCTTGTTTTTAAAATAATGTTCTTTATCTGAGCAACAACAAGATGTGTTATTAATGGACCCTGAATAGAATAAGTTATTTGTTATAGTAACTTTTGACCTGTTTAATAAATATACAAAGCCATGTAGTGGAGTTTTTATTGTACTCTGCAGTGTACAGTTATGAAGTGTGGTACATAATATAATAAAAGCAATAATGTTGATATTTCTGAGGGATCCATCAGAGTGGACTTGAAGCAACATATTTCATACAGTTTTTCTGGATATGAAAGTTTGAAAGTCATGGCTGAAATTACAAGGAACAATATTGTGTTTATGACTTCTGATTGTTTACCATCCTATGTAACGTCACCCTTTGTGATCCCCAAAACTATTTCTATGACAGTTCATTAGTGCTGGTGTCTAGAAACAAATGGAAAAGACTAAATACATTATAGTATCAGGTAGTAGGACAGAATGTATAGCAATTTGCAAAGCAAACATAGAGCAATTCTGAAAGGGAGCAGAGGGGAGAGCAGGTAATTTTCTTAGTGCAGGTAAGATTGTGTGTGTGTGTGTGTGTGTGATGTTCAGGTATGCGCTTCTTAAAATCATTACTTTAACTCAAAATGGGTTTTTGTGGGAGATCAAAAAGATGATTAAGAAGGAGGAAAATCTTTTCTCTGTAACAGTATTGGATTGGTTTTATTTTCCTGAAAATGAGGACTCTTTAATATTGGAGTAGACTGCCATTTGACTCTTGAAAACAGATTTATCTGTAAACAGGTCACTTATTACTTTGAAATCTAGTTTACGTATGTCTGTATCTCTCTCTCTTACCAGAGTTTGCTATGTGGAGAGAGGCCCCTATTTTCAGCACACAGCATAGGACTGGTACATAATAGATGTTGAAGAAACCTTTGTTTAATTAATGACTTAAGAATGGAGATACTGGAATTTTTTCTTTGTAACAGCTTCCAGATAGTGTGAGATCAGATAAAACAACTAATATAAAACAGGTTTACTAGCAGTGGCATGGTTAAGATTTTCAGTACTGCCTTTACTATGACTTTCTTAATGTTTTTCCTTGTTAAAAGGAAATTCATCTCTCTTGATCAGCCAAACCACTTTGTATGTTTTCCTTTCTATGAAAACCACATTCTTGTATTTTTTCACAAGTGTGTAATTATTAAATAATTAAAGTTCTGGCTAAGATAATTTGTAACTTAGCTTCTAGTAAACTGTAGAACCTTGATCCTGTTACCATTATTATTATTATTATTATAGCTTAGCAACCAAAATATTGGATCATCCATTTTCAGCAAGTTGGTAGCATTTATACAGAGACAATTTATTCGTGAATATTTTTTATTGTGTTTTCAATAGCTGCGAAAATAAGCTGTAAGCCATAGTACATCAACATGCACCTAATGTGTTGATTCTATAAATTTTTTTCAAAGTGTCATGTTGGGAATAGGGAAGATATTAATTTGTGGGAAATAACTTTTTAAACATCTTTCGGCTCAGCTTTATGGGTTTATATGACTATGATAAATAACTGGTGTTTAATTTCATTGATGGGACAATTCAAAAAATATTCCTTAAAAATAACATGGCGATATTAAAAGTAGTAATACATGAGTGTTATGTGTGATTTGGCTTCATGTTTAATCTTATAAAGAAAACCATTAGCTTAAAAACATTATATATTCTCAGTTATTACAAAGGTAATACTACAAATACACACACACAGAAGTGTAAGTACATTAAAATAAATTTTACCCTTCACTATTTGCCTTAGGAGCAGTCACCAGAAGGAGTTTTTAAAGTTGTCTATTTCTCCCTCCATTGTGTCCACCACTTCTTATATGGTCCTGAATAAGGGCATGAAAAAAACCTGATTGGACCTCCAGGAAGTGTCCTGATGTTAATCAGCCTGGTGTGCAAGACAGAAAAGCTGATAGTCAGAAATTGCACTTTAAACGAAGACAGACTGTCAGTCTTTAGGAATGGTGGGGAATGGCCTATTTATGTAATCAGATAGTAAACCTGGGAAGAAGCTGTCAGGCTCATGCTTGTTGTATAAGCAGCAGGCAAACTGTGCTTTATCTGACAGACAGTGTGTAAATCTGTCCATGCAAAAATCCAAATGTTTAGTTTGCTTCTAGTCACTGTAATAATCTGCTTATGTTCATCAGCTAGAGCAATGACATCACTTCGCGGAACGTGCTGCAGTCATAGGGCCCAGATAAGGCTGTGTTACTGTCAGTCAGGCATCGTTTGATTGGCAAGGAGATAAATAGGAATTTAGTAGGGCTTTGCTTTCATCTAAAAGAATAGACAAACATGTTCTGTACAGGAATGACTTTATTTAGCTGGGTTATTTTACATCTTGAGAAAATGGATAGAATTCATTATGTCCAATTATAGCTTCTAGGACTAAATAACCTACCATATCAATAACTATTGAATAGTTAATATCCAAAGGGAATCTTCTTTGATTTGTTAAAATGCCTTTACTTTTTATATATTTCTTTGACTGTTATATTTAAGCATATTTTTATAGCCCTTTGATTTTTTTCAGCATAAAAATACCTGTTGTTATTTCACTGTTTGCTTATCTGTGATTGCTACTAAATTCATGATTATTATGCCTGTCTAACTATGAATCTGTAAATTGAATCCTGTTCTTGAGTGGAAGATTGAAGTTCTTTGTGTCTGAATTTATGACTTTGAAATCACAAAGAGTTAAAGATGAATTCAGTGTTTATGTTCAGTGTTTAGTGAGAATAGAACTCTTTTCCATGATTTAAAGATCTACATTGTATCAGGTCTTAAGTGGAAGTGGCATTTTCGTTGTTACATACTCTTTAAATAAGCAGTGTAACTTAGACTTTTTAAAAAATTTATGTGAGATTATTTAGTTTAATTTTTTTAATTAAAACCTTCATCTTGTTTTACCAAATAAATGATTTCTCTTTTATTTGTGAAAATGAATGGAAACACTATTGATTATTTCAAGCAAAGTGGAAACCTTTGTACTTGACTGGGAGGGGCCACGTCTCTGAACTCTCTGCAGTGAAAGTGAGCTGCAGCTTCCCGCCTGCCCGGAACATGTGCCCAAGGCCCTCTTGCCCAAGGCCCTCTTGCCCCAGCACACACGGCCACATGTGCCTGCGCATGACCAGATGTCCCTCTAAGAATCTTAGACAGTGACAGGAGAGAAACAAAAACTCTATTAAATCATGCATGTCTGAAACACTGATAACAGCTTTGTGAAAGAAATGCATAACTGCATTTCTGCTCTGTTTGTCTCATAAAGTTAATAGTCATTTTTATTTTGGTTGCCCAAATACCAAAGTATAAAGCACATTTATATAGAACTTTCTTTAAATTATTTACGTTAGCATAAGTAGTCACGTCACATAGTCATTTGAATTTCAAATGGTGTTGTCACTCATTAAAGGCAAACAGCCTGATTCTTAAATTTAGAAACATATATCTTAAGACATCATCCTTGAATTATAAAATTTTTGGCTCTTCGGTTTTTCTTCTTTTTTTTTTTTTTTTCTTTTTTTTCAGCCCTTGCAGCCTTATCAGTTTCTGGTCAGAGCTGTGCAAGTTCTAGTAAAAGTTTAAATTTAGCAGAGGACCTGTTTATTTGAGAGCAATTAAAATGTGTTAATATTTTTGCTTTTCTTTTTCCCAAGAGGAAATTTTCCTAATTATCTTTCACCTGGGCTTTTATTCTCAGAACTTTGCTTGTGCAAGTCCTGCTTCTAAGTGCCTTTGTGCATATTCCTTAGTGCTTTCTGAAGAATAATAGATATTAATAGTCAATATAAATGTAACATATTAGAGATGTCTGGAGAAGTACAATACAGGTCTCTGGATGTTCCATGAGGTGGTTTGTGGAATAGAGGACATTATTTCTTCTTTTGCCATCTTCTGTTAAGCAAGTTTCTGTGGATATCATCCTATAATTTCCTGTGGAAATCTTCATCAATATCTTCTGGTTATATGTAGATCATAAGTTTCCTTTAATTCCTCTTTATTGATCTACTTTTCTCTTGTTATCTCTCAATTTCACTTGAGAATTTTCAATTCACTTCAATAATTGAGTACCCACTATGTGTAAGGCATTATAAGAGCTTATTTTAGGGTGTTGGCTATGGCATGCATACTCTATTCTTTTTGCTTCTATTATTATACCATCTTCTCATACCTGTACTTCTGGGTTTTTCATATTTCTAAAGCTATGCTTGGCAGAATAATTTATTGGAATATTTATATCTATATGTGCATGTGTATTTTTTTTACTGCCTTAGACACATTTAAAAAAAAGTTTTAAATATATATTTTTTTCTCTGGCCTCACCTTCTTCCATCCTACCACTTAAAGTAAGAGTGTTCAAGCCTCTTTATTCTGGAAGTTCAGTCTGTTTGTTCCAGGAGAAAATTAACAAGTATTTGGACTACGTGTAGATGCAATGAATAGAACAGTACAGTGAGCCCTTAAACCGTGAGTGCTCTAGCATTTCTCCCTGGCCATGGTGCTCATTGGAATCTGTGCCAGGTGAATATGATGTGGGTTGTCCCCTCAGGCCCTGCTGCCTCTCCTGGGGGATGTGGCCCTCGGCAGCATCTCCTCACCAGGCCTTACCCCTGGGACTAGGGTCAGAGTTAATCGAAATGAGGCTGTAGCTTTTACTGCTGGAACATATTTTAGAGATTATTTATTTCAACTCCATTTCACCTGACATCGGTAGAACTTTAGGGTGAAAGAACATATAACCAGCCAAACTCATCCAGCTAAGTTGGTGGCATGGTGGCATCTGCTTTACTATTGTGGCATGGCCCCTGGAAGCAGCTTGTTTTGTAGCTTTAAATAATGTCATCAGGGAAGTTATCTATCAGAATATTTCTGGTCATATTTTAGCCTTTGATAAAGTTTAGTTTCTTGAAATATCTTCTTCCTGCTTTTATTATGGTATAGGCACTGTGAAAGATGTCGAGTGTTTGAAAATCAAGGTAAATGTCCTTGAATGGCTTGGAATCTTTTAGGGAGTGTACTTGTATGAAAGTACAAAATAACCCAAAAGTCAGCATGTGGTGTGGTGTGGTGTTGACTTGTGAGTGGTAAATGAGCTCAGAGGAACATGACTCCTGTTATTAGTGTATCAAATTAGAAATGAAAGGAAACCGTGATAGGACTTCAGTGGGAACTAGTCTGCTCCAAAGGCTGGATAATACCTTTATATTATGAAACACCCAGAACTATATCTTTAAAAATTGTGATTTTGTGGCAATAAACTCATGGCAAACAGAAGATTCCTTGATTGTAGTGAACGATATCTCTGATTGGCTGCCAGCTTTGTGTCTTTCACAGTTTAGGGTTATGTACTCATTAAATGCTGATGTTTGGGCTGTTTGAATTCATGTGTATGCACTATTTAAACCCCCCAAATCAAAGGCCAGAAACTGTCTTTGTTCCTTTCTAAAGTTTGATATTATACTGCCTCAATAAATATTTCATCTCTTTATCTCTGTAGTACTCTGATGGGATCAGCTATATGACTTTGTATCAGTGTGACATAGGAATGCAAACAGTAGATAAACAGTAGATAAAAAACAGTATATAAAAAAATTTTAGTAGCTAAAAAAATAAGCAGTAGATAAAAAAATTAAAATTGATTTAAAATTTTATTTTGGCCTAGCCTCAAACATTTTTTAAATTGTACTTTTAAAGAAGTAATATGTGCTTATAATTTTTTTGCTGTAACAATATATAAAGTGCTAGCTGAAACTACCCCTTTTCAAAAGTTATTGACACCCTCTCTCTTCCTCCAGGAGCCATCCAAATCCTGCTTCTCTCTGTGTATGATAAGTACCAGTCATGGTTTGGTATAAATCATCCCCAAGCATTTTCTATCCATTTACCTATAGATATTGATTCATATGTATGCCTGTGCATTTTCTCTTTTTTTTTCATTTTCTTTTTGATAGGTTGTTTATTATAATAAATTTACTTCTGTACATTTTGTTATTTTACAACATTTAATTTGTTAATTCATTGAACAAATATTAGGTACCACCTACGAGTCAAGCAATGTACTGAGTCCTGGGAATATAGTAGAAAATAAGACAGGCAAAAAATTTTGTTGTTATGAGCTTACTTTCTAATACATGGTAACTGTCAATAAGCAAAATTAATCAGTAAAATAACTGCCAATATAGGTATAGTGAGGATATGTGAAAACAAGGACGAGCCCCAAGGAGTGGCAGGGTGGGTAATGCTATTTGCAGCGGTTGGTGAGAGAAAGCTTCATAGGGTGGGTGCCCAGGTGAGCATTTCTGGTGGAGAGAGAAGCATCGCCAGTGTCCTGTGATGGGGTGTGTGATCCTGCCGTTGGGAGAGTGGGGGCTCAGGGTGGCAGTGTGCGGTTGTGGGTCCACAGGGGGATGGGTCTTCAACCATGCGAGGCTTCCAGGACTCTGTAAGGAGTTTGATTTTGTTTTTCTCTCAGCATGAGATGAGGGCTTTGGATAGAGGCCTGGCATGATCTGATGTAAATTTCACAAGAATGGTTTTCTGCACCGTGTAGAGAATAGAATGAATGGAGAAAGCAGGGAGGGCAGAAGTGGAAGCAGCAAGAGCTCCTGGAGGTTCTTGTAATGCTCATACCATGACATGGTGGTGGATTGGCCCACAATGGTGGCAGCAGAGGTAGATGGACGTACATATACTGAAATATCTGAACAGCACAGCCACTTGTAAGTTTGACTGCTGGATTGATGAGATAAAGAGTAAGGGATAATTCCAAGATTTTGCCTGAGCAACTGAAAGAATGAAGTTGTGTCCTTAAATAAATGTGAAAGACCACTGCGGGAGTAGGTTTTGTTGGGGAAAGAACTACAGACCTCCTAGGGAGTGAGTGCAGGTTGGAAAGAGAAGAGAATTGAGCACTAAGACTACCTACATCCTTGGGTTGGGAGATGAGGAGGACCCTGTGAAGCTGCCCTTGAAGGCGTGGCCATGGTTATGCTACCATAAGCTACTACTGGAGTAGGGTGGAGACCCCCAGACCCGGGTTGTTGTGCAGTCCAGTAAAAGGCGTCTATCAAGGAGGAGTTTAGTGGTGGACCCCAGTGCTGTCTCATGCTACTGTGAGACAGGGCGAGCCCAAGTCTTGTCTGTAATCTGGGACGCGGGGAAGACTCATGGTGTGTTGTGCCTGCGCTGAGTTGCTGAGCTTGCGGTGGGACCTAGGACCTACAGGTGCTGCTGTCACTGAGTCCTTGTACCTCTTCTCCCTGCATCCTTTCCCTCCGCTGCCTTTGCTGGCTACTGCATTGGCCCTAGGGAGTGGCCAGATGCTCTGAACAAAATTCTGTTTGGATCTGACTCACATAGAACTTTCACAGCTGCTCCTACCTTCACAGGGCCAAAAGAGTCATTTGTATTACCTTCCAGAAAATAATTTCCTGAACTTTAATGCATTTCTGTGTTTTCAGCCTGACAAGCCTTCAATAAAAATAGACTAGCAGGGAAGCAGGTGTATATCAGAGGTTGAGTGCCTGCTTCGCATGTATGAGGTCCCAGGTTCAATCCCTGGTACCTACAAAAAAAAAAAAGAGTCTTGTGGCTTTGTTTTCTTTTATCAAAAAGTCTAAACTAGCAAGCCATTTGCCTTACATTTTTATTCTTTCCCAGCTCATAATTGAAAAGTCTTTTTAGTTGTTTACCTCATTTTGGTGACTTTGGTTAATTCTGTATTTTAGCTTCCCAAACATATACTTATCCCAAGTATGAATATATTTTATGGGAAGCGGCTGTGGCTCAATCAGTAGGGCTCCCGTTTACCATATGGGAGGCCCCGGGTTCGGTTCCCGCACGGCGTGGTTAGCTGACCCAGCGAGCACAAGCAGCAAGGGGGGGGATAAATGAATAAATAAATAAAATCTTTAAAAAAAAAAAGAATATATTTTATCACCTACATCCTTCCAATTGGTTTTGCTTATGCACTTAATTATATTAGAAAGAAATTTAGTTTAATTTTTTGAATGCTGGATGATATATAATAAATAAGGTTATTCCACACAGTCTTTTGAGGTGTTGAAGATTTGAAAAATTAGTATAAATGATCTATATGTACTGTTTATAGATGCCTTTCTGAATTTATCTTTTCAAAATAATTTAGCACATGTGAGAAAGAGATGAACTCTGCAAATCTGTTTTGTGAAAAGAAGGGCATACATCCAATTTTTCAAGTAAATAATACTGTTTTCTGTTGAAAGGAAGCTAATTTAATACTTAATTTCTTAAGTATTAAGAAATTGACTCCCCCCCCCCCATCTAGATTTACCTCAAATAGGTATGGACTCTCATGTTTTATTTGTATTTCATTGACAGTTACTTTGTACCCATTGTACAGTAAAAGCATATGTGCGAAACAGTGAAGAGCCTTCTAGTATTAACTACTTACTCTCAATTGGATCACAATAACTTGAAAACTCTTGAAAAACTTTTTTTTATGTTGATCCAGTCTTAGTATTTTCCCTTGAATTTATGGATTAGAAAATAAGAAATCAAATCCACACAATATGATGCTCTATGTATGTGTATGTCAGAATATTAGGATTTAAAGCTATGATCTATATCAAATTCTATAGTGCCCACTTTGAATTAGTCTACTGAGCTCAAATCATGTCTTGGTAATGCTCCAAATGCACAAATGCCAAAAGATAAGTTACTCTCGAAGTGTGCTGTGACTGCTGCTCTTTGGACTAAGGGCTTCGAAAGGGTCACCCTTGTTCTGAACTCTGAGGTTACTGCGCAATACATCTCAAGCCTTCTGGCTAAGCTTACCTTGAGCTCAGATGGTTCCTTAGATCATCCTGACATGCTAGAAGGCCAACATGATGACAAAGGCCAAGACAGTGAAATACCCAAAGTTTGGAAATGCTGCTTGTCTTAGCTCCAGCGAACCAGACAGTTATGATCAGATAGGACAGTCCTTTTTCAATCTGGCACCTAAATTCACATTTCTAGAAATTCTGTTTCCACATTAGATACCACAGAACCCATAGGATAACTTGCAAATACTCCGTATTTCCTAGTATATAAGATGCATGGGTCTATGAAACATGTTTCAATATTAAAGGAAAATGTTTTACAAGAAAAAAATATAAATTTTCTTAGTACACTTGTCAAAGGTGAATTTAAACTTGTTTGGAAGAGAGAAATATTATCCATTTAAATTTAATCTACTGGATATTTGAATCCTAGAGAAGTCACGTTTTTGATAAATAGTAATTGTCTACTGTCAGTTAACTAATGTGCTAAGGTCAGAGAGCTATAAAGAAATACACCAGTGTCAATTACTGGTTCTAGCAGATTTAAACCTCGTGTTAGAAGTGTAATCCAAACAGTGCTTATGATTGGCCACGTTATCTTTGATTTATTAATTTAATTAAGAAAACTCCTCCTTTTTAAAAAGTATTCCAGTGTGTCTTTATTGGGGAGTTAGAACTGGCAGAGATTGCTCTCAAGGAAACCAAGTAGGAACTGTGTCTTTACTGATGTTTTAAACAATTGTGAAATAATAGATAATTCTCTTGATTTACTATTTATAGAACACCAGTGAGAGAGGCTATGATGAAAATGAAGAAAAGTATGCCCAATATTTTTAGAAATATTGACTTGATTCCACTCCAGGAATAAAAATTACATGGTCCTGCAGAGACTGAGAGGCTGCCCAAGGCCATCCACTTATTAGCTGCTCCTTGCCCAGCACCATGAATATCTGACCCCAAAAGATTACTGCTGAATCCGTGGCATGCCAGGGACTGAGCAGGAGTGTTCATACAAAACTATCAGTTTTATTACCAAACAGGGATTTGAGGCATCTATTCCTTACAGAGAGACCATGATTTTCTGCAACACGTTTGTACTAGTAAAAAGTTATACAGCAATGTTATTGAAACATGTTCTTGACAATAGTTTTATAACACTTCATTATGAAATCCTTATGACAGACATATTCTGTAAGAATCATAGTTTCCTTAGGAGTTGGACTATGACAAGTTGTCTGAATTGGTACAGAAGTTTAGTTTAGTTTTTTTTTTTCCATAGTCAGCTGCCATTAGTATGCCAAATCTGTTTAATTTAAAAATATTAAAATGTAATAGAAAGTCACATTATCTCAGTTAATTTGGTAGTTGATTTGTTTTCTTTAAATCAGTGCTCTTTTCCTTTCAGTAAGCCAGTTTTTTTTTTTTTTTTTTTTTTTTTTTGTAAAATCTTTGCCGCATTTGTTAATCTATTCTAATACTATTTATTCTAATACTTTAACTTGCCATGGTGTCATCTTTAAACTTAGTAAAACGTTTTTCCTTAGACATGCAAGTGATGCAATCAGAGGTTCTCAGGCCTCTGAAATATTATCTGTAGATATATAGTTTGAAGCACAGCAGTGTCTGCTATAGCTAATATGCTGTTTGGATATTTGTGCCTTGGCAAAATGTAAAAATAAATTCTTTATCAATCTCAGATGAGGATGTTTTTATAGTAGTTTTTTTTCTGGATATGTGCTTATTTGTGCTTCTGTATGCATATGTATTTTATCAGTTTGACCATGAATACCTTTGAAGGATAAAGCCACATTTATCTCCTTAGAAAATTATATCAAATAATTTTGAAAAGAAAGCACTGAACTTGTCCATTAGAGATAGAGAGGAAAAAAGAAAAGATTGGTGGTTCCTTTTTGTCCTATCAAAGCCAAACTTTTCTATCTGATTATGAGGACCATTTTAATCTGACTCTATTCAAATTATTCAACTTACTTTCTCCCTACTACCCAGCCTCTCCCTGCATTAGGGTGGTTGTCTCTCCCATTCACACATCATTTGCTTGTCATTTCTGCTGCTTCCATGTGTTTTCTCTAAGACTTCTGTGAAGCCCCACCTTATCCATAAAGCCCTTTCCAGCTATTTCCATCTATATTTACTGACACTTTTCCTGACCATCTTTTAAAAAGTCACACATACTTTGGTATTTTTGTGTTCTTTTAATTTCACTATTAGTCTTGACCATCCATGTGAAATCATAAGCCCCTTTGGAGGATGGACTCATTGCTAGATAATGCCAGTAAATAATTTTTATTTGATTGACTGGTATAGAAGATGACCTATAAGAATTTATTTCTCAGCAAGTGTGAAGTTTTGAAAGAAGTTCTTTTTATATATTCTTTAAGCAGTAATATTAGTCCCTTATTTGTAACTACTATTTTAACCTTCCATACATGAATCCATCATTTTCTTACCTATCTTGAAGCAGTAATATTTCATTTAGCGCAGACTAGAGATTTGAGGCAATTTAATATATGTCTTGTTCTCCAGTGCTTGACATCCATGGTTAGTTTAAATTGTTTCAACTTTGCGAGCCCTCCACCTCTGTGATACAGTTGAAAGGGGGTATTTTTGGAAAGAACAAGGCAGCCTGTGACTTGAATGGGTTTCATATGCAGGGTAATTCCTTCCACCTGTTCTCATGCTGGAGTTTTAAAGCCCTGCAAGAAGCATGACTATTTCAGGACTCAACCAACTTCTCAAACACTGTGAAGGGGACTTAATGGACTTTTGTTTGTCAGCAGCATTAAGTTTTTTTTTTTTTTACCCTGTGTAGCTCAGGTTTTGTTGTTTTTCTTTTTTTCAATGGAGGGGCAGGAAGGAGGGAATGGAAGGGTAGCATATCATCTAAATCAGGGGTTGGCGAACTATGTATGGCCTGCAGGCCAAATCTGGCTCACTGTCTTGTTTTTGTAAATAAAGTTTTATTGGAACAAAGCCATATTCATTTGTATACATATTGTCAACTGCTCCCTTTGTGTTGAAATGGCACAGTTGAATGGTTGCAGTGGAGATAATATGGCCTGCAAAGGCAAAAATATTTACTATCTGCCCCTTTGCACAAAAAGGTTCCCAGCCCCTGATCTAAGATCCTATTGTGTTGAAAAGTTTTGGATATAGAACATGTGGTGTAATGGAGGAAATTCCAACCATACTTAATTGAGACTGTTTTGGTTAAGCTAGAGAGTATTGTTTTTGACAAAGAAAATTTTCATGGGAATAAGATTTTGAAGGATGAATTCAATCTTTGAGGGTATAGCAGTTAAAATCCTTGAAAGTTTTTCTTTGGAATGGAGTCATTCTCTTGGTTATTCGTAGACCAAGGCAACCTGGAATGAATATTTTATTTAATACTGCTCCCAGATATTATTTTGACAAGAAGCTTTTCAACCCGTTTCGTGAATTGAATTGAAAGTGCCAGAAAAATGTATTCCATAGCTTTTAGAAAAAGAGTGATACATAGGTCCGGGCTTGGTGCTAAAGGAGTGTAGATGGAGGGGGTTGTTTCCCTCCTACTGGAGCGACTTTGTTAGCAAGGAGAGGTTATTCAGTATGTTTCCATTGACTGAGGAGAACAAGCATGTGGCTTGGTTGTTGCTCAGTACTGGTACCTGTCCAAGATGTATCTTCAGATTCTGTGGTGTGGATTTTCATGCACCTTACAAACTTCCCTACAAGGAGTTGCTTAATGAACTACAGAAATTTCTGGACACTGAAAAAGATGAAATAATTTTGGAAATTCCAAACCCACCTCCCAAGAAAATTCGACTACAAAAACCAGAAGATGGAATTGATCATCTGAATCAAAATGGAGAGGGAAGGATCTCGGTTATTGGAGATAGAAATATTGCTTCCAAGAATTCAAATTTAAATGTATGTAATGTATGCTTAGGAATTCTTCAAGAATTCTGTGAAAAAGAGTTCATTAAAAAGGTGTGTAAAAAGGTTGAGGCATCTGGATATGAATTCACCAACTTGGTATTTTCAGTCTCCTTCCCACCACAGCTATCTGTTAGAGAGCCTCATAGATTGGGACCACTTCATTAATCATCTCATCCATGCTTGTTTGAAGAGGAAAAATCAAAATTCATAGAGGTTATGTGACTTGCCCAATGTGCCTGGAATTTGGGTATACGTATGATTCATGCTCTTTTTAAAAAACAAAACAAAAAAACATGCCATCTCTCCATCTTGTAAAAAAAAAAAAAAAGAGTGATATATAAAGAGATTTAAAAGTGACAGGCTTTGGCAAAAGTGAGGTTAAATTTCTTTTCCAACTAGTTAACCAGAATCTATCCTGTTAATTAGGCTAATTATCACCTGTTCAGGGCAGAAATGCACTAAAGACTATTGGCTATAAGTAGCAGACTCCCTCTGGTACTGTATAAAAGCCCTCCTGGGATGCGTTTCAACTTTCCTTGGAAGCCACCCTTGAGCCTTCAGAGTTGAATTTACTAAATGAAACCTTTCCAATCTTAGAGCTCCTTGCTATAAACCATGCTTATGTTTTATATATAATCTGAATCAGGCAATTCTCAAAACCAGATCTAATTTACATAATCTAGATATTAGTATTATTATGGAACACTGTTGGTTTTGGGATAAGACTTCATTGATTGAGTCAAAGTTTTTGTTTGGACTTTGTACCTGTGCTTGTGGACATAACTATTGGAGAGGGTATGGCCAAAAGATGACCCTGTCTGTTTAGCACTGTGACATTTCTTTGGCTGTCATCAGTCTTTTGGTTATTCAACTTAGAGGAAAAAAGGGTGAAAATTTTAATTTCCTGTAGATTAGAGTTGCATATTGTATTTTAAACAAATATATAGTGTTTTAAAACATTCAAAAAATAAGATAGGCTGGATTACTGTGGAATAATAATTGTGAATTTAGTGACTGTTTTACATGGAAAAGTAGTTTTAAGTTTAAAAAAAAGTATCATAAATTTTTACTCAGCTATTTCCCAGGCCCAAAACAATGCAGGCATCTTAAAATTATGGTGCGTATAGATATTGAATCTATTATCATGGCAGAAATTTCTTGAACTTCTTCATTTTGCTTTGCTATCCTTTGGGGTACTTTTTTGGCATAAGGTGCTCATGTGACATAATTGAACATTGTAGTTGCTCTTTAGTGGTTGTCTTTTCATGCCTTTTTATGTGCTTCTTTATTCCAGAAAGTGATTGTTTTTCCATTATATTTGCAGCTCAGCAGAAATTCATATATATGGTAACCTTACTGGTGAAGACCACTTCAAATTCTATTTTCATTTTATCTTAGTGTATTGTATTATTATATAATTACTAAATCATACTAATTACAAAAGGAGGCTGTTATTTTCAAAGAAATATTCTGCTCATTGGTATTATTTGAGGAGCTTAGAGATTATTGAGAGGTCATCATTGGTGTGTTGGACTGTAGTGATGGGAACTCTGGAAACCCTGCACTGCTTTCACAGTGCAGTGTCTGTGTGGCATACTGGAAGACCAGCAATCCTGCCAATTAAGTTTTTTAACATGAGTTTATTTTACAATAATAATTTTGAATGAGTCAACACCTGTATTTCATGGCTTTGAGATTTTTCTTTCCATGATGATAAATGTAGGCCTGAAGTGCATTATGATATTCCATTTTTATTATTAAACCCATTATTTTTCTGCTCCCCAGTGAATGGATGGTTAGATTGCTTCCAGTTTTCACTATTTTAATGGGGAATTTTTTTTTACATACCTGTATATGTGCAAGAGTTTCTTAGTGGTATATACCCAGAACGGACTTTGGGATCAAAGGTATGGGTAGGCATGTTCAGCATTAAGTACCATTGCTAGTTTGTTCTTCAGAGTTGTTTTTCTAAGTTACACTAACTCTTGTGATGTTGTAAGAGCTCCTGTTTCCTTACATACTCCAGGTATTTGCAGATTTTAAAAAATTATTTCTCAATGTTTTTGTTGTTACAGTGTGTCTTGTAGTCAAATTTCCTTTTTTTTGGTAACTAGAGAGTTTAACATGACTTCATATGTTAATGGACACCTAGGTTACCTCTTCTGTGACTTTGCCTTAATTATCAGAATGAAACTTATGAGCATAGAGATAGGCCCCAGAGGCCAGTGTATGTTGGTATTGAAGTGGTAACTAGCTAACTTTTTAAAGATGCTCTGACAGTTCAGAGCCCAAGGTAAACAGAAGGACAAAAATGTAAGGAAGAAGCACTTGAGAGGAAGAAAATTAGAAATCCAAGGAGGAGGAGAGGACTGGATGATCATCTAATGTAGTTTGCAGTGAGGGAATGAGTGCCATTCCACAAGTGGGGAGATAATTAAGAAGAATGAAGACAGTAGTTAAAGAGTGAGAGAGAAAGCTTTCATCAGAAGTGGTTGAAATTATCAAGTAAACAATTTTATCAAAATACCTTCCTCCTTATAAATAAGTGGGATAGGTGTAGATCTTATTAAGTTGCTAATAAATGGAATAATTAGTTCACCTATTAAAGTAATGAAAGAAATACAATTTGAAAAAGATGACTATAGAACCCCCTGATAGAATATTTAGTTCATCTAGTAATTTGGAAAGTTAAGTTTAGGGATGCAGTTCCTTGGGCAAATACATAACCTTTCTGCTCTCTAGACATTCAAAAACAGTCACTTTTTGCTGAGAATATTTCTATGGCAAAGGTATATATTAAGATGGTGCCGTTAGTCATATATTTACAATTCAGCTTGCTACTAAATCTTCAGCTACACTTTGTACATATTGCCTAGTAACACCTGGGTTCAGAAATCTAGTTATTGTTATATAACTTAAAGTGAAGATATTCAGTATTCTTTCTTCATATTTTTAAATCTAGAGATATGGGTTTTAGTCTTGGCTCCATTATTGCAAAACATATGATAAAACATTTCAGAAAAGAAGGCCCCTTGGCATGTGCTGAACATCTTGTCTTGCACCTTTCCCACCCCTTTTCCCACCTGACTGCTCCTCAGAATTTAACAAGTAGGAGAACAAAGGCCCAGAGTAATTCTAAGTTTGGGAGAGGTGCTAACAAACAAAATAATAGCACATGTGACAATAAATAAAGAAACCTACTCTATGTATCAACAGTTCTAGAAAGTAGCTTAGAATTTAATATAAGAACCTTTATTTAACTTAATAATACTTTATAAATTTTAGTTAAAGGATTAACTCTCTGACTTTTACCACACTTTCCTACACACAAAAGATGGGGGTGGGGGTGGGGCTTTGTTCCAAAAAGTTTTAGTATAAAAAACATCTCAATTCCTAGAAATTAGAGTGGTCCTAATGAAAACACCTTTTGTTAAGAACCACTAAAGATATAATGTAAACTGTTCCACATTTAAAATCATTGCCCTGAAAATTTTCAGAGCATTCTTACATGGTCTTCTAATTTCCAGTGTTGTTGTTGAGAAATCTGCTATCTTTTTAATTTCTTTTGCTTGTGACTTTAGTTTTTCTTCCTTTTGAAATCCTTTAAAATCTCTTTATATTTGATAGAAATTTCCAGTGAACCTGATGAAAAGGAAGATAACAAACTGTGCTTTTTTATTATGCCTCATTTTTACTGCTTGACATTTTGATCTTTTAAATGATCATTATCCAGTAGGTAGATGCATAAGAACTGGAAACGGCATTAATGGCCCCCGAAGCCATTTTGGAGGCTGAGGGTCGTCACCTACATGAGATGTGGAGCTGTCTTGTTGGCTGGGCTCCTAGGTGCCTCTCAGTTTTAAAATCAAGCCATACCCCTGCTTTGATCCTCTTACCCTTTCCTGTCTCTGTTCTGAGGCTCAGTCAGAGGCTTTGTGTTCTCTCTAGCTCTTCTAAGTCTTCTCCACCCAGTTGGAATTTTCTCCTCTCTAGTTGTACTTTATTTAGGCCTCAGCTATGGCTTGTCATGTCATTTTTCAAAATTTTCTAAATGTTTAAAATTTTAAAATTAGTTTTAGTTGTTTTGAAAATGAAAGGAATCTGAAGCAAAAATGGAAGTTATGAAATATGGAAATCATGGATATTAGCATCTGGATATATAAATCTGGGTGGTAGGACAGAGCTTGGTCTTTTTCTGTGTGTTTGAAATCTGTCACAAGATGTAAAATTAGCACAAATGCTGGGAAAGGAGAAAAGACCACCCGATGTGAGAATTAGAAGCCCTGGGCAGCCTGGATGAAAGGCCCCCAGTTTCTGGGATATAAAGACCTCACATTGTGGTTCTGAAGCCAGGCAAGTTCAGGGAGAGGAAAAAGAGGCCTAATGCCCGTCTTCATTTCCTTCCGCCAATCCAAAATCGTTTATGGAGCACCGCTGTGTGCCTGGCACTTTTCTGGACCTTACGAATTTAAGGCTGAACTAAACATTGTCTTATTAGTTTGTGTGCTTGTTTCATTTGTCTTTTTAGATTGTAATTATTCTATGGCTGTATGTCCTTTTACTGAACCTAGGATAGAACTCTTTTCACAAACACATTAGATGACATCTTATCACCAGTACGATTTTGCAAACAGACTCTTTTTAATATATCATAAATTCGTTAAATAAGAAATTTCACATGAAGGACCACCATGTGAGGGAGAAACGCATTTATAACATTGAGTTAAATCCAGTGTTAAGTCCTAGGGCTTCCCTGCTTCCCTGGGAACTGGATGGCTGTTGTCATTTAGGTGGGCAGCAGGCCATTGGGAAGGCATCCCAGTGGCATGGCTCTGTGAATGCACGTCCACCTCCTTCCCGACTCCACCTGTGCATTGCCTCTCGCTGACATTCTCTCGGCTATCTCTGCATTTCCAACTGACACCTTGCTTTTAACATCAAAATTAAATGCCACTTCCAGGAATCATTCTCTAAGCTGATCCCTCATCTCCAATCCACTTCATTGATTTGCTTCCTCTTTTAAAATTTATTTTTTTAAATAATTTTTCCTAGTGTTGAAGTTTTTTTGTGAGTAATTTTTCTTGAATAATTTTTCTTAATAGCCTGTGATTTCCTTGAGAGCAGAATCCACCTCTTTTTCACCTTTGCTTTCCCTATACCATCTAGAATAGTATTTTTTGGAATAGTTGGGTCAGGTTTTTTTTAAGTAGGAAAGTAGGTGCAGAACAAGCATTGATGCCTTTTGCTTCTGAGGTCTATGTTGTGGAACAGAAATGCACATTTTTGCTCAGAGTCTCTTCTGGAGACTTCAAGATGGACTTTGTCAAGGCCCCAAGGGGAGCCTGGATGGGTGACAGAGTCCTTACTGACTTGCTGCATGAAAGCCAATAGTTTAGAATATTTGAGGACTTAGAATTTGTGTAGTTCCAGGAAACATCCCTTTGATGAGTAGGTCTTAATCTTTATAAGGATATTTTGCATTGGTAGTATTTCAGGCTCTTTTCAAAGTACCAGTACATGAGTTTTTATACAGCAAATTATAAAATATGTGATGTTTTCTGAAAGTCAAGTAGTGGCCTTAGTTCTGAGTTGTCTGGCTTTTGTTATTTCAAGACAGGCATTAAGCTTTACTTTAACATTTTTATTACATATGAATAATAGAGTACATATATTGAAGTTTCATGGATGTAATTTTGTGAAATGTACATCATGGTAGATTTAAAAATGAGGGATTTATTTTGTCATTCATAAAGTTGTAATGCAGTCAGGAGAAACTATTTGTTAAAAGATAGCATCTACTTAACCTCCTTATTTATTTCTTATAGGAGAAGGTTAGATCCACAATAAATACATGAAGGAATAAGTAGATAGGGGAATTTATCTTGGAAATAAGATCCCTGTCATGGTTTTGAAATGTTAAATGCATGAAGACCTGTCAGAGAGATATACGGACATATTTTTTTACAGTGCATATTGAAGTATTTAGCTATATTTATCATTCTCTAGTACCCGTAAGCAATGATCAATTGACGCCGTAATTTGAAAGTCAGTTTTTTTTAATGGGTGTAAATATAGTACCTCTACACATATGTTATATAGCTATATAAATTGGCAATTTTAATATCAGTAAAATACTTTTCAATATTTTATATGGAATTTCTTAAATATTTAGAAAATTTTACTTATTACATTTAAAATCAAACTTTATAAAAATATTACTCTATAAGAACAGGGATTTTCATAAAAGGCCATTTCTTAATTCTATTGATAAGAATTTTTCAAACTCTGAGTGATTAATTTGTTAAAGTGGTTCACATTTGCCTTAAAATGGGAAAGCCATTTGTTTGAAGCTTGGGATTTTTTTTCTCCTTAAAGACTAAGGAAGTTTATAAAATTATGCCTAAAACCTCTATGAAAATTATATACTCTCTTTATATCTGCTTGATTGTTTTATAATTTAAAACACATATATTATAATTCTATATTTTCATTTGCATTAACTTGCTAGAGGCCTAACTCCATCCTTGACATGAAATCCCACTTGCATAGCCATGTTCTGTCTTTGTGGCATAGTGCTTTTATCAAGTTATTAAAATGTTTCCATTTTGGATATTGGGTTTTAGTTTGCTTTTATTTGGTTGTTCATTATCCTAAATAATTAGCTGGACACTAATTTATTTTGTTAGTCACAGGGATCCTTTAAAGTAAATTACATTAGAAATAAAAAGTATATTTTAGTGATGATTTCATGAATGCAAGGGACAGATGAACCCAGAGGAACAATTAAAGTTCTTTTGTTTATGTTTTTTATTTGCTCTATTATTAGATGTGTTAAAAGAACTTAAACAGTGAATAGTGAGGCTGAAATATTTTCTAGTATGAGTCCTGATTTCATATTTTCAGTTTTTCTCATGGAGGAAATCCTTAGTTTATTTTCCTCAAATACCAATTTTTAAAAAATAAATTGCTATAGTCTGATTTTTATTCTTCTCCAAGGAAACTTTGTATGTACCTGTATGGTCATGCAGAAGGACACCTTGTTCAAGAAACACTTTTGGGATATGCTCTCCTTGCCAGAGAGCATGGTGGCGGTGGAGCGGTTTGCTGTGTACCTGAGCGGTGCCGTCACAAGTGGGCGGGCGAGCTGGGGTGGCCACGGCACGACGGGGAGCCCTGGGATTGTCGGAGTAGTTTAGTGTGGATAGCTTTTCATTTAGCTTTGCTCTGACAGCCCATGCCCTGGATAAGTGGTGGAGGCCTGTGCAGGTGAAATCTATTCTCACATTTGCCTCAGGGGTGACTGGACTGTAACAGAATTTTTCAAACCCGTTGGGCCCAACCGCAAAGCAGAGAATAAATGGCTGAAGTGCCAGGCCTGGACAGAAAAATCAATGCCTGGTTATACAGACATGACAGAGCAGGTCTGCAGCTCTCCCCACAAAAGTCTGTGCTTTACTTTAAAAACCTCCTTCTTGCTGGGTTTTATGTGCTTGTACGTTTGTAATATTTACGTTCTTTCTCCCTTTCCCTCTGTGCAGGAAATTTACATGCCATTTATGTGACAGAAGTTTCACAGAGAAGTGGGCCCTCAACAACCACATGAAGCTCCACACGGGAGAAAAGCCATTTAAATGTTCCTGGCCCACGTGCCACTACTCGTTCCTCACCGCCTCGGCCATGAAAGACCACTACAGGACCCACACAGGTTTGCGATGCCAGCTCCCTGCAGGGAGGCCGGGCAGGCTAGACTGTGTGCCCTGCTTCACTGTGCACATTGATTATTTTAAAGCTCATGAATAGAAACGATTTCCTATTTAAAGAGTTTGCTTTAAGATTGTAGTAATTACATAGTAACAGGGATGGTATTTCATTTTTTAAAAATGAGATGCAGGGTAATTTTAAAGTCATATTTTTACATGCGTATGTGTGTGTGCATATGTTTATACAAGGTAAGCTTCATTTCTAGAAGCTCATTTGGAAAGATTATTTATATTTCCATAGAGAACCAGTCTTGTATTTTGCTACTGATATAGACTAGCTCCATAATATTATTTAATATTATTGAATACTCATTTAACTTACCATTTATACAATTTTTAACCAAATTATTATTTGTTTGAAGAGGAGATTGCTATCAAATATAAGAGTTTTTGATTAATACAGAGTCTAATCTGAACTTAGCTACTATAATTTTTTAAGAAAGTTATAAATTTAACAAGAGTCCAAATTCATGGCCATTTTACATGAAAGCATATATTGGACTATATGGGATTTGGATCAATTGATAATAAGTGCAGGATTACTAATACATCTATGATAGCAGTTCTGGCCTTCATAAATATATATCCCATTAAACCACACAGTGATTTTCTATGTTTATGATGTGATTTTCATTGTCCAAAGAACAGGGCTCAGAACTTCCTGACATTCTTATATTTGAGTACTCTCCTTTTATCACTCTAGCCATACTATTGTGAGTTATTTGGTATTTTTGTGCTCTTCTTTCTCATTATGCCACCCAGAAAATATTTTGTTTCAGAGAAATAAAATGAATAAATTTTCATCAACATTCCCAAATGTTCATCTGATTGCCCAGAATCCTGCATTATTGTTAGAAATTATAGGTTAAAAGTTATTCTGAAGCAGTGTGTGGGAAGCCCAAGCCTCCTTAGCTTCTCTGACAAGGGTGTTGACGATTTAAGGTCTCCAGCCTGCCCTGAGAGATCACTTATATCGAACAGCAGATGAAAAGCCAGTGCAGATGTAATTTATCGTCAGCGTTTCCTTCTAAAGAATAATTGTGGAGACTTGGCGAGATCAATAATATGGATTTTTGTTGCTAGGTCTTGTAGTCTGCACCATAATGAGAGATAGGGGACAGTGGCTGTTTTCTAATAGAAAATAAAGGATTGGTTTCCATGTCTTTCTACATTTGAATGCAAAATGCCACAATTGAAACTAACGCAAGTTGTTAAGAAAAGAAGTCCCTTCCATTCCATCTCCACTATCATATAAATATGGCATGTTAAATGAACCTACTTCTAATGAGTGAAATAGGACACCTAGTTTTTTCAAAAAATGTTTTTCTTGAGAAATAGGTATCTCTATCCTCTGTTTCCCTACTGCCCAACCCTAACACCTTTCCCCCTCCAAACAACAACAGCAAGAAAAGGAAATGAAAAGTGAATTTAAAATGAAAACAAAGCAAACAACAGCAACAACAACAAAAAACAAATCAAGTCACCAAGATAAGTATAACAGACATAATGCAGTGGAGAGTAACATCCTGAATGAAATCTTACATATATTAAAAAAAAATCAAGGTCACTAATGTATCACCTAGAAAATGAATACTTTTATCCTAGTGCCTAGGCATATCTTAAAATAGGAAAGGCAGTAAAACTTTATGTATAATACAGGATATATACATGTGGAGAATATAAATCTCTTAAGGATTTTTCTTTGCTTGTTAATGTATTTATTTTATAAGAAAGATATGGTCCCCGAGAACTTCATCAGTGAAAGAAAGCAAGCCTACTTTGCTTGAATCCAGCAGTAGTAAGAATATTCTCTCCTCACTAGAAAGATTGCCAGGGGGGTGATGCAGTACCCGAATCCCCTCTGCCACACACCTACCCATTTCATGCATGTGTATGTGCACGTGCATGTGACTGTGTGAAGGTGTGCGTATGTACATCCTGGCACACAGACACATTCCCACACATGCCCAAGGGTTTAACACCAACACAACTAGAGTGATGAATAAATTGTAGAGAACAATTTTGTCTCAAAATGGAATGGTATGTTAATATTAATGAGTAAATGTCTTTTGGAATTTTTAAAAAAGTCTACTTTCAGTGTTATTTAATTGATAATATAGCTAGTTAGAGAGATTTATATTTCAAATTGATTAAATAATTAAGAGTAATTATAATTAAACTTTATTCTTCACAGCCCATCTACACTATTTTTCTGTTTCTATATTGAAATAATGTTACCAAAGAATAAGCTTAACCCCAAAAGTGGAAAGGAAAATATTTTTAAGTTCAGCCTTATTTTTTAAATGATAATAATGAGCATTTTAACTTACCCCATTGTGAAATAAGATTTGGTTAAAACGTTCTTCATTAATGCATGTTCATTAAAAATTAGAAAAGCTAGTAATGCTCTTTAATAAAGGGGGGACTCTTTGATTACCAAAGTTATTCTCACTTTCAATATTTGCTATTTTTTTCCTAACCTAAAAAAAGCAATTAGAATTCTGAAATGCATTAAGCTAAATTTCTGATATGATAAACTAAAACATTTTAGAACAAAGCAGGCTTACTAGAGCAAAACCCTTGAAAGACTTGTTGCATTAAATGTCTGAATTAGCAAAATAGATAAAGGTAGATACAAATGATTTATTTTATTTCTGGAAAGTTATTTTATAATTTCACTGAATCTCTCCAAGGTTAGCATTTTAATTCTCTTTTGCTCTTCTTTGTGAGTCTTATGGGATAAAACTGCCTAGCTTGCCAGCACATATTGCCTACAGTAGAAATATATTTGCATTCATGAACTGTAGGGCACCATGTTAGCTCAAGTAAAAATACTAAAAAAAAATGAGCATTTCCACAACTTAACAAATACTAAGTCTGCCAAATCTATCTCTGATTGTTGCAGAGGTTTCCAGTCAAGAGCTGTAATTAAAGATGAGTAATATCAGTTTTTCCGTAATTTCTTTAGCATTCCCTAGACTTCTTTTTTTTTATGCCATGAAAGTTTGAGAAACATAAACAGCATTGAATTGCTATTGGTACTGAGTAATGTGGATTTTATGTTACTTGAGATTCTTCAGTGTGTTCAAGGAAGCCATTTAATTCATATTAAGTAGGAAGTTATTAAAGAGGGTCCTGATAGAATCAGGTAAAACCAATTCAGTATCCATAAGTTGCTAGAAAATTCAATATATTTTATTTAAAATATTGTATATTAACTATGCCAAGCAATCTTTACTCAGCTCAGAGAGGCCAGATGTATGGGAATTGTAAAAAATCAGCATATGCATAAAAACTGTTCGAGTGCATAAAGCAGCCCCATCTGGAAGACATCTAACAGAAATGAAGTTGTACAAAACCATTCCATTGATAATAAAGCTAATTTTTATGGGTCTGACAAGTATGTAATTATGTTCAGTGGTGCTTTTCAGATTTTATCACAGTCAATAAACCGCAGTGGTAATTTCATTCCCATTTGACATATTTACATGGAAACATTTGATTGGAGGAATTAGTAACCCTGAAAGCCTTGATAGATATGTTTTAATGATCTGTGACCTCCGCGGTCCCTCATCTGTTTACTGTTGCAACAGGCGAGAAGTCCTTCCTGTGTGACCTCTGCGGCTTTGCTGGCGGGACCCGGCACGCCCTCACCAAGCACCGGCGGCAGCACACAGGTCAGTAGGGCCGCTGCCGCCCTGGGGTGTTGTGGGCAGCAAGGCCTCTCCAGCAGCGAGGAGTGAGGGAGGCGAAAGGGAGGGAAAGGAAATGCCTTCGCCATCAACTCTGGGCTTCGTCCACCACTCTCTTTTTGATTTTTCTTAAATGCATATACTTGGGAGTTGAGAAAACATTCTAGTTGAATGACAAGATATTAAATAATCTCATTTTATGGTATGTTTTAAAAGTAGGCATATTGCAAATTTTAGAGATCAGGAGTCTTCAGGAAATTCATGTTAAACAGGTTAAAAAATATCTGGCTCCCATACGCCAGATCTCTCATTGTTTTTTTTTCTGTAGCTGAGATTTGCCTGGTTAATCGGGACATTTGTTTTTTTTGTTGTTGTTGAATTGTAGCATCTCTTTATATATCATGGGTATTATACCCTTATCGGATATGTGATTTCCAAATATTTCTCTCATTGGGTTGGCTGTGTTTTCACACCCTTTATCAAATTTCATTGCTATTTTGTACACTCTAATAAGTCTATATACGTAATTATTTTTGTAGTTTTAAATTAAACATGACTGGGACAATCCTGGTTTATGTCTGTCATCCCTGCGTTATTATTTATTACACCAATTTTCACTCTGTAAAGTGTTCTAGTTTAGATGAGAAATCATATGATAACCCAAATTGTAACTCAGTGTTGGACTTTTCTTTGGTTAACATGAGAATGGTCAGGTTTGGCAGTCACACTTACAATGGCAAAAAATTCAGGTACATAAAATATGTTGCTTTATGGTGCATTTTATTTCATTCTTCACATAGTTATATTTAACAGTTAGGTACAGGTAGTGTTAAAGCCCAATATGGTATTTGCAAGATGAATGAAAGTTAATGCAGACCATTCCTTTTAGATCTTGAGTCTCTAAAGTGATTCGCTATTTCCATATGGGATAAGGGTTATTCTTGAGTCAGAGAAATTTCTCATGTTTACCATAACTTTGGAAACAAACAACTTTGAAACATAAAATTCTATTTTAAATTTATAGAAACAATTTATGAACTCATTGTTTTAATCCACTAACTTAAAAATTCAGTGTAGGGGAGGGCACAAGAGGCCCAGTGAATGACAGTCAACCTTGACAATTGTCTTGAGAAACTGGAAGTATGTGTAGTAAAAGCATGTTGTGGGGATTTTTATTAGGTTTTTCGTTGATTGATGGCCAAGTTGTTACTATTGAAATGGCATTGTAGCTAGCAAACACACCTGCAGGGGTGGCCTGGGGAGTTGCCCACTCAGCAGTCCTCCCCTCACCAGCCATTCACACCCTTTTCCCACCAGGATGGAGACAGCCACACTGTGATCACAGCGCGTGCAGGTGATAGATTGTAAAGCCTGCGTTGTGCAGCCACAACTTTATATTTTATGTCAGGTCCAGAGCCTCCTTATTACTTTGCTATTAACTTGATTCTGTATGGGACAATGTCTCAGAGACAGAAGTATCTGTCTTTTTGGCATTTATCTGCCTCATGACACAAATCAAAGATGATTCTTTAAAACAAAAAATCAGTTCTTTAGAACCTTCATTTCAGTGAAAATGGCTTAGTACAACTCAGTCTAGGCACATAGATTTTGCACTGAATTTACAACATTTAAGCAACACACAACTTTTTTTCGCCAAGGCCAGGATTATATGGTACATTTGAAATCTGTATTTCTCTGATGTATTCCTCTTCGACAGGGTTTACCTTTTACCTCAGAGTGTGCAGGCAAATTACAGTCCACTCAGAAAGGGAGTGGTATCAAAAGTGGTCCAAATGGCGTAAATAATTCCCTGCTGCAACATGGACTGTCTAGGGGGCCGACACAAAACATCTTCCATTCCAAGATTTACTTTTATCGCCTGTCAGAGACCCTTGATTCAGGGGCAGGGAGCAAATCCTCCTGTGCAGCTGAAGAGGCTTGGCCAGCTTAAAAGCCACCAGCCAGCCCCGAAGAATGCCAAGTATTAGTTTTCAGGCAGGGTGGACTGCCAGATTGCTAACACAGAAAAGGACACTGCTCTGTGTCAACAGCCATCCTGGGGTCCCTCTGCCATCGTTCGTTTCCTTTCTTATCAGTGGTACCTAAGATGCAAAATGCTCCTTGATAGTTCTTTTGGCCAGGATTGTTGCTCCTAAAGGAAAGTATGAAAAACAAAACAACGTAAGCTAATATGTACAGTTATGTCAAATACGGGAAAAATAGGATAAAAGCCAACTTTCCCTTTTTGTTCTGCTTTTAAAAATAAGATTGTATACCAGTAGCCCTTTTGACTTACAGACAGCCTTGTTCAATAGTGGTCACCAGTACCACCTAACCCATAGATTTCTTCACCCTTGTGACTTTAGAATGAGGAAGGATTCAGAAGAAGCGCTGTTCACCATGTAGCATGTCGATTTGGTTAGTCAATCAAAAGTTTTTCTGTCACAGGTATATGCATCCCTTCATATAGTAACTGTCTCATTTCAAGCATTTAAATATTTAGTAGAGAAACTGAAAATCTTACTTAAAATGTGTAAGAGTTTCATTCTAAGTTTACAGTCTAGAAGTTGGGTTTATATTTTGACTATATTTTGGAATATATTGGGACTAATATATTGGGACTACCAAGAAACTACTTTTCTGTTTCTGAAGTTTAATTTCCTACTCAGAAACTGCTTTTAAAATTTACCAAATTATGAATTAGAAGATAATTTTTAACATAATTGATGAGTTACAAATTGACTAATGAGTACAGATTTGAATAAACTGTAGATTGTATGAATTGACATGGAGGTTATCCCATATCAGGGGCCCAGACATGATTGAGTCTTTCTTAATGGTTATAACATAATGTTTTATGCAGCATAATGTATTTGTAGTATTCTGTTATTTTCCTATTAGCCTCTATATTGTTCAATATTTATTATATTGCATAATTTAATCTGTAGTATGGTCAATATAAATATACAATAAAAACTTAAAGTTTTTTACAATATAATGCTAGTTTTATATGCTACCTAGCTAATAATCAAATTATTAACATTACAGAGAACATAAACGGGATTTTTAAATGTTACTTTTAAGTTTATTAAAATTTCATTAGACGCCTCAATGAAATAAACCACATTGAACCTGCTTTTAAAGAGTTTATGTTAAACCCCTGAACCAAGGAAATGAAATGTAAAGATTTTAGGTGACCTTTAATTTAGATCACTGACTTAGGTAATGGGGTCCAAAATGTTATCCTTTTAGCCCCTCCAGATTCTTGCTAAAATTTTTGAAAAGTGGATAGCTAAAAGATGATTTTTTCAGGCTTGCTTTTGTCCACCAAGGCTATTAGAATAAACTAGCTAGAAGTGAGTTATGATACCAAAACCTTTTTCAAACAAGTAGATTGAATGGATTAAGGAGATGTCAGAATATACTTGCGAATTGCATAATGGAAAAAATCTTTAAATTGCTTGACCACTTAGATTGATTATACTGTGTGTAAAATTGGAAAAAAAAATTAATTAGAAGTGGAAGATTTATACTACTTTACTTGAATTCTTATTATAAAGCTACAATAATCATGACAGTGTTGTAATAGCATAAAAATAGACAAATAGATCAATGGAAGAGAATAGTCTAGAAATAGACCTCTGCATTTATTTGTCAATGTTCTGACCATGGTACAATATTTAATGATAAATCTAATAAATGATGTATAAAACCTCTACAGTGAAATATTGAAACTGTTGCTGAGAGAAAGTGTAGAAGACCTTAAATAAGTGGAGAGATGCAACATATTCCTGGGTCTGACAATCAATTTTGTTACGATCTCATTTCCTCCCACATTGATCAATCCAAATCTTATCAGGCTTTATTTTTCATTTTGGTAGAAATTTACAAGCTGACTTTAAAAGTCATATGGATATGAAAAGATCTGTGTAGCCAAACAATTTTTAAAGAGAAGAAAAAAGTTGGAACGACTCATACTTCAAGGCTGTTTATAAAACTGCATTAATTAAGTCACTTCTATATTGACATTGAAGTAGATAAAGTAGTTTATAGTACTAGACCCATACATATACGGCCAATTGATTTTGACAGAGATGCAAAGGGAATGCAGTCTTTTCAACAAATAGTTCTGGAACAACTGGATGCCCATAAGCAAAAATAAATAAATAGAAGAACTTTGATTTGTACTTTTTACCATACACAAAAACTAACTCAAAATGGATCATAACCTAAATTTTAAAGGCTAAAAATATAAAAATTCTAGAAGAAAATATAGGAGAAAATCTTTGTGACCTTGGATTAGCAAAGCTTTCTTAGAAATGGCATAAAAAGACTGATCCATTAAAGAAAAAGTTAACTTGAAAAATTAATTGAAAATTTTATAAATTAACTTTTACTCCTTGAAAGACACTGTGAAGAAAATGGAAAAATGAAGACAAGTCATAGAAAAACATATGTGCAAATCATAAATCTGATAAAGAACTTGTATCCAGAATGTATAAAGATCTTGCATTAATTTTAAGAGAACAACCCAGTTATAAAAATTGCCTAAAGATTTGAGCAGACATTTTGCCAAAGAATATAAATGTATGACAAGCACGTGTAGAGTTTCTCAACATCATCAGTTACTAGAGAAAAGCAAAGTTAAAGGCAACACCAAGTTTTGGTGAGGGTTTGGAACAACTGGAACTTTCATGCACTGATGGTGGAAATGTGAAATGGTAAAATCACTTTGGGAAACAGTTTGGCAGTTTCCTGCAAAGTTAAATATATACGTATCCATTCCATTCCTAGTTATTTACCCAAGAACAAAGGAAATATTTGCTCATACAAAGACTGTATGTGAAGATTCATAGCAGCTTTATTCATGGTACCCACAAGTAGCCTTCAGTGGGTGGGTGGATAAACAAACTGTAGCACATTCATATGATGGAGTACTACTCAGCAATAAAAGTAATGTTTTAGTGCCCAAAGTAACATGAATGAACCACCAAATTATGCTGAGTGAAGGAGGCCAGACAAAAAAATAGTACATGCTGTGTGTTTCCATTTAGATAAAATTCTAGAAAAAAGCTAACCAATATATAGTTACAGAAGGAAAATCAGTAGTTGTTTGGAAGTGGGAAGAACAGGTCTGTCTAGGTAGATATATGTCAAGTTAATAAAATATTTAATAATATGTGTGTTGTCCAGATGAGTGTTTCACTTGGTATTTCTGTTTTCCATGTAAACTTCACTTTGACATTAATGTGGAGATACATTACTCATTGAATTTAATAAACAGCTCAGTTCTTCTAAACTAAAATATGCATGTGTAAGTTTTCAGATATGCATATGCATAAATGTTTATATGTTTCCATGATATGTATGAGTCCTGCATCAGATTTGAAGAGATCGCGCTATTTTCCATTAGCCTTATATAACCACAAAGGTCATATTTTGTTCCTCCAGTAAAAGCGAACCCTGCCATCATCCTGAAAGTGATTTTTTGTATAAGTCATTTCAGTACAATTGAGTTGTCTGAAGCAATTTAAGCAGCTTGACCAGAGGTTTAAAAACTGAGAACAAAGCAGATCCTGGATGTCCACTTGGTTAGGGTGCTCGTGATGGGATTTATCTTAAGAATAGATGGTTAAAAGGGAGAAAAATCCCTTTCAGCTCCTGAAGCATTTTCTTCTGCTTTGTATATATCATCTTCTCTTTACAAGAATGAGTCAAATAGAAATATTTCCTTGTATGAAGTGTTAAATGATGATTTTACGTCATGTCCACTCTCCAGGTAAAACATTAACTATTTCATGTTTGCCTGAGGCCTGTTGTTTTCCCTGTCCTGAGCTCATGGTGAGAACCCTTTGTGTAGTCCTTTGTCTGCCTTTGTCAGACTTGTTTCTGGATAGCAGTATTTAGGTAGTCCTGGTACAACAGTGATAAGAGTGGCCAGTCCCTGGCCACATATTCTATGTGGTTTTGGTCAGCTCTGACCCTCACAGCTACCCTACATGTTTTGTAGTGTCCTTCTGAACTTGCTCGAGGTCCAACAGGTAGCAATAAAATATGGCCAGACTGAAGTCTAGTGGGCTTCTTCTAACTTCGACACAGTACTGCAACAACAGATAAAATACCATCAAAACAGGGGTGTGGGTGCAGCTCAGTGGTTGAGTACCTGATTCCCATGTACGAGGTCCTGGGTTCAATCCTTGGTACGTCCTCAAAAAATAAACAAAACCCATCAAAACAGATGTGCATTCATCCAATTAAGTGTTCCTACTTTTTTGGGTAAGGCCACATAAATGGACTTAGAGAATATGGGATGAATTTCTAAATGTCAGGGCAGATATATTTTGTTACTAGCTGAATAGGTGTAATTTTAAACTAAGATATTTCATCCTGTGTCTTCTACATAAGGTCAGTGTATGTATAACACTCCAATAAAAACATGGGAAGAGGTAAAAGTAGAATTGTTGAACATGCATAAAATCAATCTACTATATAGGTAATATTGGTCAGGAAAAAACTTTGTTGAGAGAAATATTACTGTGTATTAGTTGTTTTGTTTTGTTTTTTTAGAGGAAGGGGGTTTTCTCTTGTTCAGTGCTGTCCAATAAAACTATGATGCAAACTACACTTCTTATTTGAAATTTTCTAGTAGCCATATTTAAAAAATGTGAGAGAAGTGGATGTGGCTCAACCAGTTGGGTGCCAACCTACCACACGGGAGGTCCCAGGTTTGGGTTCTAGTGCCTCCTAAAGAAGATGACCAGATGCTGCACTTGCTGCTCAGAGCTAGATGCCACACCCTCTGCAGCAAGGTTGATACCACACCCACTGCACTGAGCTAGATGCTACACCCACCACAATGAGCAGATGCCTCAACGAGGAGATGCCACAAGCCAGCAGATGCTGCAACTCGTGAGGAGCAGATGTGGCTCAGGCCTTTGGGCACTCGCCTCCCATGTGGGAGGTCCCAGGTTTGGTTCCTGGTACCTCCTGGAGAAGGCAAGCCAACACCGAGCAGACAGACGAGAAAACCATTTGGGGGAGGTGGGGATAAATGAAGAAAAAATAAAAGCAAATAAATAAATCTTTTTTTTTTTTTAAAGAGACTGAAAACAAAGACAACTTTAAAAAAAGGTGAAATTAAATTAATTGTAATAATATAGTTAATCAAATATATCAAGTATTATTTAAATATGATATCCATATAAAAACTATTAGTGATACTCTTTTTTTCTGTACTATGATTTCAAAATTTAGCATGTTTCTGAGACTCCTACCACATCTCAAGTCAGAGGCTAAATTTTCATCTGAAATACGTGAGCTATATTTAAATTTGCTCAAACTTACACTTAAAAAGTAGATTCACATTTGATGCCATTCCAAACAAAAGTTTTCCGGTAGTTAAATCAAGTATCAGTTTTTAATTTAAGTTTACATTAAGTAAAAATAAATAGCCACATATCAATTGCTCAACAGCCAGTGTAGCTAGTGCAATTAAAAATGAGTAGGGACATCCAGGAAAATGGTGTCGATGTAGGGAACACAGACAACTACAAGGATATAGAATAAGAGGAACCAAGTATCAAAAAGGATCCTTACCACACACAAAGAAACAACAAAATAAAACTCCAGATTAGAAAGAGAAGCTAACCAACCAAATAAGCCCATCAAGATAAACAGATTCCTAGAACCAACAAAAAATTACAAGCCATACAAAGAAACAGGAAGACATACCCAGTCTAATGAACAAACTAAAAACGAGGAGAAGATGCAGAACATGGAACAACTAATCAAGGATGCCCAAACAAATATCATGAATCAGCTTACGTGACGGAAGAGATAAAGGATATTAAGAAGATACTGGGGGAAAACACTGAAGAAATTGTAAACGTATAAAAAGATAACAGATCTGATGGTGATGAATGGCATGATGTAAGAAATAAAAAATACACTGGAAGCACTTAACAACAGATTTGAACAGGCAAAGGAAAGAATCAGTGATGTTGAAGACAGTACATCTGAAATCAGACAGATAGAACAGATTGATAAAAAGATAGGAAAAATTCAGCAGGGACTTAGGGATTTGAATGACAACATGAAACGCACCAACATACACATTATAGCCATCTTAGAGGGAAAAGAGAAGGGAAAGGGGGCAGAAGGAGTGTTAGAGGAAATAATCACCAAAGATTTCTCGACTCTTTTGAGTGACATGGACATACATATCCAGGAAGTGGAGCACACCCCAAATAGTATAAATCCTAACAGGCCTACCCCAAGACATATACTTATCAAATTGTCCAATGCTCAAAACAAAGAGAGAATATTGAAAGCAGCAAGACAATAGAGATCCATCACATACAAGGGAAGCTCAATAAGATTAAGTGCTGATTTCTTATATGAAACCATGGAGGCAACAAGGCAGTGGTATGACACATTAAGGTTCTAAAAGAAAAAAAAAACGTCAGCCAAGAATTCTGTATCCAGCAAAGCTGGCATTGGAAAATGAGGAAGAGTTCAAAATATTCACAGATAAACAGAAATTAAGAGAGTTTGTCAACAATAAACCTGCCCTTCAAGAAATACTGAAGGGAGTTCTGCAGGTTGAAAGGAAAAAACAGGGGAGAGAGAGAGTTGGAGAAGTATAGGAAGGAAGATAATTGGTAAGAATATCTGAAAAGATCAAAAGAGAAATAAAAACAGCATATGATATACATAAACCTAAAGAAAATATGGATAATGTAAGTAATTCCTTAACAGTAATAACATTGCGTGTTAATGGATTAAACTCTCCAATCAAGAGACACAGATTGGCTGAATGGAAAAGGAAATATGCCCTATCTATATGCTGTGTACAAGAAACTCACCTTAGACCCAGGAACGCAAGGAGGCCGTAAGTGAATGGTTGTAAAATACACAGACAATAACCAAAAGAGGGCAGGAGTAGCTGTACTAATAATATTGGACAAAATAGACTTTAAAGGCAAAACAATTGGAACAGACAAAAAAAAGGACACTATATATTAATGAAAGGGTTAATCTGTCAAGAAGAAAGAACAATCATAAACATTTACGCACCTAACCAGGGCATCTCAAAATACATGAGGCAAACATTGGAAAAACTAAATGGAGAAATAGATGCCTCTATAATTATAGTGGGGGACTTTAATTTACCATTATCACCATTAAACAGAACATCTGAGCAGAGGATCAATAAAGAAACAGAGACCTTGAATAATATATTAGAAGATCTAGACCTAATAGACATATACAGAATGTTCCACCCAAATACAGTGTTATATACATTCTTCTTGCACATGGGTTATTCTTCAGTATAGACCACATGCTAGTCACCAGAACAACTCTCAACAAGTTCAGAAAGATTGAAATTATACAAAGAAATTCTCGGACCACAATGGAGTGAAGGTGGAAATCAGTAAAGGGCAGAGAACCAGATTAGGCACAAAGATACGGAAGTTGAACAACACACTCTTACACAATGAGTAGGTCAAGGAGGAAATTCCAAAAGAAACCAGTAACTACCTGGAAATGAATTAAAATGACAACACAACATATCAGAACTTATGGGATGCGGCAAAAGAAGTGATGAGAAGGAAATTTATAGCCATAAATGCCTATCGTAAAAAAGAAAAAGGTATAACCAATGACCTAACTGTATATCTGGAGAAATTAGAAAAAGTACAACAAACTAATCCCAAAGCAAGTAGAAAGAAGGAAATAACAAAGATTAGAGCAGAGCTGAATGAAATTGGGGGGGGGGGGGGACACTTGAAAAACTTAAAACCAAAAGTTGATTCTTTGAGAAGATTAATAAAATTGACAGACCCTTAGCTAGACTAATAAAAAAAGAGAGAAGATGCAAATACATATAATACGAAACAAGGAAGGGCATATCACCACTCATCCCACAGAAATAAAGAGTATCATAAGAGGATACTTTGAAAAATAGTATGCCAACAAGATCATAACTTAGATGAAATGGACAAATTTCTAGAAACACACAAGCAGCCTACATTGACAAAAGAAGAAATTGATGAACTCAACAGACAAATCACAAGTAGCAAGATGGAATTAGTCATCAAAAAGCTCCCAACTAAGAAGAGCCCAGGACCAGAAGGCTTCACAGATGAATTCTACCAAACATTCCAGAAAGTACTAACGCCAATCCTACTTAAACTCTCCAAAAAATAGAAGTTCAGGGTACATTGCCTAAACCATTCTGTGATGCCAGCATCACTCTAATACCAAATAAAGACACCAAAAGTAAAACAAGAACATAATCAAACGAATTATACACCATGACCAAGTGGGTTTCATCCCTGGTATGCAAGGATGTTTCAACATAAGAAAATCAATTAATGTAATACATCACATTAACAGACTGAAAGAAAAAAGTCACATGATAATCTCTATTCATGAAAAAAAAAAAAAAAAGATTTGACAAAACACAGCACCCTTTCCTTATAAAACCGCTTCAAAAGATAGGAATATAAGGAAACTTCGTCAATGTGATAAAGAGTATATATGAAAAACCCACAGCTAGCATCACATTCAATGGCGAAATGCTAAAAGCTTTCACTCTAAGAGCTGGAAAAAGACAATACCCACTGTCACCATTGTGGGCATTGTGTTAAAAGTACTTGCTTGAACACTTAGGCAAGAAAAAGTTATAAAATGCATACAAATTGGAAAGGAAGAAGTAAAAATTTCACTATTTGCAGGTGACATGATCCTATACATAGAAAGCCCTGAGAAATCTACAACAAAGCTTCTAGAACTGTTAAATGAGTTCAGTAAAGTGACAGGATAAAATATCAACATGCAAAAATCAGTAGCATTTCTGTACACCAATAATGAGGAATCTGAGGAGGAAGTCAAGAAAAAAGTTCCATAAACAATAGCAGCCAAAAGAATCAAATACCTAGGAATATACTTAACTAAAGGTGTAAAGGACTTGTATGCAGAAAACTACACAACATTCTTAAAGGATATCAAAGATGAACTAAATAAATGGAAGAATTCCCTGTTCATGGATTGGAAGACTAAACGTCATTAAGATTTCTGTCCTACTCAAATTGATTTACAGATTTAACACAATCCCAATAAAAATTATACAGCATTTTTTACTGAATTGGAAAAGCTAACTATGAAATTTATTTGGAATGGAAAGGCACCCCAAATAGCCACAGACATATTGATAAAGAAAAATAAAATTGGAGGAATCACACTACCTCACATTAAAACATACTACATTAAAAAAAAAATAAAAAAAACATACTACAAAGTTACACTGGTCAAAACTGCATGGTATTAGCTCAAGTATAGAACTGAATTGAGAGTTCTGATATAGGTCCTTGCATATACAGTCAACTGATATTCGACAGAGACTCTAAGTACACTCAAATGGGATAGAATGGCTTATTCAACAAACGGTGCTTGGAGAACTGGATATCCATATACAAAAGAATGAGAGAGGACCCCCATCTCACACCGTGTACAAATATTAACTCAAAATGGATCAAAGACCTAAATATAAGAGCCAAGTCCATAAAGCTCTTAGAAGATAATGTAGAGAAGCATCTATGAGATCTTGTAGTAAGAAATGGTTTCATAAACTTCACACTGAAAGCACAAGCAACAAAAGAAAAAATAGATAAATGGGACCTCCTCAAAAAAACTTTTTCACTTCAAAGGAGTTTGTCAAGAAAGTGAAAAGGCAACCTACTCAATAGGAGAATATATTTGGTAACCAACTATCCAATAGGGGTCTAATATCTAGCATATAAAAAAATCCTACATATTGAAAATAAATGACAACCCATTTAAAAAATGGGCAAGAGATTTGAATAGACACTTCTCCATAGAAGAAATACAAATGGCTAAAAAGCACATGAAAGGATGCTCAACATCACTAGCTTCAATATTTGTACATCAGTTGTAATTAATGTACCATCCACATTAAAAATATTATTAATACGGGAGAAGGGAAAAGGATGAGGGTGTTGGGTATATGGGAATCACTTGTATTCTGTATGTGACTTTTCTGTATCCTAAAGCTCCTTTGAAGATAAAATGAAAAAAATAAGACACTGGGGGAATATATGGAAGAAAATGTCACTGTACATACAAGACAACAGATCTTATAGTGATGAAAGATACAATGTCTAAAATTGATTAAATTTTTTTCAATTTTTTTTTCATTTTTTGTATTTTATTGGTTATGTTTTAAATTATTTTATTTTCTTATTATTTTTATTTAGTTACTTTTTTGGCTTCATTTTTGGAGCGGTGTTGGATCACAGAAAGATCACTGGTGACAGTGTCAGTGATGTGGGGACGCATGCGAAGGGGTTCACCTTGGGCATGCCTCTAAGATATATGAATATGTTCAAGTTTTCATGGGACATTGTCTTGATGGATGGAGATCCACACAGTAACCGAAAGAATATTGAATTCCCATCCTGGGGAGTTCTGCTACATTCTCTAATAGGATAGGTAGAATCCCCTGAGTGCAAGGGCATTGTCTAGTGAAGGAAGACAGATCATTATGCCAGGCCCTTGACATTGATAATTGTACTTAGGAACCTTTTCTTGTGAAGTTGAAACTTAGCCTAGTATTATATACTGCCCAACAGTTACCTCCTGAAAGCCTCCTTGTTGCTCAAATGTGGCCTCTCTCTAAGCCATACTCAGCATATAAACACACTACCTTCCAGCCGTTGTGGGACACGACTCCTGGGGATGAGCCTCCCTGGCACTGAGGCATTATTACCAAGCACCAGCTAGCAATGCACCTGGAAAAACACCTTGACCAAAAGGGGGAAATAGTAAATACAAATGAGTTTTTATGGCTAAGAGATTTCAAAGTGAGTCGGGTGGTTATTCCAGAGGTTAGACTTATGCACATCTCAGCTGGCTCTCACTGACTGCCACAGTAAACAGTGCCTCAAATAGCAGGGCTCCTGATGGCTCTAGAGATATCTAGAAAGTATAGCAGGGCAGACAGCTCAGGAATTTGGCACCCTGTCAGTGGGCCTTACTTTGGAATTTATTCTCCCCAGTGTAATAGAGTTAGACTCATTTATAGATTCTCTCCACATGGCTCTTCTGCCCCTTTTATTTGAATCCATAATTAGCACTATACCTGATAAATACATGTCCCAGAGACTTAAATTTTTGGTCCATCTGTGTGCCAATTGAGCCATGAATTTCAGTATAGTTGCAACAGCTACTCTCCAGTTCATTGGACTCATCCAGGACAACTAACAAGATAATGATGGACAACCATCTCAAGGAACAGAGACTGAGTCTGTAACTGCAAGCAATATAGCTCTATCCATCTGCCCCATGGGATCTAAGACCCCTCTAAATTAGAAGTAGAGTGGGCATCACCATCCCCAAATCCTCAAGATTGGGGAATGAACAATGGACTAAAGTAAACATTATTATTCCATTATAGACTTATTATTTATTATTCCAGCAATGGAAGAACTCTTATTATTGATGTAGACGCATTGTCCACCAGAGGTTCTGAAGGATGGGAGAGGGAAGAATAGGTATAATATGGGGGCATTTTCGGGACATTAGATTTGTCCTGCAAGACTTTGTAGTGATGGAAACACGTTATTGTGTATTTTATCATAACTTACAAAATTGTGTGGCTCAAAGTGTAAAGTGTAATGTAAACTGTAGTCCATAGTTAGTAGCAGTGCTTCAATATGTGTTCATCAGTTGTAACAAATGTACCACACTAATGAAGAAAGTTTATGTGGCACAGAGGGAGGGAGTGGGGCATATGGGAATTCCTTATATTTTTTATGTAACATTTATGTAATCCAAAGCTTCTTTAAAAATAAATAAAAATTAATTAAAAAAAAAAAAAAAAGAAAGAAAACCTAGTAAGTGGGGAGCGGATGTAGCTCAGTCAGTGGTTGAGTGCCTGGTTTGCATGTCTGAGGGCCTAGGTTCAATCCCTGGTACCTCCTAAAAACAAACAAACAAAAATTAATGAGAGCTGGTTTTTCTTTGGATTCTTTGATTAGATATGGGTGTGGGGGAGTGAGAGGGGGGTGGGGGGAACAAAGGGGAGAAAAGTATCAAACTAATTTTTTCAAAGTACCAGAGTATACTGTTTTTACAGAGTGTAGTCTGTGTTTCTTGTACAGGCTATTTAACTTGCCCCTGTGTAAAGTTCTTATATCTGCAAAGGGTAGATAAACTTTATCATACTATTAAATGTCGGATGCTGTTTGCTTCTTTGAGGCCTCTGTACCTTTCATTCAGCTTAGTGAGCTCTTATTTCTCTTTGTTTCCAACAGTTTTTCTTACATGATATCAATTTGTAGCCTGGTTTATTTATTTTTTCTGCATATTTAGCTTTAAATTTTAGTGAGTTTTATACTATATTGAAAGTATTTCTCAGATATTTTCTCACGGTTTAACCTTACTGAGATTTTTGTAATGGCTATAATGAAACATCGTTTGTTTAAATGACTCCAACCAAATATAGTATGTGTTAAACCATAGCTATTAATTTGGATTCTTGTTTGCATTAGATAAATTTTAATCACATCATGTATACCTTGCTTCTATTCCAGTATAGAAACAAAAATTAATGGTATTTTCTAAATTTCTAGCTTTGAGAATAAATATTCAAATGTCCTGAATAAGTATTGTCCATTGAACTATTTTCTTAAAATTTCATGGAAATAAGTTTTTAAAAGTGTCAATACCAGGCTTAGCCCTCATTTACAATGTTCATAATTATTTATTTACAACCTTTCTTTATATATTACAGGTGAAAAGCCTTTCAAATGTGATGAGTGTAACTTTGCCTCCACAACGCAGTCCCATCTGACTCGGCATAAACGCGTACATACTGGAGAAAAACCTTACAGATGTCCGTGGTGTGACTACAGGTAAGGGTCCCTGTCCCGCAGGAGGACATGGGCCACAATGAAGCTCACCGATAAAAGTATGTTTTCTTCTCTTCAACATGCAGTAGCACAAAGTAAAACAGGTTACCCACTAGGTTGCAAATTTTAGTATCTGAATTTATTGACTGTTTTTAAAGTATAATGTGCTTTTCCATTTTTTATAACCTTAATATTTAGATTTTTTAATCCTATGGTGTACATAAATGTTAAATGACTATTTCCTTATTCAAAGTCAGAACCATTCTAATTTATGAATTAGCTCAAGACATGTATGGCATCTCATTTCCCATGAATAAGCCCTGATTTTAGCAATGATGGGGATATACAAAATGTTTCCTGCCTTTAAGGATATTATAGCATAGTAAGGGAGTTTTAATACTCATAAGTTTGAATGGTAAGTACTTGAAAATATTTAGGAATGAAGAGCCAGAGGACTGCAAAGGGCAGGTCATTCTTGGCCAGGAAAGAGTCCTCATAGAGGAGCACGCGCTTTAGCTGTGGCTCCAAAGATGGGTAGGCGTTCAGAGACAAAATACATGTTCTAAGATGAGGAAGAAAGTGCAGCATTTTAGTGCTAAAAGAATGTTAGAGCTCATTTGTGTTTTCCCTGCCCCCTGGGCTCCTCAGTGGCCGAGCGGTTTCTCCACGGTGGTTGTGGTACTTAGGCAGCAGCTGCTGCCAGGCCTAGGTGCAGAGGAGCATGAGGCCGACTCAGGGAAGCTAGAATGTCCAGCGGGCGCGTGCCCAGGGGGCGGCAGGCAGGCTGCGCGGGAGCATGTGAGAGCCAGGACAGCCCTCATCAGGCCGGCCGTCTGTGGGACTGCGTGCGTTTGCACTGAGCAGACTGACATCTGGCCTAGAAGATTAGTCAGCTGAATGGGGAAGCCTGGGCTGAAGATCTCAGGTGCACCTCTTCCTTGTGCTGCCGTGTCAGCGCTGAAGGTGCTGCTGCTTCCCACGCAGTCCTGTTAGGGTCAGTATTAGAATGTAAGCCTTGAACCTGCAGCCTTTTAACAGCTAGATTCTTCTGTATTCTTGGGGGTATAGCCTCTGCATTCAGCAAAGATCTTGCCGTAGTCTATGGTATTAGCCACATTATTACATTGTTTTATGTTTAAGGTCATCTAATAGTACAGAGATATTACAGATATATTTCACTCATTAATTATTCATTCATTCAACATTTTATGAGTCTTGTCTTCTCATAACACTAGATTGGTATTTTTTTTGAAATTTGGTAAATTGGGGATCCAATTAGAGGTAGACCTAGAAATGTTAAAGTGCCGATAATATGTGTTATTAAAAAAGAAACATTAGTAAATGGTTTTTCCTTATTTAAACAAATTATACTGTTGTTGCCTTTCCTATAAAACACACAAAAACAGTTATAAAATTATATAAAAATTTCCCATATTATCACTTAGCTCTTAGGATTATATCCTTTCAGTCTGTACTTTTTTTGTTTTTTGGGGGGCATTTTTTCTTTCAGTATGAATTTTGTTTTTCACACTTAACAAATTATAAACACTTTCCATTTCGTTAATCATTCTTTTGTAACTAGGGTTTTCAAAGTTTTATTTTTAAGTGGTGAAACTATTATTTCAAACAGGTTAGTATCCAAGAACCCCATATGTGAAACAGATAAGTGTAGTATTTACCATTTATAAATAGGTTCCTTAGTTCAATTTGTAATGTTTACTTATAACATTAATAAATAGCATGATAATGCTGTTTTGACAAGCAGAAGATGTTCGAGTGGCCGGCAGTTATCAGTAACAATTGCTATTGGATTAGCCTCAGCGTCCAGCGTATGACTTCCTTTCGGCAGCACGCACAGCCTGGAGCTCGTGCTCTGTGACAGGGCCAAGTTCAGCCACTGCTCAGCCCCTCACTGGATGAGCCAGCTTCAGATTGCCTGGCGCGGAGCCTGGCGCATAGCCGTCGCCTGTTGGTGAGCCTTAGCACTGTCGGGCCTGGTGTGGGCTCCTCTTCCATCTCAGGGCCTGGGTTCATGCAGGACAATCACTGTCCTGAATGTTTGCAGTGTGCTGTTAGCATTTTATTTATAATTCTCATGTGGTTTTTGTTTTTTTTTTTCCTTCAGTTTTTGAAGTAGTTAAAAATATATTAACCCAAGTTAGTTGAGTAAGTGCTAAAATACCCTAGTGTTTCAAAATATCTGGTTTGAAAACCAGTGTTCTGCAAGATCATTTTAGTACTGCATGGTCCCATTTAGATTGATGCACAGTAATTTATGAAGTTTTTGGCCATTTAGACCATTTTCAGGTTTTTACTTTTAAAATGCTTGTGGTGAAATCTTTGTGCCTACTTATGGTTTGTTTCTTTTTTTTAAGAATACATACCTGGAAGTATGATTTAAGGCTTTTAATAGTATTCCATCAAAGGTTGTAGCTTCATTTCTTTTCTCTGATCAGTTACATATTTTGTAGACTATAGCTCTTTGTATGCATAAAAGTATTCGAGATTTCACTGGTTTGAAAGTGAGCTATATACTGTTTACCAAGGTTGTAGTTGTGTTGCTTGTTCCCTATTCAAGTTATCTCCCTGAATAGCATTACTTCTATTTAGTCACACACTGAGCCTGCTGGACTCCATTCATATTTTATTCAGTCGGGTACAAGGCTACAAAGGAGGTGGTATTTTCCAAGTATATTGTGACTGTCCTATGAATTCATTCTCAGGATGCTTAATCCAGTGATATCTCCTGAATTTCCTTTTGAAATGCTTAAAGTACTTCTTGATAAAAAAGTGACTTTATCTTTACTTAAAACTTAAAAAATTTGATTTTTATTGTAAGCAAATGGTTTGAGCACTGTTCATAAGACGGTTTTATCATTCTGTGTATATATGGTTAGGTTTGCTTTTGCTAGTGTAACAGAAGCCAGGTTAACCTTGACTAGGAGTACAAAAAAAAGTGCAAATTTAAGAATGTTTCTGGAGTTAGGGACTGTGAATGAAATAGAGAAGTTGCAACAGATACTGTACCTTTGTTGATGAGCAAAAAGATTTAAAAGTGATTGTCATATCTACCTCAAATCAACAAAGAAAATGTCTTCTTTCACAAGAGACATTTTCAAGTATGCATGATTACCATAGATTAAAAATATCTTTAGATGATCATATATTTCCTAAGAAGATGTGGAAATATTTACCTTATTGGTATCTTTCCATAATATTTTAGTGCTCAAAGTATTTAAATATTTTTCCCATTTAGATTTTTATTTGCTTAATATAGATGAAATTATTCATGTGGAGTCTTCCTATTTTTATCATTTCAACATTTATTTGCAGGCATGTTGCCATCACTAGAATCTGAAGTATTATTTAAATTTCAGTTGGAAATATATTTCTCATTTTATAAATTGAACATTAGTGGAGAAATACTAGTAGTGATGATTATTCATGAAAATGTGAATGTAGATTTGTTTACAAAAGAACTTTATAATTGGTCTTTTGAACCTGAGGCTATTTTTCAAGTTTGCATTATATTAATTTAGGCAATGACATCTCATTCTAGTTAGACGTAAACATATACCCTTTTCCTAAGCATTTACTGTTGAAAATATCCAAAAGTCTAATAAATTAGAAGTCATTATATTCCAACATTACTCCAAAACTTTTTCACTATTAATTACTATTCATTATAATTTCAAAGCATACATTTAGATTCATAGCACACTATCCTATCATCTTATTTATGCAGGAAATTCTTTAGATTTCTTTCTACATTAAAATGGAAACAATTTTAATGTTTTTCTCTATTTTAATTCCCTTTGCTATGTATTATCACCTGTACATTAGTGAGAAAACGAAATAGAGATAAGTTTATATATGTTATAGTAAATACTCCTTCTGACAATATGAAATCCTTTTTTCCCCCATAGAATTTATTAGATCAAACTGCACTCTATTTCTCTGAAGACATTAGGTTTTACGTTAGAGAAGATGAGTTTCAATAAGTTGACAATAATTGGGCTTATCTTCCCATAGGCTTCCATTTTTTTTTTAGGATTTATCAAGGAAATGCAATACATGCATATTAAACAATAAACCACTAATAAGTTGTGAATGGTAACAGAAATACTATGTGCAGTATTAAAAACATAAAGATAATCCTATATTGCACTTTAAATGTCCTTTAATAAATTATAGAAAACTAGCACTTCAAGACAAACTCTGGCATTTAGAGCCTTTTTTGTCATGTCTCTATTTATCGATGTCTGATAAATGTTTTCATTTTTGGCCAAATTTTTCCTCAACTATATACCTGCCTCAGTACTTCTAACCTTACTTTTTAAAAAAAATTCCTGTTCTACTTTATTTTTTTACTGTTTTTTTTTTTTTTCATTACTTTGAAATCATAGTCCAAAATAAAAGTGTGATAACTCATAAAGCTGAGGAATAACATGTTCAATTTCTGCCTCATATTGCACATTCACCACATTGTTTTACAAAGACTTGCAGGAAATAGACTAACTTTCCCCCTTACTTTGTGGTTTACTTAGCTCCTAGCCAGTGTATTCCATAGAAATCATTAATATATTAATCTCAAATGGGTTGTTTTTTGTTTGTTTTGGTTTTTGCCTACGTCTATTTGAGGTAACATCCTAACCCAGCTAATGATAGGTCAACCAGAAATGCACTTTTATCTGCCACATATCTGTTTTATTTCTCATCTAAACCTTTTGCTTAGTATTTCTAATAACCAAATTCAGTAAATTCTTATACATATGACTGGTGTAGGTATAATTTGCTGTTGTCATCACCTTTAAAATATGTGTGCATTTGTTTGTATCCTAGAAAATTTTCGTCAAAAAATACTTTTAATTTAGTAGAATCCTGTCTTAGCTTTGCATAGTGCTGCAAGTATTTTTAGTGTGGTTTTAAGATGTAAATATAAAAAAATGGTACTTATAATCTTTGTATATTTCACCTCAAACTTAGTGTTAATTTCCTAAACATTTTTCTATAAAGTATCTCAGTTATGAAAATATTTTTCAGATTAGATCATTGTATGTGTTTTATATAATTTTATTAATAAATAATTTGTTTTTACTCGGTGTAATAAATAGTAAATCAACCTCTTCTCAGGTATTGTGACATAAAGAATGTCAGTGTACAAGGGAATTCATTGTGTTTATCTTAACATTTGTTTCAGTGGCATCCTGAGTTAGGAAGACCAACTCTATAGAGGGTAATTTTCTTGTTTTGGATGATCCTTTCAGAGTTTCAATTTTCCTTTGGCTTTCTGTGCAGTTTCATAGGTTGTGCTGTGAGAAGCAATGGGTAGAATAAACTTGGATTTGGCCATTTCTAACAACAAGGAGAAGAAAATAGGTTTTGTCTACATAGCAAGCAGTATATCACGTGTATTGAAAGAGAAATGAAATTATACATACCCAAAAGAATAGCACTCAGTTTCTTTTTCTGAAGAATCAGAGACACTTATTTCATTTAGATGATTCTGAAGTTCTGGAGGAATAAAAAACCGTAAACAAAATGAAGTGTGAATATCTATTATTAGTATTTAATATGATTTTTATTGAAAGCAGTTTGATAGATTCCCCAAGCCTAATTATGAGAATAGATTGACTTTTAAATCAAAACTATTTCTGTCATTTAAAATGCAAGTGAATACTATTTCATTTATCTCATGTCTATATCTCCTTATATTTTACTCTATTGTAGCTGCTAATCCATTTAATGGAATAAAGAACAAAAGTCCCAGCTTGAAATAGTAGCTTAAAAGTTTCAAAGTACACTTGCTTCCCAAACTTCTCTTTGGATAATGGATGATTCCAAGGGTTTATTCAAGTTGTGATGAATTTCATCTGGAAGGCAAACGTGCCCATGATATTATTTATGTAGTGCCGGCACCGGGTCAAATCACACATTCCTGCCAGGAGTGGAAGCGCCATTGCTGCCTCACCACAGTTCAGTCAGCCACAGGCAGATGTCAGTATCGTGGCTGGTTTGTGAGACCGTGTTTGGTCATTGGCAAGCATAAATATTGCTTTACACATGCTCCTAATACGTGTCAAGATACTACTTTATGGGGTTGTACTGTCTGACGTGGCGTGGGTATATGTGGTGAGTTTAGGTGGGGTTTTCTTGGGGTTCCATAACAAAATGTCAGTGTCTTTTAATTGTGTCTTCTTTTCACATTTTCTATAATGCATTATCAAACTTGTACTTCCTGTTCATCTGTTCTTTCTTTTGTCTTAATATTCTACCTTTTTTAGCAAAAATTGAGCTCTTCTTGGACAAAGTATTTACTAGTTTTTTCTTTCAATATGAGACTGCCCATTTAATTAGTCATTTTTTTAACTCAGTAGTTTCTAATTGTGGTTTTTTATTTGATTTTTGTATTTTCTATAATGTTTATGTCTAATGTTATTTTCATAAATAGCATGTGTTTTTTTTTTTTCCATAATTTTCTTCCTTGCCCTATACCACATAAGCACATAGCCTTTTTAAAAAGTTTTGCTTCCACCTGGCAGCCTGTGTGCTGATACGGCACAGGTATTTATGTTATGCCTTTAGTTAATTTGCTAAACTTTAACATATAAAGATCTTGTTTAAGTAAAAAAAACTTGTAGACTCTGAAAACAAATAGATTCCATAGCATTAAAAATTAGGAATTGTTTGAGTTGTCTTTGAAAGGAAAAATAATCTAAGAGATTTCTTTTGGTTTATCTGTACAAATAAGTTCTTTTGTTTGTTGATAGAACTGAAATAGGCATTGAGATCACAGCTTAATTAGAGGAGCCATTTTGATCACAAAGTGAGTGACCATTCCCTCTGCTGTCTCTTAAAGTAGAATCCATATAAACATGTTTGTTAACCTGCTGCTGTTGAATCCCAAATCCAGTCATTATAAAAGGACCAAAGCTATCTTTGGGGATGGTCTTTCTACAAGGAATTACTATGGACAATCCCTTGGGTGGTAGTTAGATATATCTGTATATAATGTGGGAGAAAGAAAGGCCTTAGAGATGGAAAAAAATAGAGAATACTTTTTGGGCAATAGTCTCTTGCATAATAAGTTATTCCTCAGACACTAGAGCTATTATCACACAACAAAACAGTTTACGCATGTAGCTATCTATATCTGCTAGCATTAGAAGCTCACCTAACATAGCCTATTAGGAAAACACTCTAATCACTGGAAAGGGCTGACAACAATTGGTAGAACACACGCATGTGCTTGATGTGCGAGGCTGCCCGGAACCCGGATGTGGGTCTGACAACACAGAGCAAAGCACCTGGACGTGCCTATATATTATTTACTGTCAGCCTTTTAAATTCAGATTGGTTGGCAAGTTTGATTTTACTAAGTGTGTAAAACTTTTAGCAATTATCATCAGTTCAGTCAGAATGTCAATATATTATTTAGTTTTCTTTTCAGATCCTTTGTTTCACTATATTTTGAAATACTACTGCTCTGGGACTTTAAGAATCGTGAAAGATAGCAAGAAAGAAGAAAAAATTGGAAACTTTAGGGCATGGTGATGCAATAGAATGAGACAGGAGAAGTAAAAGTAGCTATGGAGTGATCTTAAAAATGTTTCTTAAAAACGTTTAATAAAATTTAATGTCAGTTTACATAGTTTTTACAATTATATCTACTTAATGAAAATATGACCTAATATATCAGCATATCGTCTACTACCTAAAACTCCCGTCAAGGAATAAGATGCTACTTTCTCTATGGTAGCATTTTTATGTATATTTTGGTGTTTTTGTATGCATATCTATATGGAAAATATTATGTATTTATGAGTTTCACATCATTTTCTTAATTACAAGAATGTAACACTTAGCCAACTCTGCTGTATTATTTCTATTAATGAGAAGCATTAGTTTATAACAAGAACTTCTACTGATTTTTTTTTCCCTTTTAGTAAAATTATGTAATGTTTCTTACTACAGAGCCACAGTGAGCTGCAGTTGAAATAAACTAGCACCCCTTACTGGGTAACATAATCTGTAACCTGATACTTTCCCTGCAAAGAATTTCATCCTAGTCTGAATGTTTCTTTTTACCCATGAAAACTTTTATTTCCTTAGTCGTAATTACTTAAACTTGAATTTTGTTAAATAATCCTAATCCCTTATTTTGTCTTATAGTATCAACTTTTACCCTGCTTGGAAGTCCCCAAGTGCTTGGGTTCCAGGTCTGTGTTGCTTAACTTTACTCAGGTCATTTCCTTCCTTGATATATTTTGTTTCTTTATGGTAAATTAGAACTTTTAACAGATACATGAAATGTCATAAACAAAAAATTTCCTATTGAGAGAAAAGGAGGTAAAAGTTTAGTGTTTATGCTTTAATATATAGTAGTTAATTTCCTAGGTTGAATTGTTTGCAGGGTGAGGTGGGGTTCGGGGGATGGGAGTAGTAGACATTTAAATTTGGGAAGTAGGTTTTGACCTAAAAAATCGCGGATGTCATTAACTTTAATTAAAAGTAAGTCTTGGGGAGCGGATGTAGCTCAAGTGATTGAGTGCCTGCTTCCCATGTACAAGTTCCGTGATTTGATCCCTGGAACCTGCTAAAAACAAAACAAAACAAAACAGGAGGGAGAGTGGGAAGGACAGACAGGTTGATGCAAGTTGTATGCAGGTGTTTTTTTCTTTTGTTTGCTTGATTGCATTTTAAATTTTACTGAAATGCTTAAATGTAAGGGCAAAAAGAACTAATGAAAATAGTGAAATTGATAACAGCATTGTACCATATGATTTAAGATAATATTTATCAGATGACAGTTTTGGGATAAAATGATACCTTTTGGGCAGTCCTCAGTGAATTAGTAGAAACATTGGTGAGTCAGAGGCAAGCCCCAGGCTCCTAGAGTTGCTTCCCCCCCTTGAGACTTAGAACTTTGACTTCAGAACCTCCAGGTCTGTTTGTGCTGCTGCTATAACAATTGTTTCTACATTTTGGGAGGCACAGGGCAGCACAAAATTTTATATTCTTTTTTTTTTTTTTTTTTCAAAAATTTTAATCAAGAATATAGAGGTTGTGTAATGATATTACTACCTCTACCACCTCCTCACACATGCACACAGACACCCTAACGTTGTCTTCTTTGAAGAATTTCCGTAAGAGACTGTATTGTTTTAACTGTTACTCATTCGTTAATTCCAAAGTTTGCTTGCTGTTAGATAGTTCAGTGGTTTTATTTAACAGATACTCATTTTAAATGTAGTCTTTCAAGGTGTGACATCTTTTCTATGACTTGTTCTAAACAATTTTTGCTAATGTCTTGATGTTTCTAAGACCAATAAACCTAATAGGAAACCCTAGTGACATCATAAGCCAACTGAATGTTCGACCGTTTGTTTATTGTGATGACACCTGATTCCTTCATATATTTATAGCTCATTTGATTTGTTTTTAACCCACCTTTTGTTAGTTGTTTGACTTAACTCCTAGGTAATTATAAACATGATATCTCTCTCTTGTTAATCAGGAGCTTAATTATATATTGTCTTTGTATTCTTGTGTGCTAAAACTTCTATTTAAGACGTTTTAGATTGACCGCCTACCTTCTTTAGTTTTCCATATTTCTAGCAATATATAACTCTTCTGTAATGTACACTACCCTAAGAAATGTAATAATTAGGATTGGGAGGGGACTGCAGTTACTGTGTATCTAATATGGAGAAGAGAAAGCAAGTATATTACTCCTCGGGGTGAGGTAGGGCACATGATTTGTTTCCATGACTTAGAGTGTATTATAACTGCTGAGTATTGGTGTCAGCTGTACTAAACCACTGAAAAGTGGAAATAAGTCATATGTATTGCCCCACAGGTTGATGTATGCTATTTTTACATTCTCTCACATTTTGTATGGATGCCATTTGGTTCTATCGGAATCTCTGTTCCTTTGTTTCATTACAAATTATTTTTACCACCAGATTGTTATGGTTGAATCTCAATTTTTTAGTTTTGGCTTGTTTTTCAACTTGAAAAATAAAGAGTGTTTCTCTCTTTCCAAATTAAGATAGTTTTATTCCATGCCTCTTGTCACTAATTTTTGGCATGATATCTGTAAGTACAAATAAAGGTGGTAGTAATACTCACCAAAATGCTGCTGATATAGGTTAGTTTTAGTGTTGCCTGCAGTTTAATATGAAAACATTGAGGGAGCCTTCTTTTGCTCTGCTAACATGGCTTTCTTAAGGAAAAATAGACCCCATAGACTCAGTAGAAGAGGCTATAATGAGTCTGTCATTTAGAATGTGTCCTTCTAGACTAAAGAAGCTGCATGCTCTGTGCCTGAGATATAGATGCAAAATATTGGCCTCTATATATTTTAATTACATATTCTTTCCAATTAATGATTTCTGTACAGTCCTTGAAAAAATGATGTAATGATTATACAATCCAAATCTTATGTATATATATATATGTACTTGCTTTTAACTACATATGCACAGTTACATATTTACCTTCTGTGAATCTATTTTTAACAAAACAATCTTTTAAAAACACTGTGTGCTCTGATGTAAAAGACACTCAAAACAAGGTTCCAGTTTTATTTTTCAGGTTTTTTTTTTTTTTTTTTTTTTTTTTTAAGTTTAAAAGTAGAATATATGTTTTCTTTAGCTGTAAAAGCACAATCAAGGCAACATGATAAGTGAGTCAGTGTTGTAAAAGTAAAACTAATTTTGCCTTCACTCACATGAGCTATAGAAGGAGGAAGCTTTATTGTCCCTGGGAAGGTGATAAGGCAGAGTAATTGTATATTATACTGTCCTGGAACATCTGCCTGAAGACTGTTGGAGCAATTCATCTATCATGGACGATACAGCATGTTTTGTCTTTTTGCTTTAACCCGTCCCACTGTTGGCCTGTGCGGAGGTTTTGATAGGGACTGCGCCTGGGCCGGGGCTCACATTAATCAGTCCCCTTGTTCAACACTCCAGCTGACATAATTACAACCTGCGCACAGCAGTTATTCAAGTCGAGTCCTTGTCACTCGGAGTGCGAAACTACACAGCTCAGATCCCGAAGGAGATTGCCTTATCACACAGAACAAGAGCTCCCAGGAGTTGAAGAGAATAGAAATGGGAAAATGTCTTCCGGGAGTACTATATATTCCTTTAAAATAAGACATTTGAGAGACTTACAAGGGACAAAGGGAAGCATTGTGTGCAGGCACTGAAATGAACCCGTTATTATTTTTAAATGGATTACATTTGTTTAATAATGGAAATAGATTATTAAATAAATTCAGTAGTTCCTCACCATCAGTGACTTTTTTCTTTAAAAGTGTGATCAAATAACTTTAGAATTATAAAAGATTTAAATAAACCTTGATAGGACTCAATTTTAATGAAATTAATTAAGTATACCTTTTATTATTTGGCATGTAAACACTTTGAATAGGCAAGTATACACTTAGCTCAGAGAGCTTTATAAGGAATAGAGTAAAAGTCAGGAAAAGATTCTTTCAAAAGACTTTTCTCCATGAGAAGTAAGTTCTTTGTTTTCTATAGTTATGTTTTCTATAAATATTTGAGAAAGAGACCAGAAAATAAACTTTCTCTCAATATTTGTTCCATTTCATCACTTTAATCCTACGTTGGGCAGAAGGCAGATTATTTGCCAATTCTTCATATATACTACATGTGAAGAAAAGATCTCCTTTCAGCCACTTATATATTATTTAAATTTTCATGGCAGCCCCCTCCCCTACCCCAATATACTATTTGAGTATTAGGAGCATATAATTCATGCAATCGGGTCTGTAAAATAACCCAATAAATTATGTTCTTATGCTTGACTGCAGACAGTTGTTTGGGTTTGTTTTTTTTTTTTTTTTTTTTTGATCAGGCCTTTTTATTTTTCTCCTAGATATCATTACGTTCTTTCAAATAAAACCAAATTGTGACCTAGATCAGAAACATTTTTTGAAACATACTTTTGGTTTATTAAAAGTTTTATTCATATCACTTTATATTTAAAAAGCTTTCAACTAAAATCCTGTAGTAAATTTTATTTTAATTTTTTATAACTGTTTGATTTGTAAATTAATGCATTTTCTAGGTAATTTATTTCAAGCCAATGTTTGGAAAATTTATTTTATATATTTCAAGTCCCTTTTGTTAATATGTTTGTATGTATCATTTTTGCCTTCCTTAGGTGCTCTCAAAAATGTGGTTCTATTGATTACTTGAACCTATGAGCATGGTTAGGCTACCTTTTCCTGTATGTTCTTAGTAAAGATCTTTTCCTTCTAGAAGGCTTCTCTTCCACATGCCTTTCCTGGTTGCACATTATCTCCTTTTGCTAAGCCAGACTAGTTAAAAGAAATGGAAAAATATACAACATGTCCTGCAAGGAAATAAATATGCAGAGTTGCAGAGTTGGGATTTACATTTATTCCAAAGGTCCAGCAGGAGAAGAGTGGAAATATAATAGCAATAGAAAGAATTTCCACAGCAGTTATTGTCAGCCAAGAAGAAGATTGGTGGAAGGAACAGAAGCATTAGGTAGGACTAATTCAGCATTCTGATTTTCACAGATCATGAGCTTCAGGAGTTATTGCTAGCTCCTCCTTGAAAACATGTTTTCTTGGCCAAATAACTTTGGGAAATGCTGTACATATTGTACCTCTTGTCCACTCCCTTCAGACTCAGCATGAATAGCATGTTAAAAACTCAATGAATTCTTAATGTGTATAATTTTACTTAACCAAAATACTCCAATGTTTTTGGCTATGGAGGCCTTTATATAAGTATTCACTTGTTGACAATGTCAGATGAAAGCCTATTAGGTTGCAGTTCTTTTCTAAAAGCAGTTGCTTTTGTCCCTTGCTATTTCATACAGTATAGTATCTCAGCATATTAAGAAATAAAAGAGTTAATGATATGCATTTGTCCTCTTCTAGGGGAAATCAAGGTACTGTGGGACTTGCACTTCCCGGTGACCCCTCTTCCCATCATATATGACTTGGGGGACAGTCCAACTCTGGCCTCAGGATATAAACCACAGTCTTTTTCTCTACTAAGTGTGCAAATACCACAATTCTTGAAATGTTATGTCCTAAAGAATTAATATGGGTTTCTATGAGAGAAAAAGTTCAATGCCACTTCCTCCCATTTCTTCCTTGTGATTTTCATTGTTTTGCCATAGAGTGGAAGGAGGAAAGAAGGTTAGATTTCAAGGAGATTGTTTTGTATGGTATTGTATACCATGAGCAGAGACTTAATTAGAGAACTAATTTAAGTGCAGGTGAATGTGGGAAGCATGAATGGTGAAGAAAAGGCAAGAAGTTAAACATTCATATGAGTAGAAGGAAAAAATATAACACTATGGGAAAATCTGATTTGATAAATATATCTCAGGTAGTGGTATATTGATAGATAAATGTGCATTGAATTTATGTCATTTGAAATCATTGGAAAGTGAATAAAGCACTTTCTATACTATTTTGAATAGTATAGAAAGCAAGATAATTTTAGACCATAATCGATTAAAGATGTCAGTGAAGGTATAGTATAGCCATCATATACGTAGAAATGTAGAATTTTCAGCTGGGTATCAAAATTAAGTTTCATTTTATGCAGCACAGCCTGTTGTTAAGGTTATTGATGCACATAATTCATCTTTCCTATCAAATTGTAATCTCTTTGAAGGCAGAAGGACAATGATTCATTTTTATGTTTCTTTGCATATAGCATGTATTAAATAATTATATGTTGAATAAATTCATTTTGAAAATGAAAAGTCAATGTTTACAGATGTTGACTTTTCTTATAACCATAATCAATCCCTATAAACCAAAAGTAGTCTTTTGAAAGTGCCTAACAATGGTTCTGGGATCCTGGTCTTGCTTCCACAGCTTTTAGACCAGTGTCAGATGTGTAGAGACCATCTGTGGGTTGCAGAGACGTGGGCATAGGGGTTGCAGTTAGAGAACGTCTCCATGAAAGCCTTGGTTTATAAGAAATAAATCATGCCAGCTGCACACTCTTAAAAATGGGTGGGAGTATGGTTATAGATCCACTCAAGGAGAGAACAGGACCAGTAGTAGTCCATCAGTTATTCATCATTTCTGTGCTAACTTGAAGGAAGGTTTTGTTTGTTTTTTGTTTTTGTTTTTGCTTATAGAATACTGCTCTGTTTCCGTATCATGGGTGACATACATTAACAAGCATTAGCAAAATTATAACTGAAGAATGGAGAAAATAAATTAATGTACATCAGTTTTATTGTCATAGTGATTGATTTCAAATGGTTGGGATTTATGAAAAGCAGGAAATGAATAAGTGACCTGAAGAGTATCGTCCCATTTGATAGATAGCCATCAGTTTAGAATTTCAAAAAAAAAGTAGAATTCAGAGCAAAGGAATCCAGAAATTTCCCAATTAAAACTTATTTTTAGAGAAAATATTCAAAGATTTTATTGTGATTAAGCTCTATCACAATAAAAGAATTGTATAAACTCTTTCTCTACACCTTGGATTATTTGAAAGTAAGCTTTGGATAATTTTGAATGTAATTAAATATTATGCCATCATATTTTACTTAAATTCTCATAAAAATTAACAATTTCTGTTATTTTTACTATTTGAAATTTAATCTCATCCCATTTGTGTTTTTTTGCTCTTCTGAAATAAACTAAGTCCTTAGCCTGTACGTCTATTCCTGGTTTCTAGGCAGCAGCCAGTTGTAATGGATAAAAATTTAGCCCAATTGCCCTGTCTCCCACTACACCTCACCTGAGTTCCCTATTTTTATTATAGTATAGTGTTGGTTCTGTATCACTTGAGCTATCTTATTTAAATCTTTTACTTGGCTCATCAAATTGAATGCTTTATATGTAGATGCAAGAATTACTGCACTTAAGCTTTACCATCTATATTCCCAACCTATGTCTGCCATATATGTTCTGTACAATGCTACACTACCCAATTGTTTCCATAACATGTGTTTGATCATATGGTCATATTTTATTTACATGAATACACTTAAATTTATTCTCTTAAGTAATGCAAGTGTTCCAAAAATACAATAAGAAAAGCACAAAAGTTTCTACCGACTTGGAAACCCTTCCATAAAGGTTACCATCAATAATTTGCTCTGCTTTTTTCTAATACCCATTTTGTACACTTACATATCCATGTATGTATACAAGTTTAATTTTTAAAAACCAGAATAGTAATCATATCTGCATTTTTCTGGAACTTAGTTTTATTTTTTTTCTTTCTTTAACTTAGTGTGTTTTGGAAGTCTTCCATTGTGACTATATATAAGGTCATTCTTATTCTATTTAATGGCCTTTGTCCAACAAATAAGGATGCATAATCAAATAGTACACATATCAGGCCTTCTGCAACAGCTTTTCCTGGGGAAATTCGCAGGCAGGGGCAGTATCAGATTGTTCCTTCCCCTGTTCCCATTGCCTACCACACTCTGGAGCAACACAGGGATCTTTGGAGTACCAGGCATGAGATTCTTGGAAAAGCCCTGGCCCTCGGGCTGGTGGACCTAAAGGTGTAAGACTGGGGAAGCACCAACCCTCCCTGGGGTGGCCAGGCTGGGACCCAGTCGCAAGGCAGTGCAGGCCAGCTGTCTAGCTTTGTTTTGGTACGACCTAAACATTCATGGCTGCGAGATTCCCTATCTCTGGGATCAGGCTGAGCCATCTGGAGGGAGGGGTGCAGTTGCTTCCATGGAGACAAGCTGACAGGTTAACCCTTATCTCTCAGCAGTGCAAAATCATTAATATGGAGGGTACTATAATTAATAACCCATTTTTCTATCAATGGACATTTTGTTTTAAAATTTTCTCCAGTGTTTAGCTATTATAAATAATGGTTTAATGATTCTCCTTTTGTATAATTTCCTGGGGTGTGCCTATTTTTTTAAATAATAAACTATATTTTCAAAGAGGTTTTAGATTACAGAATAGTTACATTGAAGGTAAAAGGGATTTCCGTAAACCCTACCCCCCCACCCCCATATCTTCTCCTGTTTTAATAACCTCTTAAAATTGTGTGGTACATTTGTTGCAAGTGATGAATAAATAGTGAACCATTGCTACCCACAAAGGTCTATAGTTTACTTTGTGGTTTACTCTTAATTCCAATGCCCTAAAACTGTGTTCCACCCCCTTCCTCTGGTAACCACTATCTTTATATCAATGTTACATGCTTTTTTGGTACTACAATATTACTAAGTTTACTTTGTCCATGTTGCCTTCTCCCCTTAGGTTTGTTCATTCCTCAGCCTAGGATTTGGTGTTGGTGATGCCTGCTCTGCCTCAGATTGAGAGAGGGTTTAGATTTTATAGGGTAGATGGAAGGAATGTTTTGCTTGGAGTTACTGATACTCTCTGTGTTTTGGGGTGGGAGTTGTCCATTATCATTTTGTTCATTGTCCTGGTTGCGTCTGATTAACTGGAGAGTAGGTTTTGGCCGCAAATCTTCTGAAATTCAGAAGATTTGTGAATAGACCGAAAATTTAAGTCTCTGGTACATATATTTAATAGATATAGTGCTAATTATAGACTCAAATAAAAGGAGTAAAAGAATCATGTGTAGGGAATTATAAATGACTTTAACACTGTTACATTGGGGAAATAGGTTGTCATATATCCCAAGGTAAGGCCCACAGACAGGGTGCTGATTTCAAGGGGTTGTGTGCCTTGCCTATAATGTCTGGATGGCTCTAGAGCCTTCAGGAGCACCCCTGTTTGAGATTTTGTTAACAGTGGCAATTAGTGAGATCTGCCTGAGACAGGCATAAGTATAACCTCTAGAATAACCTCCCTACTCGTTTTGAAATATCTTGGCTGTAAAAGCTCTTCTGTATTTAATGTTTCCCCCTTTAGGCCAAGGTCTTTTTCCAAATGCCTTGCTGGTTGGTGCTTGGTATTATTAATTCTTTGGTGCCAGGGAGGCTCATCTCTGGGAGTCATGCCCCACACCAGGGGGAATGTAGTACACTTATTTGCTGAGTTTGGCTGGGAGAGAGGCCACATGTGAGTAATAAGGAGATGTTCAGGAGGTAACTCTTAGGCAATAGTTATTATTAGGCTAAATTTCACTTTTTAAAATTTAATGTATACAAGAAATATATTCCAAAAGGCTTTACTAAGTTTACACTGTTGCCAGTGGTATACATTTTCCCTAACCAATATTTAATATTAATCAGTCTTCTTAAATTTTGCCCTTCTGTTATCTATCTTTGGTATTAATTTGCATTTCCTTGGTTATTAGAGGGATTGATCATCTTTTAATGCTTACATATCCATTTGTGTATTGCCATGAATTGCTTGTTTGTATTCTTTATCCAGTTTTTTATTGAGATTTATATTTTATTAGTCATTGGTATTCATTTTGTGGTCTATATATTCATTTGTTTTTATATATGTTGTATATATTTTTTTTCTTGCTTTCTTTACGTTAAAGCAAACTTTATGATGTATAATGCTATATATAGCAGTTTTAATTTTTATGAGGTATATTTTGGTACTTTATTTTTTTGGTAGCATATGGACTTTGAATTTACTTTAGGAAAGTTTTTCAGCCAAGATTATAAAAATACCTGCTTGTATTTTCTTCTAGCACTTTTATAGTTTGGTTTCCTTATGTTAAAATTTTTAAAAATCCAAATGGCATTTATTTTTGTATGGTATAGGACAGTAAGAATCTAACTTGGTTTCCTCTATTTCAATAGCCATTTGTCTTAACACCATTTATTATATAATGCATCATTTCCTAATTTATCTGAAATGGCATTTTTATCCCTTATTTACCTGGATCCTCTTTTGGCTCTCTATTCTGTTGTCATGATAGACTTGTTTCAACACTCTAAATAACAGTTACCTGTTTTCGAAACTTAATTGGTAAGATGTTCTTATTTTAGGCAGAGGAATATAAAACTCTTTATTCTTGTAGCTTTTAATCAATTTTAAATTGAACACAGCAGAAATGTTCAGTCATTTGGCTCTTTCCTTATGGATCATTCAGCAAGAACATAAGTTATAAAGGAATATATATCTTTGGCAGTGTTACTGAAATTGTGAAACATACCGTAAGCTCACACATTGGAGAACATTTTTCACCCCTGCAGTGACTGGGAACTTTAGGTTTCTCTTGACTGCTGAAATCTTCCATTGTTCTCTTATGCTGATTTTCTGTCGGCTATATTTATAACTAAATACTGCGTTAGAGAAAATAGCACTTCATAAGTTGAACTCACATAAAGACTCTCTGGAGTCTTCGTTTCTCATTTTGGATTACTGTTATATTTAAATAAAAACCTTTTTCCATTGCTCTTTTAGGTATATATGTATTATATTTATAATATTACATTTAAGCAGATACTTAAACTTAACTTCCAAGTAATTCTTTTCATGGATAAGAGTTCAGTCTAAACAGGCAGAAAACATAGATTGCACTTCAGCCTAAATAATGTTACAGGTACAATAAGCACATGTGTGCACACACAGACACACACACAATACCGCACTATAACTAGTGAGAATCTATTTTTATTCAAATGAATTGAAATTGCTTTTTAAAGTAAGAAAATTGCTGATAATGACCCACATAGTTGAAGAAGCTTGCATTTAATAGAAGACTAGTAGTAGTAATAAAAAATGAATTAAGTACCTACTGTGTTTTCTGAACATGTCTAATATGATTGACCTTAATTCTCATGATAGTCTGGTGAGATACATTTATTGTTACCAAGAAGCTGCAAAGAAAAAGTGCTATATATTGACTAAGCCATCTTTTACCACCTGAATTTAAATGACACCTTCCTTCTAAATTCCACATGTAGTTTAATTATTGTGGTATTAAGTATAACAATATTTAACAGTGCAAGGTCTCATTTTATTTTTAGTCTTTGGTTTGTTTTGTCTTTTTAAAATTTAGTTAAAAGTAATACATGCATTTGCTCTCTCTCTATAACAGAAAATCCTGTAGATAATTTCAAAGTTCTCTTTGATCACTATTTCCATTTCCGGCCCCATTGCTAGTTTATTCATTGTAGATCTTTTTCTGTCTGTCTACATATATCCATATGTAAATAGTTAATGTGCACACACATGTAATTACACTACATAACATAGATAAAATTTGCTTTACTCTATGTATATATGAATATATATATAAATATACACAATCACATCTAATGGACTTTTGTACTTATTGTTTTACATCTTGATTTTCTCACTTATTCTGTGGTAGACATATTTCTCTGCCATTATATGTGAGAAATGTATATCCACACCCATTTAATATTTTGTTTATAGTTTTCTTGGCCGCATCTTCAGTTAAACTACCATATTACTTTATGAATATTTGTAAGACTCCTTATATCAGTTTTGGAGCAGTGTTTAGTTCACTTAAATGCTCATTCTCAGATGTAGAGAGATCTCTAGATGCTGTGAAGTGGTCCCTCCCCAAAATAATGTAGGAAATGGGACTTTTTTTTTTTTTAAAGAATGCTTTCAAATTGTAAATTTGTGTGGATGAATTAATGAAAAGATGTGGTAGGAAGAATATCAATAGAGTCACAGAATCACAGAAGTCATGAGGGGGGAAAGACTTGTGCTGGCCTAGTTCCTGGAATATATTAGGCATTCAGTAAATTCTTATTGTTAAATCGTGTTTGAAATTCTATGAGAGAGCAAAGAGATAGAACCTGAAAGTATTTGTTACAGGTGACTATTAGGAATAGAGTTTTGATACAGTAATTAGAACAGAACTCAAAATTTTTATGGTTAAAAAATGAATTAGCGAAGGAGGACAAACCATTACACCAGGCCCTTGATACTGATGGTTGTACTTATGAACCTTTTCTTGTGAAGTCAAAACTTAGCCTAGTATTATATATTGCCTAAGAGTTACCTCCTGAAAGCTTCCTTGTTACTCAAATGTGGCCTCTCTCTAAGCCAAAATCAGCATATAAACACACTTCCTTCCTCCTGGCATGGGACACAACTCCTGGGGGTGAGCCTCCCCGGCACCGAGGGTTTATCACCAAGCACCAACTATCAATGCATTTGGAGAAAGACCTTTGAAGCAGAGATGGTTCAAGCCATTGGGTGCCTGCCTCACGCATGGGAGGTCCTGGATTTGGTTCCCAGTGCTTTCTTAAAAAAAAAGGAAGACAAGCACACAATGAACAGACACAGAGAGCAGACAGCGAGCGCAAACAATCTTAAAAAAAAAAAAAAAAAAAGAGTGGAATCAAATCAGTATTTAATCAAAAATATTTTTTAAAAAAAGACCAAAAGAGGGAAATATTAAATACAAATGAATTTTTATGGCTAAGAGATTTCAAAGTGTGTCAGGAGGTCATTCCAGAGGTTATACTTATGCGTGTCTCAGCAAGATCTCATTGACTGCCTCAATAAATAGTTCCTCAAACAGTGGGTCTCCTGAGAGCTCTGGAGACATCTAGACACTATAGGCAGGGCAAACAATCTCAGGAATTCGGTACCCTGTCAGTGGGCCTTACTTTGGAATATATGCTACCCAATGTAACAGAGTTAGACTCATTTATAATTTCTCTACACATGACTCTTCTGCCCTGTTATTTGAACTTATAATTAGCACTATACCCATTAAATATGTGTCCCAGAGACTTAAATCTTTGTGCTCTTCATATGCTGGTTGAGCCTTGAATCTCAGCAGAGTTGCAGCCAACACCTACTCTCCAGTTCATTGAACTCACCCAGGACAACTAGCAAAAGGATGATGATGGACAATGCCCATCCCATAAAACAGAGATTATCTACAACTACAAGCAAGACAGTCCCAACCATTTGCTCCATGGAGTCTAAGCCCCCTCTCAATCAGAAACAGAGTGGGCATCACCATCCTAAAATCCTCAAGACTGAGGAATGAACAAACATAAGAGGGGAATGCAACTATGAACTAAAATAGGCTTATTACTATTCTAGCAATGGAAGAACTTGTATCATTAATATATAGGTAGTGGCCACCAGAGGTTCTAGGGGAGGGAGAAGGAAGAATAGGTGTAACGTGGGCATTTTTGAGACATTGGAATTGTCCTGCTTGACATTGCAATGACGAATACAGGCCATTATAAATTTTGTCTAAACCTATAAATTTGTGTGGTGCAAAGTGTAAATGATAATGTAAACTATAGTCTATGGTTAGCAGCAGTGCTTCAATATGTGTTCATCAATTGTAACAAATGTTCCACACTAATGAAAGCTGTTAATGGGGGAAAGTGTTGGGAGGATGAGGGGGTGGGGTATGTGGGAATTCCCTATATTGTTGTTGTAACATTTATGTATTCTAAAGCTTTTTTAAAAATAAAAATGAAAAAAAAAAAAAAAGGTGAATTGGGAATTACAGAGATGAAGGCACTGATTTTGTAAAATATTGGTTAGAAAGGGTCAACAGTGAAAAGAAGTAAGGTAACCAAAGGGACAGCAGTGACCACTAAAAAAGTTAAAGGATCAAGAACCCTAGCCAGATTATCTCTTTCTATTTAATGTCATGCAAATTGATCAGTTTTACAAATTCTGGTTTAATGAACAGTGCATTTGGCTTTATTGCTAGGATTGACAACAGTGTTTCTGAGAGGGGTGAGACAGTTATGCTTGGTTTCCTGCCACCAGGAGCCCTGCTGCCCTGTGCCTGCCTGCCTGTCATGCCTTAGCCTTCTGTCTCTTCACAGCCAGCAAACTTTGGGCATCTCATTTTTAAAGCTACCTTTTTTTTTTTTAATAGATATGTTGTAAATTTTATGTTTGTTAATATATGTATCTTCTATTTTGGTATTCTAATCTAAAAAAAAAATATTCTCTTTTAAATGATCTTTATCTTTTTTGCCTTCTTTCCTCAAAATGGAGAATAATGAGGTGAAGGCTTGAGTTCATCCCACCTGGTAAGTATAGACTTTGCACTTCTCTACTGAATTTTAACTCTATAATAGCAGGGTAATTATTTGAGGAAATAATTAATTTGGGAATAGTCTACAAAGGTCTGACCTAAGTTTTGTTCACCAAATGTCTTCCTGCATGTAATCCTTTTCTAATGAATTAGGACACTGCTCTTTTATATTGTTGCTCTGGCTCCAGGCTAGGTAATACATTCTCCTAGGAGCAGGTCCTGATCATTTTCCTTTTCTCAGCTGTGCTCCATTTGGAGTAAGGGACACTTCAAGGTCATAGGATACCCAGAAAGAAGTCACGTGATTATTTATTCCAGACCAATTCTGGCCGAGATTGTCACCTACAAGTTCACTCATTGTACCCCAAACTGGAGCTTTTCTTTTTTGCTTTGCAGGACGTATTTACATTTCTCTTATTGCTGCCACAGATGATTTCCTGAGGAGAGGTTAACTTTGCTTTAGTTGGTTTTCTCCTCCCCCCACATTTTTCATTTTAGCAAATCCTGTCCTTAAATAGTTCCTGTTTTGAACACTTAAAAAGCTTGATCAGAAATTTGTTTTATTTTCATAATTTTTTTATTTTTAAGTAGTTTTAGATTTACATAAAATTGCAAAAATAGTACAGAGAGTTCCCGTATACTCCACATCCAGTTTCCTCTATTAACACCTTATATTTGTACATGCTGTCTTCAATGAACCAATATTGATACTCTACTATTACCTGAAATCCACACTTTTTTTTCTTGTTCTTTTTCTGTCCCAGGATCCCAAATCACATTTTGTCATCATGTCACCTCAGGCTCCTCTTGGTTTTGACAGTTTCCCATACTTCCCTTGTTGTGATCATCTTGACATTTTTTAGGAGGGCTAGTTAGATATTTTGTAGTTTGTCCCTCTAGTGGGATTTGTGTGATATGCTTCTTGTGATTACACCGGGGTTTGGGGAGGAGGGCCACAGAAGTAACGTGCTACTTCCATCACATCCTACTGCCTGCCTTGCTCAGATGGTGCCTGCCAGGCTTCTCCCCTGTGAAGTTAGTCCCAGGGAAGTAAGTGTCGGAGAGAAAGGGACACGAGGTAGGAGAGGAGAGAAAGCAAATGAAAAGTAACACATTGCCAAGATGGCCAGAAGTCATCAGAAAGCATCGCTTTGCTCAGTTCTTTGGGAGGTCTTCAGAAAATCTATGTTAACTGCCGTCTCTTAGAACAGCCCTGCAGTGGAGAAGCACACAAGGAATATGACTGGCTCTGTCCCCTCTCCTCACAGTTCAAAGTCCGTCCCTTAGGGCATGGATTCCCTTTCTGTTCTGGAGCACATGGTCAAGTTACTCTGCATAGCCTCTGCCAAAGCTAGATGCCACATCTCTGCCCTCGGACAGTGTTTCCTCTGAGCCTCTCAAGCCTCCAGCCAGAGATGAAGGGCTTGAAGATGAGGTCCTGGGGTCTGCTGAGGGCTGCCTGCTTCTTGCCGAGTGGCTCTGGCTGCTGTCCTGCCTGCCTACCTGGAGAGGCATGGTGGACACAGGCAGGCCTAGGAGGACACAGCTAAGTCCACTCAGTTGCAAAAGCAGGCCCAGTACAGCCTCTAAACTCACTGCCTATTGCTTGTTTCACCATAGGTTCGTACAATAAATGAACAGACACAGAGGACAAGAAAGAGAATAAAATTTAAAAATGTCCTCCATAAACTCCACAGTCCAATGGGGAGACTCAGAGAGAAACAGTCACCATATAATTACAGGATAATGTGATCACTCCTGCAGGAGAAGGAGAACAGATATCCTGGAGACTCAAGGTTTCAGATATTTCCAGGTGAAATAGACAGCATTACATACTGACATTTCAGTCATTAGAATTACAGTGGGACTGGGAGCAGATGTAACTTAAGTGGTTGAGCGCCTGCTTCCCATGTGTCCCAGGCTCCACGCCAGGTACCTCCTAAAAAAAAAAAATTACATTGGGACTATAGTAATTTCTTTAGCATATTGTAGTTTATAAAGTATTTTCCCACCAAAACATATTTAATTGTATTTTTAAGAATGAACAAGAGAATACGAGGAACGCAGACTGTTGTATCAGTTCTCAGACTCAGGGAGAACCACTCTGGCCAGGTGACAGTGCTGGGCTGGGGTTTGCTTTGGCCTCAGATCAGCTTCCACAGCCTCATGTTTCCTGTCCTCCCCCAAGTCTGCTACACAGAGCCCACAGGTCAGCAGCAGGCCCGGGAGCAGCAAGGGAACTGCACCCTCTGCTTGGTCTGCAGCTGCATGTTCTGGTCGGGGCAGCATCATGATTTTTTTCATTTTAGAATTTTCTTAATTATTTTCTTTCAGCTTATTCTTTTTGTTATTTTTATTTTTCCCCTGCAAACATTAAAGGCATCAACTCATTGAACTTAATAGCTTGAATTGATGATGAGTATTAAATATCTGGTCTTGTGGTTTTCAATCCTAAATTGGTTCTGATAGGCAGTCTGTCCCCCCACCCTGAAAGTTTTACTTTTCAGTATAAAAGTAAGAGAGTTTAAATAATACAGAAGTACATAAAGTAGAGTAAAAGTATCCCTCACCTGCATTAAACTACTTTCTGAAGATAACCATTTTTACCAAACTGCTCTGTAGTCTTCCAGAGTTTTTAAATGGCTATATGAAATATCTAATATATATATAATGCAATAGATATGAAATAATGGACCTATCTCAAATGCAATGTGCTCATGTATATGTTTTTCCCCTTAAAGTGAGACCACACTCAGCCTCCATGTCTGGTACTTCTCTTTATACTGTGCTGTGCTTGGTTGTACCTCTGCTGTGTTCTTACCATGGCTGTGGGGTTTCCTTTGCAAATGTTTTTTTCTGGTGGCCTTCCTTGACTGCATGCTAAATTCTACATTTTAAAAAAATTCCCTCATTTTGGAGAGTTTGGAGGGTATGGTGGGTGGAACCATTTGTAATCTGTCTGCATTTTAATTAGTGGTTGCTTTGGACACACTCTTTGCTCTGTGTGTGTATGTGTTGTTTTTTTTGTTTTTGTTTTCTTTTTTCCTGATGTATAGTTTTATTTTTTTATTTTTTTATTTTTTTTATGTATGTGTTTTAATATGTTAAAGTTCACTAAAATTTAGTCTCCAGTAGTAATCATAAGATCATATACAATATATCTCCCTGTCTTTTGGGTCATCAAGTTTCCTGTATGTACATACTAAGTGATTCTATATTTTAAGGACAAATGTTAATATCATTATGTTACAATTTGAAACTATGTAGTACATTCCTTTGAAATAGATTAATGAAAAGTATCAAAACTACTGTTTTTAATGACTTTATGGGTCTTAACATAATGGAAGAGATGTTTCTGGGTCCTTAGCAAACCATCCTGAGACACTGAAGAGAACTGGGGGAAAAATACTTGATACTACTAAAAGTATATATATTAGTATATATATTTGTGTCTTTTAAAAAGTGGAAATAGAAAACGCCCAACTATTCCAATCCTTGAAATCCATGATTTTGAGAAAGAAAAGAGCCCTGCAAAATCTGCACCAAATATGTTGGAATAGGAGGTTATCATATTTCTTTAATTTTTTAGCATATGACTTTTTAGATAATGTAATAAATTCAGTCCCACTCCCCCTTTTAGCAATATGATAAATGTCAAAACTCTAAATAGCATGTTTATTTATAATAAAGTATAAATATCTGTGAATTCTCTAGCACTTAGAGTAATATTTAATGTTTTTATAATTTGCTTGAAAATCTTAACAGCATATACTGATAAAATTTCTCATAATGCCAACATAAATGCTATAGGATGCATCTTAGAAGACATATTTAGAATTTTAAATAGAATTTAAATATTTTAAATATTCTAGTGGAATATTCTAATGGGTGAAGAAAGAGAAAAATTCAAGAAGATGATAATTTATATAATCAAAGGGAAATTACATCTGTAGAGGTGCCAGTATATCATAGAATAAACTATTGAATGGTCTTCTTTTATAAATGAAATGCCCATTCATTCCATAAATGAAATGGTCTTCATTTATAAATTAAATGCACAAAGAGTAAAAGATATATATGACCACTTTTGGGTCTTCTCCCTGAAGAATGCTGATGTTGTCTCTCTTTTCAAATAATTGCATCTCTGAAATGTTACATAAAAGTGTGATTTATCCATTTCTTTGGTTTTTGATTTCAGTACATTCTTTATCATGACTACTATTTACCCTTCAATTAGTAGTAGCTCTCATCATTTTTTGTTTTAAAAGTTTCTCTTCTTCCAATTGTCAGTTAAGTTATGATTTATAAAAATCAATGTTTTGGAAATATTGGGCAGATACATATATGCTTAAAGGAATCATTTTGTGATGCAAATAATTGTTGCTGAAGTTACTAATTTTTAAAGGAATAGGGAAAATCTTAATACAAATAAAGGTGACTCTTGCGTTTAGATACATTTTATTTTTAGAGGCCACTACATGAATTATATCACCATGAAGGAGCAACTCAACTGCATATACTGTCTTATGCTTCAGTCTCTTCTTGTGTCCTTGGAAACTCCCAAATGCTTGAGCAAATGATTGAGAAGTATAGCAATTACTCTTTTAAGAGAGGCCTCAGGAGACTGAAGTCACAAAATGGGAAGAGGAAAGGAATAGAAGCTCATATGTTGACTAATACTAGAAAGCTCCAGGTGGATGGTAAAGAAGCTTACCACAAAAACTGACTTAGAATCTGATTACCATACTTATATCATAACAGACCAAATTGTTAACAGTATGGCAAAGTAATTAATTTCTCAAAAGAAGAATTTGGGGGTAGAGAGGCACATATAAATAGCTTCCCTTGGGGAAAAGAGAAAGGATTATTTATTTGATATCTCTGTTTCCTGGCACTTTTCTGGGCACTTTACCATATAGGTTCTGTGCCACTCTAACCACTCTGAATTTCTGTTTCTATCAGTAAGACAATATTATTAGTACATATTATTAAATACATAGTACCAGATTGTGTCTTGATGATATTAAGTTATAGTTTAAAGACCCAGGTGTCTCTAGTACCATATTACTTAAGGTTTTTGGCAGCCCAGCTTATGATCACAGTAGTATGATTAACTACTGGATGGCTTTGGGTGGGAAATTGTGATCTGGGAGGAAGATGAGCAGTGCAGGAACATGAACTTTGCCCAATTTAAACATCCTGCAGTACCTCATTAATTATAACAGCATTGGCATGCAAGAGACATGCCACAGAATGTACTAGAAAGTCCAGAATTAGCTACAGGTAAATCATATATTGATAAAGGGAGCATTTCTAGTCAGTGAGGGAAAGATGAGCTATTAATAAACAATATAGAGAAAACTGGGTAACCCTGGATCCACACTATATACCACACACAAGGATAATTTTGAAACATCTGGTATTTCATGTAATATAATGAACCTAGGCAGGTACTAGAAACAATTCTTTTATAACCTACAGGTAGGGAAGGTCTTTTTAACTATGAAATAAAATGTAGAAGCTATAAAATAGAAAAAAAGATGAGGAAATTTTTTTTAAAATTCTGCTTTTCAGAAGATACTATAAATGAAAGTAAAAAAAATACAAAAAAATTTGCAACTGCTAACCTAGACAAAGAGCCCTTCTCCCTAATCCATAAGAAAATGACTAACAATTACTGAATCTCTGTAGGAAAAAGACAATAATATGGGCAGTGCTTAAATATTTGAAAAGATGCTTAACCTCAATCATTAAAAAATTAAAACTCTAGTCAGCTACCATTTTCCTACCACATTGCCAAAATTGAAACGTTTGATAATACACTATACTGGCAAGAATGTGTAGTAACAGGCTTACTCAGATATTGTTGGTAGAAGTGTAAATTGCTACAGTTTCTCTGGAGGACAGTTTGGCAGAATTTATCAAAATTACATAAGCATATGCCCATTGACAGATGAAGAATTCTCTTGGCATCACTAGATTCTCTTGGCATCCTGAGAAATGGAAAATATTTCCCCAAGAATATTCACTGCAACCTTATTTGTACTACCAAATGACTGGAAACAACCCAAATGTCAACCAGTTAGAGGATCAGTTGAAGAAAGTGTGCTGCCTTGCTACTGTGAATTATTATGCACCTATTACCAAAGAAGAAAACTAAGGCAGCAGTGGAGAGGGGCAGGAGGAGAGTGGAATATCAAAGCGGTTTATTTACCGATATGGAAAGAGTCCCAAAATATATCCTTAGATGGAAAAAAGCAACATGCTGAAATGTGTTATGCTAACAAATCTATATGAGAAGAGCAGGAAGAAAAGAATATAGAACATAATTGTGGCTTGAAAAATAATTTTTAGTACTCCCACAAGATTAGTGAAGTTATAAATGGAGTTACAAATAGTACTGACCTGCTTGTGGGAGCAGTCATCTGGACAGATAGGGCACCATGGTACCAAGGATGGTTTTACTTTTATCCACTATTAGACTTCTTTTTGTTTTAATTGAGAAGTTGTAGGTTGACAGAAAACATGCAGCAATACAGGGTTCCTGTATACCCCCCAATTATTAATGCTTTGCATTTGTGTAGTACCTTTATTACAATTGATGAAAAATATTATAATTGTACTAATAACTATAACCATACTTTACATAAAGGTTTGCTGTGTTGTATAGTCCTATATTGGGGGGTTTAAAAAATTTTTATTCTAGTAACATATATCTGTCCTAAAATTTCCCCGTTTAACCACATGCAAATATATAATTCATTGGTCTTAATTATGTTCATAATCTTGGGCTACCATCACCACCATCCATTACCAGTTTTCCATCACCACAAACAGAAACTCTGTACACAAATTATGCATTAACTCACCGTTCCTTATCTCCCCTCTGCCTGTGGTAATGTATATTCTAGTTTCTGACTCTATGGTTTTGCTTATTCTAATTTTATGTCAGTGAGATCATATAATATTTATCCTTTTGTGTCTGGCTTATTTTACTCAACATGATATCTTCAGGTTTCATCCATTTTGGCATATGTATTCAGAACTCCTTTCCTTTTTACCACTGAGTGATATTCCATTGTGTTTATATACCACATTTCATTTATCCATTCAATGGTTGGTGGACACTTGAGTTGCTTCATTCTTTTGGCATTTATGAATGATGCCACTATGAACATCAGTGCGCAGCTATCTTCTCAAGTCCCTACTTTCAATTCTTTGGGCTAGATACCTAGCAGTGGGATTGCCAGGTCATATGGTAATGCTATACTTAGCTTTCTAAGGACCTGCCACACTGTCTTCCACAATGACTGCACCATTTTACATTTCCACCAGCAGTGAATGAGTGTTCCTATTACTCCATATCCTCTCCAACACACAATATTTTCTGTTTTTTTTTAGAAGTAGATGTGAAATGGTATCTCATGGTGGTTTTCATTTGCATTTCCCTAATGGCTGGTGGTGTTGAGCATTTTTTCATGTGCATTTTTGACATTTGTGTATCTTCTTTGGAGAAATGTCTGTTCAAGTCTTTTCCCCATTTTTTATTTGTGTTCTTTATCTTTTTGTCATTGAGTTTTTGAATTTATTTACATATTCTGGATTTAAAATCATTATCAAATATATGGTTTCCAAATATTTTTGCCCATTCTGTAAGTTAAGTTATCTTGTTGCTTTCATAATAAAGTCCTTTGATGTGCAAAAGTTTATTACTTTGATGTGGCTTTACTTACAAATTTTTGTTATTGTTGTAGCTCATGCTCTTGGTATAAAGAAACCATTGCCTAACACAAGGTCCTGAAGATACTTCTCTGTTTTCTTCTAGAAGTCTTATAGTTTTGGTTTTTATACTTAGATCATTGATCTGTTTTGAGTTCATTTTTGTACACGATATGAGATTCCATATATACATTCTTTTATATATGGATATATATTTTTTCCAGCACCATTTGCTGAAGACACATTCCTTATTGAGTGGACTTGGCACCCTTATCAAAAATCAGTGGGCAAGATTGTGGGAAGATGGCATCAGACTAGCTGGCAGGGCTCAATTCTCTCACCAAAAAAAAAAAAAAGAAAACGGTGAAAGAGCCAAAACCTGACTGAGGGGCCTTCTTTGGGGGTCAGCAGACCAGGACACTGCTACACAAGTCCCAGGAGGGTGAGGGACAGAGAGACGAAGAACCCGAAACAACAAATGTGAGTTACTAAACTCCCACAGTGGCTGGGAAGGGTGCCTCTCCCCATCCCCAAGATATTAAGGGGTAGTAAAACCCCTGGCTCACTGCAGCTGACTGAGATGAGAACAGATATATTCCTCCCTGTCAGCTGTTTCGAGGGAAGAGGGAGAGGCAATCGGGGGGCTTTTCTTCAGTGAATTTGACCAGCAGAGGCTGCTTTGAACCTCCCATCTGGACATTCAACACAGGAACCCAGTAAAGCCAAGACTGAAACACATCCATGGAAAGGTGTGCTGACAAGCACCATCTGCTGGCCGGTCTGGAATTTGCATGGACCAAACTATTTTCGCTTCTTCCTGTATCCTAATCCCTGGGAGAAAATCTCCGACCCATTAGTGAGTACCTGAACCGATTTTGATAACTTCAGCTAGGCAAATTTAAAGACATAGAATAAATTGAAACAAGTATCAAAGAAGACCTATGGGGGCAAAAATAGGCAAGAGAGAGAAATTGGCCATCAGAGTAAATTCACCAACATATTCAGATGCCCAGACATCAGCAAAAAATTATAAGACATACTAGGAAACAGGAAGAGATGGCCCAGCCAAAGGAACAAATCAAATATCTGGAGGAGATACAAGTTTTAAGACAATCAGTGATAATCACACAACTTTCCTAACTCAATTCTAAGAATTTAAAGAAAATATGACTACAGAGATATAGGATATTAAGAAGACACTGGGTGAGCATAAAGAACAATTTGAAAGCCTGCAAAGAAAAATAACAGATCTTATGAGAATGAAAGACACAATGGATGAGATTAAAAATACATTAGAGGCACATAAGAGCAGATTTAAATTGCTCAAAAATATAATTAGTGATTTTGAAGACAGAACATCTGAACTGGGAAAGACAGGAGAACAGAAAGAAAAGAGAATGGAAAAAAGGGAAGAGTCTCAGGGAGTTGAATGAAAACACGAAATGCACAAACATTCGTATTATTGGTGTCCCGGAAGCAGACAAGAATGGAAAAGGGGCAGAAAGAATATTTGTGGAAATAATGACTGAAAACTTCCCAACCCTTATGAAAGACATAAATATCAATATCCAAGAAGGACAACGCACCCCAAACAGAATAAATCTGAATAGACCTACCCAGAGACACCTAATATTTAGACTGATAAATATCAGAGATAAAGAGAGCATTCTGAAAGCAGCAAGACAAAAGCACAACATCACATACAAGAGAACCTCAATAAGATTAAGTACCGATTTCGTATCAGAAACCATGGAGGCAAGAAGGAAGTAGTATCATGTATTTAAGGTACTGAAAGATGAAAACTGCCAGCCAAGAATTCTATTTCTGGCAAAACTGTCCTTCAAAAATGAAGTGAGTTCAAAGTCTTTGCAGACAAACAAAAACTGACAGAATATGTTACTAAAAGACCAGAATTACAAGAGATATTAAAGGGAGTGCTGCATCCTGGTAGGGAAAAACAAGGGCAAGAGAATTGGAGAAGAGTGTAGAAATGAAGATTATTAGGAAGGGTAAATTAAAGGGTAGTAAAAACAGACAATAGAACAATATGACTACAGAGAGCTGAAGGACAAAACAAATGAAGTAAGTAATGCCTTTAATAGAAAATCATTGAATGTTAATGAACTATGGTCTGTGCTTAATGGCAAAGCCCCCCGGATGTGTTTATCAATTGCAATGAATGTGCCACTCTAATGAAGGATGTTCATGTGGGAGGTGGTGTGGGGAGTGGGGCATATGGGAATTCCTATATCTTTTGTGTAACATTTATGTAATCTAAGTATCTTTAAAAGAAAAAAAGACATAGACTGATAGAATGGATAAAAGAATATTAGCCATCTCTGTGGTGTTTACAAGAGACCCACCTCAGACATAAGGACACATCCAGTTTAAAAGTGAAAGGTTGGAAAAAGATAATCTATGCAAATAGTAACCAAAGAAGAGCTGGAGTAGCGATACTAATATTGGGCACTATAGATTTCAAATGCAAAAGTGTTGTAAGGGATGAAGAAGGTTATTATATATTAATAAAAAGGACAATACAGCAAGAAGAAATAACTATATTAAATATTTATGCACCTAATCTAAGTGCACCAAGAAACATGAGGCACATAATGGCAAAATTGAAGGGAGAAACTGATGTCTCTACAATAATTGTGGAGACTTAAATATTGGATAGAACATCTCAATATTGGATAGAACATCTGGACAGAATAAATAAATAAATAGAGAACTTGAATAATATGATAAATGATCTAGACCTAATAGACATCAATATAGTATTGTACCTCAAAACAGCAGGATATTCATTCTTTTCAAGTGCTCATGGATCCTTCTCCAAGATAGACCAAATATTGAGTCATAAGACAAGTCTCAATAAATTTAAAATGATTGAAATTATACATAACACTTTCTTTTTTTTTTTTTTTTTTAAAGATTTTATTTATTTATTCATTTATCCCCCCCCTTGCTGCTTGTGCTCGCTGGGTCAGCTAACCACGCCGTGCGGGCGGGCTTGCCTTCACCAGGAGGCCCCGGGAACCGAACCCGGGGCCTCCCATATGGTAAACGGGAGCCCTACTGATTGAGCCACAGCCGCTTCCCTATACATAACACTTTCTGTGATCATAACAGAATGAAGCTGGAAACCAATAATGAAAAGAAAAATGGAAAATTCAAATATATGGAGATTAAAAAACACACTCTTAAATAATCAGTTGTTCAAAGAAGAAATGGCAAGAGAATTCAGCATATCTCTTGAGACAAATGAAAAGGAGAATACAACATATCAAAACCAATGGGACACAGTGGAGGCAGTGCTGAGAGGGAAATTTATAGTCCTCAATCTTACATTAAAAGAAAAAAGAAAGCTAAAATTGAAGATCTAACTGCACACCTGGAGGAGCTAGAAAAAGAACAACATACTAATCCCAATCCAAGCTGAAGGAAAGAAATAGTAAAGATCAGAGTAAAAATAAATGAAATCAAGAACCAAAAAAAAAAAAAAACAGGAGAGAATCAAGAAAACCAAAAGTTGGTTCATTAAGAAGATCAGCAAAATTGACAAACCCTTAGCTAGACTGACAAAGAAAAAGAGAAGACTCGGATAAATAAGATCAGAAATGGGGGGGGGGGCATTACCACTGACTCTACAGAAATAAGAGAGATCCTAAGAGGATACTATGAACAACAGCATGCCAAAAAACTAAGCAATATAGAGGAGATATACAAATTCTTAGAGACACACAAACCACCGACACTGAGTATAGCAGTTTGGTATTATTTATGAATTCTAAAAATAGATACTAGATTATGCTTGTAAACTGGTCTGTTCCTCTGGGCATATTAGATTATATTGGGCTCTCAGGTTTCACTTTTACTTCATTAAGTTATGATTAAGGCTTTGATTGGACCCTCGGTGGGCTGGGACTCACAGGGAAAACCAGAGAGCAGAGAAGAAAGTTTGGAGTTTTGGATGCTGGAACTCTGAGAAGTAAACACACAGAATAACACAGAGGAATAGAGACAGCTCCATAGACATGGTAGAGGCCCTGGGAAGAGAGAGAGCTCAATAGTCTACAGCTGACCTTGTGGAGAGACCAGAGCAGCTGAGCCTGGAGATGAACGAGCCCCGGGAGAGAGAATGAGACTTACCTCAGCCTACAGCTGATATCAGAAGAAGCTGGGACCATGGAGCCTTAAGAGGAAAAGGAATCCTGAAACCTTGTAGATGTTGGCAGCCATCTTGCTCCAACACATAGCCAATGACTTTGGGTGAGAAAGTACCTCTTATAGTACCTTGGGTTGGACTCTTGAGGACTTGTGACTGTAAGCTTCTACCCCAAATAAATACCCTTTATAAAACCTAACAGATTTTTGGTACTTTGCATCAGCATCCCTTTGGCTGACTAATACACTGATCCTAGAAGAAACAGAAGACCTCAGCAAACCAGTCTTAAGTGAAGAGATTGAAACAGTCATCAGAAACCTCCAAAAGATGAAAAGCCTGAGACCAAATGGCTTCACAGGTGAATTCTACCAATCATTTAAAGGCAATGTAATACAATATTGGTCAAACTCTTCCAAGAGTTGAATAGAAAAGAATGCTACCAAACTCATTCTATGAAGCCAACATCTCACTAATACCAAAACCAGATAAAGATGCTACAAAAAAAGAAAATTACAGACTAATATCTCTAGTGAGTATAGATGTAAAATTCCTCAGCAAAATACTTGCAAATGGAATCCAGAAGCACATTAAAGGAATTATACACCAAGGGAGCAAATGTGGCTCAAGCAGTTGAGCTGCCGCCTCCCACGTGTGAGGTCCGGGTTTGGTTCCTGGTGCCTCCTGAAAAAGCTTAGGGAAGCTGATGTGGCTCAGTGGTGGTTGAATGCTGGCTTCCACATATGAGGTCCCAGGTTCAATCCTCAGTACCCATTAATTAAAAAAAAAAAAAGAATTCTACACCAAGATCAAATGGGTTGTATCCCAGGTATGCAAGGGTGGTTTAACACAATAAGATTAGTGTAATAAAACACATTGATAAGTTGAAGAAGAAAAATCACGTGATCCTCTCGATTGATGCAGAAAAGGCATTTGAAAAAATACAGCACCTTTTCTTCATAAAAACACTCGAAAAGATAGGAATAGAAGGAAGCTTTCTCAGTATGGTAAAGTGCATGTAAGAAAAACCTACATGCAACAATGAAAGACTGAAAGCTTTCCTACTGAGATCAGGAACAAGACAAAGATGCCCATTTTCACCGTTATTATTCAATATTGTGCTAGATAGAGGATCTAGCTCGAACAATTAGGCTAAAGAAATTAAAGGTACCCATATAGGAAAGGAAGAAGTAAACCTTACACTCTGCTGATTATATGATCCTATCTCTAGAATCTCCTGAAAAATCCCCAACAAAGCTACTAGAATAGATGAGTTCAGCAAAGTGGCTGGATACAAGATTAATTCGCAAAAATTAATAGCGTTTCTATGCACTACTGATGTGCAATCTGAGAAGGAAATAAGAAAAAACATTCCATTTATAATAGCAACTAAAACAGTTAAATAGGAATAAGTATTCAGAAAACTATAAAACTGCTAAAAGAAACAGAAGAAGACTTAAATAAATGGAAGGACATTCTGTGTTCATGGATTGGAAGACTAAATATCTTTAAGATGTCAGTTCTACCCAAACTGATTTACAGATTCAATGCAATCCCAATAAAAATCCCAAAAGCCTTTTTTACAGAAATAGAAAAGTCAATTAGCAAATTTATTTGGAAGGGTAAGGGGCCCTGAATGGCCAAAAAGATCTTTAAAAAGAACAAAGTTAGAGGACTCTCACTTCCAGACTTAAAAGCATATTACTTAGCTACAGTGGTAAAAACAGCGTGTTACTTACATATAGACACTTTCACCAATGGACCAAATCAAGAACTCAGAAATATGCTTTCACATCTACAGTCAAGTGATTTTTGACAAGGCAGTCAAGCCCTCCCAGCTGGGCCATGACAGTTTGTTCAACAAATAGTGCTGGGAGAACTGGATAGTCATATCCAAAAAATAGAAAGGGGCCCCTATCTCACACCCTATACAAAAATTAACTCAAGATGGATCAAGGAACAAAGTATAAAAGCATCAACATTAAAACTCCTAGAAGACAATGTAGGAAATGATCTTCAAGATGTTGTGGTATGTGGTAGTTTCTTAAAGCTAACACCCAAAGAATGAAAAAAAATAAAAAATAAAAAGATAAATGGGCTCTTCTGAAAATTAAACACTTTTGCACCTTACAGGACTTTTTCAAAAGGGTGAAAAGGTAGCTGACTCAATGGGAAAAAATATTTGGTAATCACATATCCGATAAGGGTTTAATATCCAGGATATACAAAAAGATGATGCAATGGAACAATAAAAAGACTAATTACCTAATTGAAAAAATGGGCAAAAGACTTGAATAGACAAAGATCCAAAGAAGAAATACAAATGGCGGAGAAACACATGAAAAAATGTTTAACATCACTAGCAATTAGAGAAATGCAAATTAAAATGACAATGAGATATCATCTCACACCTCTTAGACTGGCTGCTTTTAAAAAGTTGGAAAGCTTTAAATGTTGGAGAGTATGTGGAGAGATAGGAACACTTATTCAGTGTTGGTGGGAATGTAGAATGGTACAGCCATTGTGGAGGACTGTTTGGCAGTTCCTAAGGAAGTTGAATATAGACTTGCCATGTGACCCGGCAATACCATTACTAGCTATATACCCAAAAGAACTGAGAGCAGAGACATGAACAGACATCTGCACACCAATGTTCATAACGGCATTATTTACGATTGCCAAAAGTTGGAAACAATCCAGGTGTCCATCAACTGATAAAAGGATAAAGAATCTGTGGTGTACACACTTGATGAAATATTATGTAGCGGTAAGAAGAAATGAAGTCATGAAGCATAAGACAACATAGATGAACCTGGAGGGAATGATGTTGAGTGAAGCAAGCCAGACACAAAAGGGCAAATACAGAATGATTGTGCTATTATGAACTAAATACATTGTGTAAACTCATGGAGTTAATAATTAGAATATAGGTTACCAGAAAATGGAAGGAGGGTAGAGAATGGAAAGCTGAGGATTAATCTCTGCAGAATTGTTAAAAAGGTTGTAAATCTTTGGAAATGAATGATAATGAGGAAGGGTGAGTCCTCCAGCTTTGTTCATTTTCGAGATGGTTTTACCTATTTATAGTTCCTTACCTTTTCATATAAATTTGGTAATTGGCTATTCTATTTCTTCAAAGAAGGCTTTTGGAATTTTGATTGCGATTGTGTTGAATCTATAAATCACTTTGGATAGAATGGACGTCTTAATACTTAGTCTCCAAATTTATGAACATGGAGTGTCCTTCCATTTATTTAGGTCTTGTTTGATTTCTTTTGGAACATTTTGTAGTTTTCTGTTTAAGATTTTTATATACTTGGTTAATTTTATCCCGACATATATATAATTCTTCCTATTGTAAATGTGTTTTTTTTCCTTGATTTTCTCATCAGGTTGCTCATTACTATTATATAGAAACAATACTGAGTTTTGCATGATGATATTGTATCCCACCACTTTTTTGAATTCTAGTACCTTTCTTAGAAAATTTTTAGGATTTTCTACACGTGGGAACATGTAAAACAGATGACATATCTGTTTTTCTCCTTCCTTTCCTATTGGGATGCTTTTTATTTCTTTTTCTTGCCAGTTGCTTTGGCCAAGACTTCCAGTACAAGTTTGAATAACATTAGTGACAGTGGGCATCATTGTCTTGTTCCTGATACTGGAGGGAAACTTGTCAGTTTTTCACTGTTGAATAGGATGTTAGCTGTGGATATTCCATATATGCCTTTTATCGTGTTGAGGAGGTTTCCTTCTTTTACTAGTTTTCCAAGTGTTTTTATCAAGAAGTGGTACTGGATTTTGCCAAATTCCTTTTCTGTATCAATTGAGATGATCATATGGTTTTCTTTTTTTTCTTCATTCTATTAATGTGGTGTATTATATTAATTCATTTTCTTATGTTGAACTACCCTTGCATACCTGGGATAAATCCCACCTGATGATGGCGTATACTTCTTTTATTGTGATGTGTTGGATTTGGTTTGCTATTTTTTTGTTGAGGGATTTTGCATCTATATTCATAAGGGATACTAGTCTGTAATTTTCTTCTCTTGTGTCTTTCTCTGACTTTGGTATTAGGGTGCTGTTGGCCTTAAAGAATGAGTTAGGGATGATACCGCCTCTTCAGTTTTTTGGAAGGGTTTGGGCAGGATTGGTATTACTTCTTCTTGGAATGTTTGGTAAAATTCACCAATGAAGCCATCTGGCCCTAGGTTTCTCTTTATTGGAAGGTTTTTGACTGTTGTTCCAATGTTTTGTTATTGGTTTCTTGAGATCTTCTGTTTCTTCTTGAGTATGTGTAGATAATTTGTGTGTTTCTAGAGTTTTGCCCATTCCATCTAAGTTATACAGTTTATTGGTGTACAGTTGTTCATAGTATCCTCTTATTTTATTTCTGGAGAGTTGATAGTAATGCCCCTCACCTTCATTTCTGGTTTTAGTTATTTGCATCATCTCTCTGTTTTTCTTTGACAATCTAGCTAAAATTTTATCAATTTTATTGATCTTTTCTGTGAACCATCTTTGGTTTTGTTGATTCTGTTATACTTTTTATATTCTCTATTTCATTTATCTTTTTTTCTAATCTTTATTTCTTTCCTTCTGCTTGCTTTGGGATTAGTTGCTCTTATTTTTTCCAGATCTTCCAATTTTGAGGTTAGGCCTCTGATTTGAGATCTTTCTTATTTTTAATGTAAGCAGTTAGAGCTATAAGTTTCCTCCTCAGTACTGCCTTTTCTATATCCCATAAGTTTTTTATGTTGTTCTTTTATTTTCATTCACCTCAAGATATTTTTTAATTTCCCTTGTGATTTCTTCTTTGACTCATTGGTTTTCTAAGAGTGCCATTGTTTAATTTTCCAGTTCTCCTTCTGTTATTGGTTTCTAGTGTCATTATTTTGTGGTCAAAGAAAATGCATTGTGTGATTTCAATATTTTTCAACTTTTTGAAACTTGTTTTTGAGTCCTAATATGTGGTCTGTCCTAGAGAATGACCCATGTGCACTAGAGAAGAAGAACAAGGTGACCTGTTGTGTCTATGCCTCTTTGTCTGATCGGTTTACAGTATTGTTCAGCTCTTCTGTTTCATTATTGATCTTCAGTGTAGATGTTCTATCCATTATTGAAAGTGGTATATTGAACTGTCCTACTGTTTGAATGGTATGGTTTTTTCCCCATCCTTCCACTTTCATCCTACTTTTGCCTTTGGATATAAGATGAGTCTTTTGTACAAAGCATCTTGTTGGGTCATGCTTTTTCAGCCATTCTGCTAATTGCTGCCTTATGACTGGAGGGTTAATCCATTTACATTTTAATTTAAAGTAACCACTGATAATGCAGGACTTTCTTCTGACATTTTGGTATTTGGTCTTTTTTGCCCCTCAAATCTTCTAATAATATCTATGTTCATTATTATTTGATTTATTGTATTGTACCATTTTGAGTTCCTTCTCATTGTTTTTTTTTTTTTTTTAAATCAATTTTATTGATCCATATTAATAAAGCATACAATTCATCTAAAGTGTACAGTCAGTGGTATTTGGTATAATCACGTAATTATGCATTCATTATTTCAATTGTTATTAGGACATTTTCATTATTTCAATAATAATAATAAAAAACAGACAAACAAACAAGAAAATTCTTCACCTCACAATCTCTCTATGCTCCCCCTGCTGTACATAGCTGCTATTTCTGGCTATTCTTACACAAATATTTATTTATTAAGCAGTTTTATTAGGATATATTCACATACCAGATGATCTATGCAAAGTGTATAATCAGTGGCTTTTAGTATATTCACAATGTTGTGCGTTCATTACCACATAAAATTTTAGAACAATTTCATTATTCCAAGAAGAAAAACTCCATACCCTTTAGTAGTCTTTCCCCAGTCCTACATAACCACTATCTAATTTCATCTTTATAAATTGATTTTATTTACATTTTATATAAATAGAATCATACAATAAGTAGTAGTTTGTGTCTGGTTTCGTTCACTTTGCATAACGTTTTTCTTTGTTTGATCTTAACATCTTGTGGTATTAACATACATTTGTTCAGTTTCAAAGAAAAGACTATCATATATGCAATTTTACTCATATTCATATTTCACATGTGGTGTTACTATGCTATACATTTCCATGTTACATGTTTTAGCTCTAATTTTACTAACATACATAACCTTAGACTTTCCCTTTAAACCACTTTCATACCCACATAATAGCCCTGCTAGTTACAAACATTATGCTTTGCTTTCACCTTTTCTATTCCTTTCCAAAGATTAACACACTAATTTTTTACAAATTCTGTACAAGTTAACCCTGAGCTTTCCATTCTCCAACCTTATTCTATTTTCTGGTGAACCATATTCAAGTTATTAACTTGATGAGATTACACAATATATTTAGTTCATAGTAGCGCAGTCATACAGTATTTGTCCTTCTGTGTCTGGCTTGCTTCACTCAACATAAAGTCCTCCAGCATCAGCCACGTTGTCATATGCTTCACGGCGTCATTTCTTCTTACAGCTGCATGATATTCACCTGGGTTGTCTCAGATTTTTGGCAATCATGAGTAACACTGCTATGAACATCGGTGTGCAGCTGTCTGTTCATGTCACTGCTCTCAGTACTTCTGGGTATATATCCAATAGTGGTCACATGGCAAATTTATATTCAACTTCTTTAGGAACTGCCAAACAGTCTTCCACAATGGTTGTACCATTCTACGTTCCCATCAAAAGTAAGTGTTCCTATCTCTCCACATCCTCTCCAACACTTGTAGTTCTCTGTCTTTTTAGTAGTGGCCATTGTAATAGGTGTGAGATGATATCTTATTGTAGCTTTGGTTTGCATTTCCCTAATCACTAGTGAAGTTGAACATTTTTACATGTGTGTTTTTGCCATTTGTATTTCTTAATGGACAAATGTCTATTCAGGTCTTTTTGCCCATTTTTTAATTGGGTTGTTTGTCTTTTTATTGGGGTTGTAGCATCTCTGTATATATCCTGGATATGTGGTTTTCACATATTTTCTCCTGTTGAGTAGGCTGCCTTTTCACCCTTTTGACAAAGTCCTGTGAGGCTCAGAAGTGTTTAATTTTGACAAGGTCCTATATGTATTTTGTTGTTGTTGCTTGTGCTTTGGGTGAAAGGTCTAAGAAACCATCACCTACCATAAGGTCTTGAAGATGCTTCCCCACATTTTCTTCTGGTATTTTTATGGTCCTGGCTTTTATATTTAGGTCTTTGATCCATTTTGTGTTGATTCTTGTATAAGGAGTGAGATAGGGGTCCTCTTTCATTCCTTTGGTTATGGATATCCAGTTCTCCCAGCACATTTTGTTGAAGAGACTCTTTTGTCCTTTTTGACATGATTTTGGTAGGTTTGTCAAAAACTGGTTGCCTGTAGCGGTAAGGGTTTATTTCTGTTCTCTCAATTCTATTCCACTGATAGAACGTGTCTATCTTTATGCCAATACCATGCTGTTTTTTGTTTTATTCTGTGTTGTTTTTTGTTGTTGTTTTTAACAAATCCATTTTTTTGATACATATTAGTAAAGCATACACCATTTGTTGAAGAGACTGTTTTGCCCCGTCAACAAGGACTTGGTAGGTTTGTCAAAAACAGATTGGCTGTAGAGGTGAAGGTTCATTTCTGGATTCTCAGTTCTATTCCACTGATCAATGTGTCTGTCCTTATGCCAGTACCATGCTATTTTGACAACTGTAGTTTTGTAAAATGTTTCAAGGTCAGGCAGTGAAATTCCTCCCACATCTCTTCTTTATTTAGAATGCTTTTGGCTATTCGGGTACACTTTCCCTTCCAAATTAATTTGGTAATTGCCTTTTCTATTTCTGTAAAGCGGGCTCTTGGAATTTTGATCGATACTGCATTGAATCTATAAGTCAGTTTGGGTAGATTTGACATCTTCATGATATTTATTCTTCCAACCCATGAACATGGAATGTCTTTCCATTTATTTAGGTCTTCATTGATTTCTTTGAGCAATTTTTTGTAGTTTTCTGCATATAGGTCCTGTACTTCTTTGGTTAAATTGATTCCTAAGTATTTGAGTCTTTTTGTTGCTATTATAAATGGAATTTTTCCCTGATTTCCTTCTCAGATTGTTCAGTATTAATATAGAGAATCATTACTGATTTTTTTGCATGTTGATCTTGTATGCTGCCATTTTGCTGAACCTGTTTGTGGGCTCAAGTAGCTTTGTCGTAGTCATTTCAGAATTTTCTAAATTCAGGGTCATGTCATCTGCAAATCGTGATAGTTTTACTTCTTTTCCTATATCAATGACTTTTATTTATTTTTTCTTGTCTAATTGTTCTAGCTAGAACTTCTAGCACGGTGTGGAATAACAGTGGTGACAGCGGGGCATCCTTGTCTTGTTTCCGATCTTAGAGGGAAAGCTTTCCCCATTGAGTGCAGTGCTGGCTGTGGGTTTTTCATATATGCCTTTTATCATATTGAGGAATTTTCCTTCTATTCCTATCTTTCCAAGTATTTTTATCTAGAAAGGATGCTGGATTTTGTCAAATACCTTTTCTGCATCGATCGAGATGATCATGTGGTTTTTTTTCCTTCAATTTTTTAATGTGGTGTATTATGTTAATTGATTTTCTTATGTTGAACTAACCTTACATACCAGGAATAAACCTCACTTGGTCGTGATATATAAATCTTTTGACATGCTGTTGAATTCTATTTGCAAGTATTTTGGTGAGAATTTTTACATCAATGTTCATTAGAGAGACTGTAATTTTCTCTTCTTGTGGTGTCTTTATCTGGCTTTGGTATTAGGATGATATTGGTTTCGTAAAATATATTGGGTAATTTTCCCTCCTCTTCCATATTTTGGAAGAGTTTAAACAGGGTTTGTGTTAATTCTTCTCAAAATCTTGATAGAATTCACTTGGGAAACCATCTTGTCTTCGACTTTTCTTTGTTGGGAGATTTTTAATAACTGATTCCATTTCTTTAAATGTGATTGATTTGTTGAGTTCTTTTATTTCTTGTAGCCCCAGTGTAGGTTGTTTGTGCATTGCTTTAAATTTTCCCATTTCATTTAGGTTATGTACATTGTTGGCCTACAGTTTCTCATAATATCCTCTAATGGTACTATTTATTTCTGTGAGGTCAGTCATAACTTCCCCCCTTTCATTTCTAATTTTATTTATTTGCATCTTCTCTCTTTTCTTCTTTGTTAGTCTAGCTAGAGGCTTGTCATTTTTATTGATTTCAAAAGAACTAGCTTTTGCTTTTGTTGTTTTTTCTATTGTGTTTTCGTTCTCAATTTCATTTATTTCTGCTCAAAATCTTTATTATTTCTTTCCTTCAGCTTGCTTTGGGAATTGTTTGCTGTTCTTTTTCTAATTTTTCCAGTTTTTCAGTTAGATCTTTGATTTTAGCTTTTCTTTTTTAATATAGGTACTTAGGGCTATAAATTTCCCTTTCAGGACTGCCTTCGTTGTATTGCGTAAGTTTTGATAAGTTATTTTCTCGTTTTTATTTGTCTCAATATATTTATTGATTTCACTTACAATTTCTTCTTTGACACACTGATTCTTTAGGAGTGTGGTGTTCATCCTCCACACATCTGTGGTTTTAACTCTTTCCCATCTATTAATTGATTTACAGTTTTATTCTATCATGATTTGAGAAGGTGCTTTGATCATTTCAATCTTTTTATCTTTATTGAGACCTGCCTTTTGACCCAACTTGTGGTCTATCCTGGAGAATGATCTGTGATCACTTGAGAAGAATGTATGACTTGCTGGATTGGGGTACAGTGTTCTGTATATGTCTGTTAGGTCTAGCTTTTTTATATTATTGTTCAGTTTCCCTGTTTCCTTGTCGATCTTCAGTCTAGTTGTTCTACGTAATGATGTGAGTGGTATGTTTAAGTCTCCAACTATTATGTTAGAGATATCTGTTTCTCCCTTCAGTTTTGCCAAACTTTTGCCAGAGTTTGCCTCGTGTATTTTGGGGCACCCTGGTTAGTAGATTGTCCCTTTTATTAATATATAATGGCCTTTTGTATCTCTTACCACTTTTTTTTGCATTTAAAGTCTGTTTTGTCTGATATTAGTATTGCCTCCCCTGCTCTTTTTTTTTGGTTACTGTTTTCATGGAGTATCTTTTTCCTACTTTTCACTTTCAGCTGGTTTGTATCCCTAGGTCTAAGGTAAGTCTCTTGTATGGATGGCTCATGTTTTTTTATCCATTTTGTCAGTCTATATCTTTTGATTGGACAGTTTAGTCAGTTCAAATTCAGTGATATTACTGTAAATGCATTATATACTTCTACCATTTTATTCTTTGGCTTTCATATGTCATATCTTATTTTTGTTTGTCTTTTTTTACTCTTGTTTATCCTTTCTGCTATTCTTTCTTCTATACTCTCTTCTAAGCCTTTCTTTCCTTTTTCTTTCATGCTGTAAGGTTTCCATTAATATTTCCTGCAAATATTATGAACTCTGTTTCTGTTTGTGAATATTTTAAACTCACCTGCATATTTGAAGGAAAATTTTGCTGGATAAAGAATTGTCAGCTGGCAGTTTTTCTCTTTCAGTATCCTAATTTAATCATACCACTGTCTTCTCGTGTCCATGGTATCTGATGAGAAATCCACACTTATTCTTACTGGGCGTCCCTTGTATATGATGGTTTGTTTCTCCCTTGCTGCTCTCAGAATTTTCTCTTTAACATTTGACATTCTGAGTAGTATGTGTCTTGGAGTAGGACTATTTGCATTTATTCTGATTGGGATATGCTGCATTTCTTGAACATGTAAGTTCATTCTTTTTCATGAGAATTGGGAAATTTTCAGCCGTTATTTCCTCAAATACTCTTTCTGCCCCTTTTTGCTTCTCTTTTTCTGGAACGCCTGTGACATGTGTGGTGTTGTGTTTCATTCTCTGAGCCCCTGTTCAACTTTTTCCATTCTTTTCTCTCTTCTCTTTCAGCTGTTCTATCTTCTCTATCGCTTTGGGTCTGCTCTTGTATGCCTCTAATGTGTTTTTTATCTCACCTGTCATGTCTTTCATTCCCATGAGCTCTGTTTTATTTTTCTATTCCGTTTTTCAGATTCTTCTTTGTGCTTGCTCAGTGTCTTCTTCATGTCCTTTATCTCTTTAGCTATATTGTCTTTCTACTCATTAATCTGATTTTGGAAATTTGTGTGCATCTTGTTAATTACTTTCCTCAAATCCTGAGTTTCTTCTGGGTGTTTGATATATTCCTTTTCTTGGGCCATTTCTTTCATTTTCTTAGTAGGCTTGTATTTTTTTTGCTGATGTCCATGCATCTGATTAGGATGGTGAGTTTACTCAGATGCTCAATTTCTCTCTTTCCTAGGGAAAGAGTAACCAGTGTTACTGCTCTTCTTTGGTTCTTGTTAGTTTAGCTAGGGGGTTGTCATTTTTATTATTCTGGGTCTTTAGGATTGTCCCTGTTAATTGCTCAAATCTGTGCCCTGGACCCAGTAATGGGTTGCAGACCCGCTTTCTAGAGCCTTTGGGGAAGGAGCGTGTAAAATCAGAGAAAAGCTTCTCTTATTTACTTTTTTTTTTTTTTTTTTAAATTTTAAACAGTTTTACTGATAGATATTAATAAAGCATACAATATTTCCAGAGTGTACAATAAATGGTATTTGGTATAATCACATAGTTGTATATTCATCAATTCAATCACCATTAGAGTATATTCATTATTCCAATGTTAATAGTCGTAATAAAAAAGACAAACATAACTGTACCTCTTAATATTCACCTCTCAGTTCCTCTAAGCTTCCCCTGCAATGAATAGCTGCTGTTTCATTTCCTTCTCTCCAATTTACTTTTTTTTTTTCTTTCATATATATTTTAAAAGAGGCTTAGATTACATAGATGTTTCACAAAAATTGCAGGGATTCCCATGATCTCCACCTCCCATACCTCCCATAACATCTCACATAAACCACTTTCATTAGTGTGGCACATCACCTGCAATGGATATACACATCCTGGGGCTTTGCCACTAAGCATAGACCACAGTTATTTAATTTCCTAACGTCCACTTCCTTGGTCCACCAGCAGATGGCACTCTTTGGCAGCCCTCTCAGGTCAAAGCCTGGTCAGAGTGTGTTTACTGCAACAGGGACTGGATCAGTATTATAGAGAATCCTGCCTGGATCCTAAGAGCCTTGCAATTCAAACTTTCTCAGAGGCAGTTCTAGAACCTTTGCTGACAGTGCTCTCCCTTTTTCTGGGTAGGAAATAATTCCACTCCCCTCTGCATCCTCAACAACCAGTCCCATTCAGAGAGAAGGAGATTGAGAGGTTCGGATCTCTTTAGTCCTTTGCAGGCTCCAATGGCTTCGTTGTCTGTAGCCCTCAGCCCTGAGGCTTGAGAATTCAGTAGTTTCTATAGGGTGGGGGAGGTTGCCAGCAGTTGGAACCACAGCTTTTAACTCACAGTTTTGCTGTCGCAATACTTTTCCTTTGACCCCTTCTCTTCTGGGCAGTGTTTACCCTTCCCCTGGTATCCGAAACCCTTGGAAGATTTTTTTCCAGTCTGCTTCTGCTCGTCCTCTAGCTATTTTTCTGGGAGAGAGGCGAGTCGCTTGTCTTTCTAGTCTGCCTTCTTCCCAGAAGTCACCCCTTTTTTAACAATTTATTGAAATTTGTCATTCATTTATGAACATACATAAACAATTAGCGCATAGTAAAAGTTGTGACTTTACAAAACAAACATGCATAAAATTATACATACTTCTCATTTCTTTCTGCTTGTATTTTTCAAATATTTTTTTGTGGTTTCCATGAGGCTTAAGTTTAACATCTTAAGTCAATACCAATCTCATTTGATTTGATACCAACTTTACATCAATAGCATACAGACACACTACTTGTGTGCCCCTCCATGCCCCCATATTTTTGTTGTACTTGTTACAAATGATAACGTTTTACATTGTATGTCCCAAACTATAGATTAATCATTACTTTTTCTGCATTTTGATTTTAGAACCTGTATGAAGTATGAAGTGAAGTTAAATATCCAAAAATATAACACAGTACTGTTGGCATTTATAATTACATATGTGATTACCTTTATTCGAAGTTTTTATTCTTTGCACCACTTTGATACACTGTCTGGTGTCCTTTCCTTTCAGTCCATAAGAACTCCTTTTAGCATTGCTTGTAGAACAGGCCTAATGGTAATGAACTTCTTTAGCTTGTGTTTATCTGCGAAAGTTTTAATCTCTCTGTCAGTTTTGAAAGACAGTCTCAACAGATATAAAATTTCTGGCTAGCAACTCTTCGTTCAGCACTTTAAATATTTGTTCCCACTCCTCCTTGCTTGCAGTTTCTGGTGAGAAACCAGCACTTAATCTAATTGGGATTCCCTTCTACTTAACACTTTCCTTTGCTTTTGCAGCTTCAGAAGTCCCTCCTTGTCCTTGGGATTCTGTAGTCGAACTACCCTGTGTGTGGCATGGTTTTCTTGTAGTTTGTCCTGTTTGGGGTTCATGGAGATTCTTGAATATGCATGTGCATGTCTTTCTTTAAATTTAGGACATTTACTGCTATCATTCCTTGAATATTCTTTCTACCTCTTTCTCTCTTTCTTCCCTGGGACCCCTTTAAGGCAAATATTGGTTTGCTTGATGGAGTCCCCAGGTCTCACAGGTCTGTACACTTGTTTTAAATTTGCTTGCCTTTCTTCTACTCATTTTTTCTGCCTGAATCATTTCAGTTGTTCTGTCTACAAGATCACTGATGTTATCTTCTGCTAGCTCCAATATACTGTTGAAACCCCCTTTTGAATTTTTCATTTTAGTTATTGTGGTCTTCAACTCCAGTGTTCTTGTTTGATTCCTTTCTAAAATTTCCATCTCTTTATTGAGATTCACATATTGTTTCTTCATTGTTTTCCTGATATCCTTTAGGTTTTATTTCCTCTGTGTTTCGTTTATCTCCTTGAGCATATTGAGGATCTTTTTTTTTTTTTTTTTATGTCTTTGTCCAAAGTCTCATCTTCAATTCGTGATTTCTTCATTGATGGTCCTTGGGATGGGCCATCAGTTAGTCTTTATTTGTCTTGTACTCTTTTGTTACATATTATGCATTTTAATATTTGAAAGTGTTGACTGTGGGATTTATTCCCTGAGCTGTCTGTTCCTTAAAGTTGTATTCATATAGTGTTAGGACAGAGATTTTCTTCAGTTCCAGAAGCTAACAAAAGCAAAGAAACCAATGCACAAGGTGTCTTTCACAGTCTTTGCAAATTGGCTCTGGGTTCGGGTGGTGCTGCCCTCCAGAGTTTAGCCTTCCTATCAAGAAGATCAGCCTGAGGCAAATGTGAAGTACAGAGTCCTCTTCTTCTGAGCTGGTGCTTGTGCCTGCTTTTACTGGCCCCCTCACCCCCCACTGGCCAACAGGTATTTGATGACCCTTCTACTTGCTATAAAATAACCTTTGTCCCCCTCCTGGGTGCTCTGTGCTATGACTTAAGGGCAGGCAACCCTTTGCTCCAGGTTGCTTTGACCAAATTGCTTCTTAACACTGCTATAGGTCTCCACAGGCTGCTTCTGCCTCCAGGGTAAGCTCTGGGAGGGCAAGCCCAAGAGAACTATCCTGTTTCATTCTTTCAAGCTGCCACCTGACAGATTGACAGTGACATGTAGGCATCCTGGTGTGCTCATGGGGGTGATTGCTGTCTCAGAAGTGGACAGAAGACCCACAATGTCAGCACAGGCTGGCCCCACACCTAGCTGGGGGGGGGAGAGGGAAGGGCCAGCAAGGGCGCCATGTGCACCTCCTACCATGTTTAAAGGTGTATTTTCTTGATTTGGCCATCACCTAGTTACCGCAACCACTTAACAGTTTTCTGGAGTTTTGAAAAAGATGGTTTTGTCAGATTTTGCTAGTTGTTTAAAGATTCTGTGGGAGACGGGCATCCTGGAGCATCTTGTGCTGCCATCTTGGTTGAATGGAAGCCACTATTTGAATTTTTAAAATTTAACGTATGTCAGTGTATTGTTCATTCAATGACTATTTGGTGGTTTTTCAAATAATCAAAGTAATACACAAAGAGGGAAAAATACTCAATAGAACTTTTTTTAAGCTTCCTTATCCTTAGGGTGAATAACACAAGTTTAATTTAATACTTTTTGAGTTTACAGGCAGTGCATTAGCATACAGTACTAATAATTTTGAGTTCTAAAAGCACTTACTGTCTTCAATTGATTGTTTAAAAATACTTTGCCTTTGATCTAAATAGAAAATTTCCTTTATTAAATAGGTTAGTGTTTTTGTTTTAATTTGGAAGCCCTAAAATTTATAGATTCCAGTTCTGGTTCTTTGGCTAATTGTGTGGAACATACTTTTATGTTTTCAAGGTGCTCAGCATAATACTGCTAATTTAGTTTGAAATTTGCCCTAAGTTAGAATGCCTTTCCCTTGAAAATGACACATGTAGCTTCGGGTTCTTGGCAAGCCCAGCAGCAGTCACTTGGCCTTCTGCAGCACCGACAGCCTGTGCTGTGGCTCTGAAAGCCTGTCGCACAGCGCTTCCCACTTAGAGCTTGCAGAGCATCTTATTCCTCCTGGGCGTGGGGTGTCTTGTCCTCATCTCAGAGCCATCGGCAGTAGTTTCTGTAACCCGTGGCTTTAATAGTAGAGTGGAGTTTAGGTAGATGAGATCAGAGTGCAGGATTTGGGTGACACAAGTGAAACTCAGAACAATCAGCGTCCTTTTTTATATTGACTGACGACTCATGCTACATGCCTTTGTTCTTCCTCCCTCCACTTCAGTCTTCAGAACAGGGAATCATAATCTGGAGCCCAAGTATAGCTTTTAGTAATTTTAAATTCTTAAGTGAAGTTTTATGTTTATGTGCGCTTGCATTTTTCTATTGAGATGATATGTTGATTGTATTTGATTGTCAAAGAGATGGGGCAGGGTGGGGTGGGGGAGTGGAGGAACAAAGAGGAAAGGAAGAAAGAAAAGCTGCTACTCCCCAAAGTTTTATATTATTGACCTTATCTTATAGGTAAGGAAATGGAATTTCAGACAGTTGAAGTACTGTGCCTGGGCCACAGAACCATGAAGAAGAAGGGCTGGGGTGCCTGTGTTGCAGATGAAGTCCAGACTGTGGCTCAGACCCACGTGGTGCTTCTCCTGCACTAAAGTTGTCTGCTTAAATGAATAGGAGGAAGGGGAGATGAAGGAGGTGACAGATAATATGACTTCACTGGGACCCAGAATTTGAGGACTCAGACCTCTTGCCATTATTTACTCCCAGGGAAACTGCTCAATCAGAGTTACCCACTTACTTTCTCCTTTATTCAAAGATGTTTGCAGTGGAATAGCTCTCCTCCTGGTTTGTTTCAGAACAGAAAAACTTTCTTATCATTTCTTCCTAATATTCCTGTATTTAAAGTGTACATATAAGCCTTTTCTTTTTTTCTAATAATTTTTATTTCTCATAAATTTATTTAAGAGAAAACAGATGAAAAGAGCCATATCACCCTAATAGCAAAACACCAAGTTACATGTAGCTGGTGGTAGAGATAAGTACCTTGGTTTGTGATAGGAGATCCTTGGATACAAGGCAGGGAAATGCAGATATAAATAACAACTGGGAATATTTTCAAAAGAAGAATGCCAGGCTGGAAGGAGTCAGACTGGATCAGGACAAGGACTGAGCACCCTTAGTTTATTTCTTCCCTATCCCCCAGAGAGCTACTTTGTGATAATAAATGGGAAGATTCAAAGGTTGTCTGTGAGCATGTGTGTGTACACATGCCTGTGAGTGTGCAAGGGACAGGCATCCCATACAACTTTTGTTTGAGGAAAGAAATGAGGAGCATGTATTGGGATAAGTAACACTACCTGTACCTCAGGCAAAATTTTGAGATTAGAGTGACTTAAGTCAAGAAAAATTTACTTCTCACTCTTGTAAAGGCTAATGGAGGTTGGGAGCCCTTCTCCGTCTTGGTGGCTTCACCATCTGGAGGAAGGATGGAGGTAGCGCATAGTTTCTTTTGCTTTATTTATTTTTTTCATTGAGAGATTATTCGTGTACCATGCAATTATCCATTTAAAGTTTACCTTTCAATGGTTTTCAGTATATTCACTTAGTTATGAACCAGCTCCACAATCAGTGTTAAGGTTTTTATCACCCCCAAAAGAAATCTAGTGCACATTAGTAGTCACTCCCCATTCTCTGAGGTAGCTAATCTAATATCAGTCTCTATAGATTTCCCTATTCTGGATATTTCATATAAATGGAACCATGCAAAATGTGGACTTTTGAGAATGGCTTTGATCCCTTAGCATGTTTCAACGATCATTCTTGTTGTAGCATGTATTAGTACATCATTCCTTTATATGGGCAAAAAATATTCCATTGTATAGATACACCACATTTTGTTTATCCTTTCATCATGTATATGATATTTGGGTTCTTTCCACTTTGGGACTATGAACATCTGTATATAAATTTTTGTCTGGACATGTGTTTTCCCTTCTCTTGGGCAAATATCTAGGAGTGGAATTACTGTGTCATATGGAAACTGTGTTTAACTATGGTAACCACGAGAAGCTGATGGTTTAACAAAGGGATTACACCATTTTATTTTCCATTTAATTATTCCTTGTTGATTATAGTCATCCTAATGGGTTTGAAGTGGTATCTCATTGGAGTTTTGATTTGCATTCCCTTATGAGTAATGATTTTGAGCATCTTTTCATTACTCATAAGGAGTAATCTTCTTTGGAGAAATAATGTATTCAGATAATATGTCCTTTTTCAATTGGGTTGATTTTCTTTTTTGTTGTTGAATTGTGTATTAGTCAGCCAAACAGGTACTGATGCAAAGTACCAGAAATCTGTTGGCTTTTATAAAGGGTATTTATTGGGGTGGAAGCTGACAGTCACAAGGCCCTAAAGAGTCCAACTCAAGGTTACTTCTTCACCAAAGTCTGTTGCCACGTGTTGAAGCAAGATGGCGGGCGACCTCTTCCTAGTCTCTCCTTCCTTCTTCCTTTTAAGGCTCTGTGGGCCCAGCTTCTTCCATTTTCAGCTGTAGGCTGGCATAGGGCTAGTCTCTCTTCCTGGGGCTTTAGCTATTTGAGCCTTCTCATTTCTGTCACATGGCAGGACCGAAATGACCAAGTTATCTCATATTCTATGTCTTCTTCTGTGTGTCTTCTTGAGTTAGTGTCTGTTTCTATCAGCCCACCAAAGGGGCGGGACTCAATTCTGAGTCACACCCTACTGACGTGGTCGAATCAAAGCCCTAATCTTGATTTAATCAAGTAAACATAAAACCTTTGAATTTAATACAATCAAATGGTATCATGCCCGGAGGAACAGACCAGTTTACAAACATAATCAATATCCTTTTTAAAAAATTCATAAATAATATCAAATTGCCAGAAGTAAGAGGTTTTTTTTTAATATATTCTGGATACTAGACTTATCAGATGTACTATTTGCATAATATTTTTTTCTCATTCTTTAGGTTCTCTCTTCACTTCATTCTATTATTGTGGTGTTATTACGTTGATTGATTTTCATATGCTGAGCCAACCTTGCATTCCTTGAGTAAAAACCTCTCAGGTATATGTATATTCCTGTTTCTATGTTGCTTGATTCAGTTTTCAAGTATTTTCTTGATGAGTTTTATGTTTATATTCATAAGGGATGTTAGTCAATTGTTGTCTTTTTTCCTTTGTTATGTTTTTATTTTTGTTTTGGTATCAGTGTAAAACTAATCTCATAGAAGGAGTTTTTTAGAAGAGTTTATGAATGATTGGTATTAATTATTTGTGAAATGGTTGATAGAAATGAACAGTGAAGTCATCTGGGCCTGTGCTCTTCTTTCTGGGAAGTTTTTGAAGTTAATAATTCAATCATTTTAATTGTTATAGGTATATTGTGATTTCATATTTCTTCTAGAGTATGTTTCAGTAGTTTGCATCATTCTAGGAATTTTTCTGTTTTATCTGTGTTATCTAATTTATTGGTATGCACTTGTTCATTGTATTCATTTAAAATCCTTTTCATTTCTGTAAGGTTGGTAATAACGTTCCCTCTTTTATTCCTCCTTTTAGTAATTTGGCTATTTTCTCTTTTATCTTGATCAGTCTGGCTAATAGATTGTCAATTTTTTCTATCTAAAACTTGGCTTTGTTGACTTTCTATTTTTTATATTCTCTATTTTACTTATTCTTGCTCTAATATTTATTATTTTATTCATTATCTTTGCTTTCAGTTTAGTTTGCTCTTCTCTCTTTAGTTTCTTAAAGTGGAAGTTTACACCACTGATTTGAGCTCTTTCTCCTTCTTTAATATAGACATTTATATTAAATAATTTTTATTAATCTCTTTTTAAGTTCACTACTTTCTTCTGTCAATTCAGATCTACTGTTGAGAACTTCTACTGACTTTTTTAGTTCAATTATTGTATATTTCAGCTTGTGACATAATTTACCTCTGAATTGATACTCACTATTTGATGATATGTCATCATATTTTCCTTTTCCTTTTTAAGCATGGTTTCCCTTAGTTTGCACATATATATATACTTTGAAACTTTGTTCAGTGATCTGACATCTGGGTCCTCTAGCAGGCAGTTGCTGTTGTCTGGCTTTTAAACTGTGTATGGATCACACTTTCCTATTTCTTAGCATGTCTCATAATTTCTTGTTGAAAACTATCTATTTTAAATAATATAGTGACTCTGGATAATGACACTCCCTTCACTGGACACTAGTCGTTGTTGCTTATTTGATTAGTGCCTTTGCTTAACCTTTTTTTGTGACATGTATTTCCCTGCAATTTGAAGCCCCTGGTGGCCGCCTGTAGAAGCCTGAGCTTTGGCGTGTACACAGTCACCTGGAGATGACAATGATTTTAGCAGGACTCTATTTGACTTTTTCTTTCCTTGATTTTTCTGTTGGCAGTTCTTCCTGCCTCAGCCCAGAATGACTTCCACTCATAGTCCATTTGCCAGTGTAGGGTTTTCTAGAGAAATAGAACCCACAGGAGATACGCATGTATGCCTATGTGCATATTAAAGGATTTATTATAGGACTCGGTGACTCGGTTCATGCAGCTGCGGGGGATTGACAAGTACAAATTTTAAGGCAGGTTTCAAGTTGGGAATTATGAAGAAGATTGCAATGGATTCCTCAGGAGAAGATGGCTAGTTGAAGTAGAGTTAGAAATGCGTCTTTCTGACTGCTGAAGTGGTCAGCTTTCCCTTTAAGGCTTTCAGGTGATTGGATGAGATTTTGCTCATTGCTGAAGGCTCTCTCCTTTAGGTGTAATCAGCCATATTTGCAATCAACTGACTAATGATTTAAATCGACAAAGTACCCTCACAGTAATAACTAGGCCAGTACTTGCTTAACTAAAACAACTGGGCACTGTAATCTTAACCATCACAGCCCGAGATAGTCACATGGCCCTGACCTAACTGAGTTAGCCTTCAAAAAGTAGGAGAGACCATCTTAGTTGGTGATTACTATCTGTTCATTCCAGCCAGAGTAATAAACTTAGATGAGAGGAGAATGGGAACAAGGAAAAGGAGAGTTTCTGTGGGCTAATGAACTGTTTCCAGGTGATCATTTAAACCTAAAATCTCTATTTCAAATGATCCTAGTTAGCAAGAGTATATGCTGTTGCTTCCTTTTCTTTTTCATCATTTATCTTTGTAAGCTGCTCTGGACCATAGTGTTTGTGTCTTTATCTTAAAATTGTCACCAAACTGAAGACATTTTCAGTCACTCATTCCTAATTATTGGATGCTGTGTTGGATTAAATGTTGTTATTTCCTGGTGACCCAGATATGGCCTTCTTTGAAATACTATCTCAGAGCATCCTTCCTTCTCCTGCAGTTCCTGTTTTGGCCAGTCACACTTCAGTTTGCCATTCTAGTTACTTGTCTTTTCCATTTGTGAGCTCCTGCTTGGTGAAAGGTCTTGTCTGTGTTTGTTTGTGCACAGAGTCTTGACGTTGCTAAACATCCCTATTGTGCATGATACTGCTAAGTTTATGAACTAAAGTTTGCCCCTACTTTGTAAATATTCTGCTTTAATCCACAATGACCTGATATGTTATAGCTTTTACTTTTTAGGCTTGAGGTGGAAGTTTGATTTTGTACTTTGATGGTGGGAAAGGTAGGCAATGTTGTTAAGACATTTTATGTAGCATAAAATTACATGCAGAGCAAGTTTGATAGCATCTAAAAACACTATTATCCATGAAAATATATGAAATATATATATTTGCCTTTATAGACATGCATTGTCTATTTTTCCTTCCTGGTTGCATGTATGTATGTTTCTTGGTGTCTGTATAAACACAGAATTATAAATATATACACATGTATATACCATACACTCAAAATTTATAAACATAGATTATATATCAGAGATTAAAAATATGTATATACACACACACACACATTCATATGTGTGTGCGTGTATGTAATACTTTTTAAACATCTCAAGGACCACACACTTACGTCTTGTTTTATTGTTTTGAAATTTTTAAAAAAACAAAGGGTCCTCTCACCTTTTTTAATCCTCTTTCCCCCACCCCATCCCCATACACACCTTGCTTGCTTCAGTAGTGGTCTCATGATTGTTAGATGCTATATGCTATTTAAGTTCTAAGAGATATGGCTTTTTGTTGTCAAAGATACACCCATCTAAAAATCAAAATATTATTCTGTTTTCAAAGTCATCTCTTTCTTCAGTGGATTTATTGCTTATACTGACACCCATTTAAGTATCTGTCATACACTGCAATGGGTCATGTCAATCATTTTATTTTCTTCACTTGCTAGATGTTTGCTTTGATGACTCATAATCCCTAGCATTTTACATAGAGAAGTTATGTAGGTAGGATCACAGGATTGGCAGCCATAATAAACAGCACTAATTAATTAAGTACAGTAGTACCTTTTGTTTTCACTCCCCAGTGTCAGTAAACATGGTGAATTTAGGGAGCATCTGTAATGCTCTTGAAAATAAATTGGAAAATTGTGTGATTAAATGGGGTAATTTGGAACTGTTCACCCAGCAATTGGGGAATTCAGAAATGATCCTCTTCCTTTTAATTATCACAAAAGTGGACTTTTTATCTTTATCATGCACATCCAGATGTCTTCTTATGTTACTTCTGTTAACATGTTGCAGAGGTATTTTTTCCAAGGATCTTTATACATTCACAGGACTCTACAATCCTACCCTTAGTATGTGCTGCTAGCTTTGATATGCAAACACTGTAAGTCAGGAGGGCTGTGATGTACTTGGAAATACACTGGCCTTGAAAACAGAAAGTCTAGGTTCAGATTCTGTCCTAACCATGACTAGCTCTATAACCTTTGTAAGTCAGCTTATCTCTGTGATATTGACTTCCTTCTTTGTACAAAATTTGTAAGTCTCTACCTCACAAAGTTGTGGGACGTCTTCCAAGTATTTAGACCTGCAGTAGACCTGCTGAACACATCAGGAGCTTACTTGAGTTCTTTTCTTACGATAATGAGTGTTCATTGATGATGGAGAATTTATATGAAATGTGAATTTGGTCATTCAGTAGTGGGAAGAAAGACATAAGCTGTGTATCTGTGTATATTTTGCCTAGTTCTAAGAGGAATTTAAGACAAAGTGTGTCAAGGCGCTTGCCCAGAGCAAACTGATAATAGCTGGAAATGTCTCTGTTCTCTAGTTATTTATTCATTTATTTTTTATTTTAAAAAGAATTTAATGAAGTATATGATTCATATGTGAACAAATGTAATAAACAAAAAGTGTATAGTAAAAATTGTGAACTTACAAAACAAGCATGCGAAACATTACCCCACCACAAATACCTTGCATTGTTGTGAAACATTTGCAACAAATTATGAAAGAGCATCATCAAAGTATTATCAGTGACTATAGTCTGTCTACATTTGGTGTGTTTTCCCCCAACCCACCCGATTTTTTTTTGTTGTTGTTCATAAACCTTATATTTTATCTAAAGTGGCATTTGGTATAATCATGGAGTTGTACATTCATCACTTCATTCAACATTAGAGCATTTTCATTACTGCAAAAACAAACAAACAAAAACAAACCACTCTCATACCCATACGTTAGCACTACCAATTACAAATCCTGTGATTTTTTTTTTCACTATGAGAACATCATATAAGTGTATTTCAGATGTAACTGCAATGTTAAAATTGACAAATTTAATTCTTAACTGCACCAAGTAAAACTTAGACATTTAAATATTTTTATTTATTCTCTTCAAAGAACTGAGGGAGCTTTTCTTTTCCACCACCACACACAACACTTTCCTAATAGTTCTATTTTTGGAGGACTTTTCAAATGGTAAGTAAACTGCTCTGGGGATATTTCAGAACTTCCTTACCCAAATGAAAAGTAATCTAGATAAATAATGTATTGCATAAATTTATCTGCAGATTCTTTCTTTAGAACCTAAATGCAATTACCATACAGTGTAATTTTTATCTATTCACACCACAATAGCAACTCTCTGTCCTGAAAAATATGATGGACGCATTCTGTGATCTTCCAGTTAATAGAAATATTTATTGTTTTACCATCCAAGATAATTTTTATTATATATCAAAACTACCAACTCAACATGGCACATTCAGTCTTTACTGATTCACAGGCATATGAATGACTGCCCATTTCTGTTCATTTCCAAACCTTTACTTTCCAGTTCTTCTTTTTAAAAAGGTATTTGTTGTAATTTTTAAAAAATTTATGAAGTAGTATGTAATCATTAAAGTATATTTGGAAATTCAAAGAGAGAAAAGCACTGTAGTATAGCCACATTGACATTTTGATGCACTTTTATCCTAGGCTTAAAAATGATTTTATTTGTTTGATGTATTAATTCTAATGTATAATTGGCATGTAAATTCAATGATACACCCTGCCTAGGGGTAGGGAGGGAGGTAGTAAAAGCTTATCTTGCATCTCCTTCTAGGACTATTCCCATAAAGTAAGATAATAAGTCATGATGTAAATCTTTGCATTTATGCTTCATCCAGTTGTCTGTAGGAAAGGAGGCCCTTATCCCTGTCCATTCATGGGTTCTTATTCATATTCATTAATTCATTAATTCTGGCTTGCTGAGATGACCTTTCTCCATACTACTCTTGTGTTGGGTGAACAGATAGCATATTTACTGAGTCTTTGGGTTTCTACCTTTTTTTTTTTTCTTTCACACATATACCTTCTTATCTTAGTGATAACTAGTATAAAATTGTCAGGATCTAACCGTTTAATTTTTGCTTTCTTAACCAAGCTTTCTCAGGGTATATTTGCTGAAAAATAAACAGCAGGCCATAACTGAGTATTATATACAAAAGCAATTCCGGTTAAAAGTGCTAGGAAATGTTGACCTTCATAAAGTTTCTTCTTATTGCCTTTAATATTCTGATGTGCATAGTGAGATGTGTTCAGTAACTACCATTTCTAAACCTAATATGGACTTCAAAGAACAATCTTGCAAGGTTTTATTCATCACCATTACATTTGGGAAATGTTGATGAAGATAATGCTATTTTCTTCTGGCATTTAATTTTGTTCCATTTGAAATCTGAGGCAAGCCTGGTTTTCATTTCTTTAGATAACCCTCCGTCCCTGCTTGAATTTATGTGGGACCCTTTTTATTATCTTCTCCAGTGATAAAAACTAAAGTATAACAACTGTGTGTGTGTGTTTCAGAAAGGGTATAGTTGTGCAGTCTCTGAACAATACTGAAAGGGATACATTCAGGAGGAAGAAGAACAGTTTTTCTCAAAGAGTAGCATCTCCTAGAGCTCCCAATTCTCTGATTGTTTCAGGCTTTGCATCTGAATCTGCAGGAAAAACGTAGGGGAGGAGCCTACATCTGTCAGGGGCAAATTGCACACAAGAATTGGGTTCTCAGTTAACGTTTTTTAGTCCATAACTCTTAAAAACCTACACCACCTCAGAAAACTCACTAGCATTTAACATATTGCCCCAATCCTGGCGTGTGGGGGACTGTTTCTAACCACATTTCTTTCTTCAAACTATTTTAGAGCCTTACTTAGAAGTGGGTAGCTTACAAAATTAAAAGCCAAACCTTACTTGTTCCCCAGATGTTCTGAATTCAGTGGAGGTAGCAGTCTGTTTCCTTTTTGTACCACTCCTCAGTGATGATAGGTGGTTCTCTGGGACCAGTGAAACAGCTTCAGTGCCCTCAAGTGATGCCAGAATAATTTGATATTAAATAATAGAACCAGGGGTTTTGTTTTTCTGGTTCTATGTAGAAATAAATTGCTAAGGTAAAAGACCAACTTAAAGGTGAGCACCAGGGTTATAAAGTTACCAGCCTCATAGGGTTAGTGTCTCTGTAAGTTCATTGTTATATGCAATAAGAATAGTTAGACTCGGGGAGCGGCTGTGGCTCAATCAGTAGGGCTCCCGTTTACCATATGGGAGGTCCCGGGTTCGGTTCCCGGGGCCTCCTGGTGAAGGCAAGCCCGCCAGCACGGCATGGTTGGCTGACCCAGCGAGCACAAGCAGCAAGGGGAGATAAATGAATAAATAAATAAAATCCTAAAAAAATAAATAAATAAATAAAGGTGTTTTTAAAAAAAAAAAAGAATAGTTAGACTCGTACCCGACACAAATACACCCTATGTGTTAGCTAACATCTAACTTGTGATGTAATGTTATTGATTTGAACTTAATTTGATTTACTTTTCTTTCATACTTATAGATCAAATTGTGCTGAAAATATCCGCAAGCACATTTTGCATACTGGCAAACATGAAGGAGTCAAGATGTACAACTGCCCCAAATGTGACTATGGAACAAATGTCCCTGTGGAATTCCGAAACCACTTGAAGGAACAACATCCTGATATTGAAAACCCTGATCTGGCTTACTTGCATGCTGGTAAGGGACTAAAACCATTAAAATACACTTTGTTTTAAAAGGATTTAATTTCAGTAATCAAAATAGTTATGTTGCTATTTGTGTGTTACCATCATTTATTTTAATGTAGTAGAATATGTGATTGTATCTGCTTCAAGTCTTGTAAAAATGTAGTATGTTCCCATCTTATCTCGCTCTACTATGAAAACTGAAATAATAGTAGCTGTTTAAGTTCATATTTTGACTGCTTGCTAAAAGTTATTTCATTTTTTATAAAAATATTTGATTATATCCAATTCCTTTATACCTCCATTTTCCAATGAGACTGTGAGTGAGGAGAGTGAGTCAGAGAACTGGATGGGGTCATAGCAACATTCATTTCCCTGAAACTAGGAGGCATCTATCGGTGGTGGCGATGCCTAGCAAGGGAATCTTCGTGTCCTTGGATCTGGCATCAGAGGCTCTGAAGGGTCCGAGGTGTAGCCACAACTGCAGAATTAAGCAAATCTGTGCCTGTGGCCCATTGAGGGTTGAAATTTAGCATGCAGAACGGGAAAATGGCAGATTATATGTGTGAGGAACTATTTGGGGATGTAATTACCCTGAAGCAAATTTAAAGAAAGTTTCTTAGAATTAGCCAAACAGAACTGTATCTGAATAATGCCAGGTGAGCAGAGTGTGTTTTCAGGACAGTCTTTATGGGCTTTATGGCCTCAGGCAGGCTAACCTCACCAAACCTCAAGTTTCTCCTATCCAAAATCTGTGATAAAAAAGATGATGGGTATGAAGCTCTTAGCACAGTGCATTTTGTACCTCCACGTGTAATGTAAAGGGGCTGCTTGGTAGTAGTGGTTATGGTAGACGTGATCATAATAATATTTAAAAGCCATTATCACACCAAAAATATGAAACTCTTTTTAAAATATTTAAGCAGTATTTGCTCATTCATCTACATTGAAGAAAATAGAACTCAGGTCATTTGAGTTCAAATCCTATTCCTAACACCTTTGGCAATGTTGTAATGTAAGTTGTTCTGATGTTTTCTGGTGATGTGGTCTTTCAGATTTCTCAGAGGTTTTATGCTTACGATCTACTTAGGCAACAGTAGAATGTCTGCATTAGTAATCTCTCCATTGTGTCGAGAGCTATTTTTGAAGAAAAACTTTTTAAACAAAAATAAACGCTTTGCTCCTTGCATTTTGCTAGGTTGTTACTGATGTTTTGTGTGTTTTTTAAGGATTTATTTTATTTATTTATTTTTCCCACCTCCCCACCCCCTATTTCCTGCTCTCTGTGTCTGTCCGTCGTGTGCTCGTCGTCTTTTTTTTAGGAGGCACCGGGAACCAAACCTGGGACCTCTGATGTGGGAGTGAGGCATCCATGGCTTAAACCACCTCCACTTCTGCTTGTTGGGTCTCTCGTTGTGTTTCCTTGTTGTGTCTCTTCATTGTGTCATCTCGCTGAGTCATCTTGTTTCATCAGCTCGCTGTGCCAGCCCATCATGTGAGCTCGCTCTCTTGCTTGTCTTCTTTAGGAGGCACTGGGAACCGAACCCGGGACCTCCTCTGTGGTAGGTGGGCGCCAAACTGCTTGAGCCACATTTGCTTCCCATGATATGGTTTTGAAGTGGACAGTTTGTCAGCTTTAGCTCACTAAAGCAGATAAAGTCAAGCAGAACCACCTCATGACCATTAGTCCTGATGGGCCCCTTAGCACCATGAGTGCGTGGTAGTGCAGGTGCCAGAGTGGGGCCTCCCAAAGTAGGCTGGGGCGACAAGCCAGCTAGTCTTCCATAGCTGCAGTACTGGCATAGTCTCTCCCTGCCTTTCTTTGTACCAATTAGACATTAAAAATAGATTATTTTTCTAAAATAAAATATCTGTACCTTGTAAAAGAAAGAAACACCAAAGAAAGAAATTCTGCAAATTGCAGACCACAGAAATGTATTCATTTTTTGTTCTGCACAGTAAGGCCAAGCTCCTTTGCTTACATTACTGCTCTACTGGTGATGCTGAATCTGTTTGCTTGAGTATATGTTTTAATCATTAGTATAGAAAACATTCTAAGAGAATTATCCTAGTCCCTTTGTGAATGTTTGATATTCATGTATATATAATCTCTTTATATTTTTATAATTCCATTAGAAACTTTTCTAATAAGTCATAGCAGCATTCTGCGGTGTTTTCATGAAAAAAGTCTAGTGCTACATGGAGGGGTGTCAGTCATTTATCCCTCCCTGTGCAGTAATATTTTTGCTTTGATAAACTTAGCTAAGAGAAAGCATTTAGTGAAGCATATTATATAGTTATTTTGATAAAAGGTTCAGATTCTTCAAAGGATGAAGTTTAAAATTTCCCTAACACCAAAAAAAAAAAATTTTTTTTTTTTTTACACCTGACTTAGCTAAGTCATGTATAGCTACCATCTAAGAGATGGAAATAGTAGAATGATTTGGGGTATTTAAAATTTCAGTTGAGAAATATTTGGACATTTATATATCAAAATAATGTATATTGTGTTTTAACTTGAAACAAATCATGAAGAAAGGTTTTTTGTGGCTGTGCTTTCCCACTGGTACATCTACATTGGGACCTAATGCTACAGTTAGGCAGATGGGATACTTTACCTAAAGACCACAGACCTGGAGCTCTGCAGGGGCCAGAACAGCAGTCCCTGCTCTGCCACTGGATCGGATTGGGTAAGTCTCTTGACGTTTCTGGGCCTCACTTGCCTTATCCCTGGATTTCTGGGTTGAATCAACACCCTCCACGGCCCCGTTAGCCATCTGTGTTTCTGTAGGTAAAGCCTTGAGAGTAGGGTATGTTTTTATTTCAGCAATATCATTTCCTTGCTGAATGGCTTTGGAAAATTTATTTCTACTCTATAGTCCTCAGTTTTCTCCTCTGTAAGACAGGGATCACCATACAGGGCTTTAATGTGCTTAAATGAGAGTGATCATAAACTGTTTGGCCTGATATTTAGCATAAAGGGTCACGTGGTTGCTTGCTTATCTATCCCTTCTCCCCATGATTCATTATCTCTTTTCTCAATTATTTTGTTGACTAGCAGAATAATTGTAGTATCATTTTATGTTTGCATATCCAGGGAATTAAGGGTAATTTGTGAGCTTTAATTTTAGTTGTTGTCCTATTTGAAAAACAAGATAAAAGTGTTTGTTTATTCTAGCTATGAATTATTTAGAAATGTAAAACTTCCAGGCAGTTTGGAATTTTCTGGTTATCTTTTTCTTACTATTGAAATAGTAATAGAAATCAATTTCTTGCTTAAATCCACTGTGGTTAGAGAGGACAGTCTGAATTCTTTCAATCCTTAGAAATTTCTCTTGGGCCTTCCTTGTGATCCACACCTAGTGTGTCTTAGTTAATTGGAGGCCCACTGGACGGGTGTAAGTGCCGACGTGCTCCTGACGCCACGTAGGTCGAGTATGTTCATGCTGCAGTAGACGTGCTTGTCTTCCTCACTCTTTTCATTGTGTTCCGTCCACGATAAGAAAGGGATGTGAAGTTGTCCACCGTGGCTGGGGATGTGTCTCTTGTTCTTTTTAGTTCTGTTAATTTGGGCTTTACATAATTTGGAAGCTACATCACTGTGTGCTGAGAACTGTAGGACTGTTTCATACACACACACACACACACACCATAAAGGATATATATGTTTGTTTTTTTTATTATTATGAAATGTTCGACTTTATCGTTTGTAATACTTCTTGTCATTAGTCTACTTGGTTTCATATTACTGTACATATACCAGCTTTCTTTTAGTTAATGTTTGAGTGTATCTTTTTCCATCCTTTTCCTTTCAACGTTTTTTAACCTTTCTGTTCTCCATATTTATAATGTGTCTTTTATAAGCAGAGTATACTTTTGTTTCTTTAGCTGCTGTGACAATTTTAATCTTTCACTTGAAATATTTAGCCTTTTACTTTAGTATTTATACTTAATATTATTGATATATTCATAATAGTCAAAAGCCATACTTACCCAAATGTCCATAAAAATTGCTTAAAAGTTGTATATTTACATAAAGAAATACTATAAATCAATAAGAATGAATAAGCTATAATTATAAGCAGTGATATGACTGAATTTCACAGTCATATCATTGCATGAAATAAGACAGACACAAATTAGTACATTCTATAATTCCATTTATATTAAATTTAAGTACAGGCAAAACTAATCTGTGGTGTTGGAAAGAAAACAGGATATGTTTTTCCTTTGGGGTGACAGGGACTGGAATGAGGCACAGTGTGGCTAGTAATCTAGCAGTGGGTTTAGTCATTGCTAAGCTACAGTTTTAGCAATTGTATTTCTACTATTTCTCTTTTCCACAAATATGCTTGGTGTTCATTCCCTGTACCTTGAGAAAGAACTCATGTATGTCCATGTTGGCAATGCAAGTCACCTTCAGTCGTGTTTAATGTGTAGGTAGGCTTCCTTCGCTTCCGTACTTCCAGCATACTCCAAGGAGAAGAGGGAGATGACCAAAGGAGAGGGCTGAGTGGACCTTGCTGAGGCTTTCCTGATTCTGCAAGTGCCTTTGCCACTTGTAGAACCTTATTATCGAAATAGTACTCACTATCCCTGGATAGATAACCACTGGAAGACACAAAAGGTCACTTGGTCACTTTCTAAGACTATGAGGTTTATTTAGTTATTTCAGTTCTCTGAGAAACTGAGATTTTAAGTGTAGGAAATATGTATGTCTTTTCGATATGTAATGAACAAATGGCATTCTGATTTTAGGAGAAATTAAGTATTACATGATGATGTGGTCTTTTTTATTTTTCCACTGTTCATGCTTTTTAAAATAATCATGCTTAAATTGATATAATTTTCATCTGTTCTTATCTATTACAACATAATCATTTAAAAGTACACATTAGATCATACCTGTAGTGTGTAAAACACATGAATCCATCATACTTTCTTCATAGAAATTTTCATTTTTTTCTAAAATAATCATTTTTTAATCTTTAAAACATTACTTAACTGCATTCTATAATATTTACTTCATACCCACCTTTAAATATAAAAATATGAAAGTTTGACTTTTATCAAAATCACAAATTTGTTTCTTTCTAATGGTAGCTAATTCAGTACATTTAAAACCATACTTACTGGTTGCTGTATTCTATTCAAGTTCATCACTTTATACTTGGGCAGATTAAAATTTCATATTCCACCTCTGAGCCCATTTATTCAATCTAGTGAAGTTAAGGTAAAACAGCTGAAGCCTTTTGTATCTTAACCATTCCTGCTCATTTAGTGGTATATTCAAATTTCCGGATATAAAAGATATTCTTAATCATTAATTTAAAAGATATCTATAGTCTTGTAGAATTTTGTCTTTTCCCAAATTCCTAAGATCCCAGTCCTCTATTTTTAATCCAGTCACTCTCATCCCTTATTTTTTCAGTTGGATGCCCTGACACATCATGACATTTTGTACAATAATTCATTTTATGAAAAGGTCCAAAAATCTCAGAAAATCCTGACAATTTCTCACTGGCTCTCCCTTACATAAACCAATTATTGCTTCAACCTAAAAAGGAATGAATTTTTTTTCTGACATGATTGCCTTTGGTAAATCCATGCTGACTCACACCTATTAAATTGTACTTCTCTAAATGTATCATTAAGCTCATCCATAAGTATCATCTCAAATTTATTACCTAATATAGATGTTAGACTTACAGGTCTATAATTGCCAGCCTCTCCCCTCTTTCTTTTTATCCTTCAGATTGGATTCCTCACTTTCTGGTCTCCTGCGGTACTTCACAACTAACAAAAGACTTCCTAAAATAATTAGCAGTTCAAGGGCTTGATTCTTTAACCTCATACATTGTCCATGGGTTAATTCACTATTTTTCTTAGTTGCTGCTAAGTGCCTTGTTGCTCTCTAAACACACAGTACCTTTTGCTTTCACAGCGTCCTCAAGGCCTGTCACAGCACGGGTGTGTTTGGTATTTTGGTAGTTGGCCTTTCTCCTCTCCCCCCTCCTTTTTTTATTTAGGAGGTATGGGGGATTGAACCCAGGGCCTTGCACATGGGAAGCAGGCACTCAGCCACTTGAGCTGCATAGCTCCTCCCTCTCTTTCTTACTCCTGCTCCTGTTTGAATTCCTATGTTTTAGAGGCAATCTTAGATACTTTGTAATCAGAAGGGAAATCATGCCAAGGCAGTATCAACTCATTTTTTTCAATGATTTAATTGGTGTCCAGGATAATTGCAATTGTGAATGTTTATCAGTAAATATTCTATTTACTAATTCCAAGTTAAACAGACTCTTTTGAATTCATCACCATTTCTCTTTTCTTGAGTAATATACTGAAGGAGGCTTGTTCAAAACCTAATGATGCATTCTTAAGTATTTTAAAAATTAATCTGTTTAAGAATAAGTGGGAACTCCCTAACTTCAGCATTTCTTTACCCACAGTGTTAAAAAGTACTTGCCACTGTGTGTGTATCTGGCCCATCCTGCTGTTGCTTCCTCCTCTGGTCCTCCTGCGTGAGGGTAATCCTCACTGTTCCAGGGTAATCCAGACTGCGTTTATGCATAGTTTCCTGTGTTAGATGGGTGGTAAAAAATACTGAAGAACTCTCTTATTTTGCAATACCACATTTTGCCTTTTCAATGACAAAGAAAGCAAAAGTGCGTTAACAGTGTCTGTGCCAAACTTTTCACTAGGTCATTAGATCTTCAAAACAAATCTCTTTGATTTGTACAATTTTCAATTCAATGATTTTTAAGATCGGCAAGAGGATTAGTTGGCCTTAGATCCACACCTGCTTCTCTCTTCAGTCTTCCTATGCGAGCATAATCCTGCAGCTGCAGGAGCTCTAAAAAAAATCAGGACAGAAGCCTGTCTGGAAAGGCTACATACTGGATGACTCCAATATATGGCTTTCTGGGAAAAGCAAAACTTTAGAGACAGTGAAAAAAAACAACAACTAAAAACATTAGGGGTTGCCAGGGGTTCGGGGTGAGGAGGGGAGTGATGACCAGACGGAGCCCAGGACCTTTCTAGGGCAAGGAACGGCTCTGTGTGATGGGGTAACGGTGGCCACATGGCAGTATGTGCTGCCATGACATTCACGGGCCTGTTCACACAGTGGAACCGAATGTGAACTCAGAACGTTGGCCAAGAGTCGTGTAACAGGCTGGTTCACTAACTGAAACAAACATCCCGCACTGATCTGAGATGTTAAAAGATAATGCTGGGAGGGGGGAGGAGAAGCTAGAGGGAGGCACATGGGAGCTCAGCACTTTCTGCTCTTATTTTCCTGTAAAGTTAAGAGTGCTCTAAATATAAGAACGTATTAATTTTTTTTTAAATTGGCATCTGTAGATTAATGAAATTCTTATCATAGAAACCTTAAAATTTTGGCATTTTAAGATTTCAAATAATCTGAAGGCATGTATTAGTAAGTATCATGGTAAAATAGAATTTTTTTTTTTTTTTAAGTGCTAGAGTAAATGTGTTTGCAGTTGTATCCCTCCTTCCTGGTACTACAGAGCCTGACACATGGATAGATGGATGGACAGATGGGAGGGAAGGAAGAAAGGAGGGAGGGCATCAGTTGAGCTAGGTCTCCGTGTTCTGACCTTATCACCTCTGGGATGTGTGACTGAGCAAAATCATCCAGCCATTCTGTAGAATGTCTGTGTCCTCAAGTGCAAAATAAGTAGCAAGTGTCTAGCCTTCCTTAAGAACATGAGGCTCAAATTAGATAAAGCGTATTATCTTGGAAAATTGTGCAAAGATATCATTAATACCGTACTTTTCTTTAAAAGACAAAGGTTCTGTGTTTTGTTATTGCTATATAAAATAAAGCCAGAGTACACAATTAAAATACAGATTTTGTCAGTAGCACCAATAAGATTGGCATAAGATATCCATAGTTCATGGAAATCCATTCAATTAATCATTTTTGGTTGATCTCAAGCCCTTAGATCACTCAGATTCATCCCCTTCCTACATGGTCTTAAGGAAAAGTTTTAAAGTTACATTTTATTTTTTCCCCAAAATGAACTGTACCCTCTTTGCCTTGCGAGGCCTGGCTAAGTATCACCAGTGCCACGAAGACCTTCCCATGTGCTTCTTCCTTGCATCTGCAAGGTTATACATGCACGTGCCAGTATGCCTGCCTCATCAACAGGCAAAGCTGTGATCTTATCAGGACCAGCGGTGCAGCACTCATGAACTGAATTCTGAAAGTTAAAATAGTTTAAAAAAAATAGAAGAGAAAAAAAGAAAGAAAATTGTGACCTTATCTCCCCGACAACCTCATTTATCAAAATTTTAGGGCAAAAATTGATTGTGGAAAGTTATAGTGGGGGCAGAATGATATTATCAGGTAATTGATGTGACTTTTACTTTTATATAGACCTTTTATCAACTGTTTAACACAATATAATTTATATATTTTACAAATTTACACACATACATACTATTTTGACCTCAATTACAATGCAACTTTGTAAGAGGGAAACAAAGTAAGTGTTGGCACGTTCTAGACTGATACTGCATAACAGGTGACTGTTTTCAGCCGAAGCCATTTAATGAAGACTAGCACTGCACGTTTTTCAAATTAAGAGGGAAATTTGAGTACACCATTTAATATAGCTTTGAAACTTATTTCAAAAACGTGATTATGTACAATATTCCTCTTTTGAAATTTTATTTCTATTTTTAGTGGTAAAATTGTCTTTTAGTGAGTTTTCCTTATTTCTTTCAAGTTTTTATTATTAAATAATTTTAACCTTTCAGAGAAGTTGCAAAAATAAGAGTTCCCATGTGCCCACTGCCCATTCCCCTAAATGTTATGTTACATCATATGTAACCATAGTGCAGTTACTAAAGGAATGAGAATTGACACGTTTTTTTGTTAAACTACAGGCATTGTTCATGTTTTACCAGTTTTTCCTCTAAAGTCCTTTTATTTATCATGATCCCATCCAGCATCCTACATTCCTTTTAGTTGTCCTGTTTCCTTAGTCTTCTTCAGTCTGGACAGTTCCTTAGCCTTTCCTTGTCTTGCATGGCCTTGGCACTTTTACACAGTCCTGGCAAGTTATTTTGTAGAATGTCCCTAATTTGAGTCAGTCTAATGTCTTATCCTGACTAGATTTTGGTTCTGTGGGAATCCTAGGATCCTGGAGAGCTGAGCCCTCCTCGATTGCACTCACCAGATCTTATCTTGCAAGTGGTTATTTTTCCACTTCAAAAACAAATACTCCTATCTTTTCTGTACTTCCTGAATCTTTGTAGATGTGGGTCCCTAGAGGAGGGAGTGAATGGGGAAGGGGAAGGGGAAATTGGGGAAGAGTTAATACAAAATTATACTAATGAGCTTGATTCCTTAAAATTAATAAACCAAAAATATGTTCTGTGATACCAGCTTAGCATCTGAAATACATAATCTACTTAGTTAATCTGCAAAGTTTGTTTATTCAGGAAAATATCAATAATTATTGAATTTACAGATATGCTTATACTTTTTTCATGTTCCCAGTTTTTATGTTAGATAGAAATGCTTAGATACAAGCTTTTAATAGATGAAAATCCATCACAATATAGTAGTCATTGAAATCTCCTAATAACTTATACAACAGCAGAATATAATTTAGACCCCAACTACATGCAGTAATATTTTTGATGGCTGGTCCGGATCCTTTTTAAAAGGCTCTGCTCTAACAAGCTCACTCTTGTCAGAGTTATTAGCTCTTTTCTTTGAGTAGCATGTCAGTTTGATTGGCAGAGTCATTCTTTCCTCTTGTGAAAAAATCATAATTTCAGTGCATGCTTAAAATAACAATCTAGCATAAGTGATTTCCTGTTTGTAAATGAAAAGACACGATCCTAGAGGGAAAGCTAAAGGATAAAATGGGTGACTGTATAACTCAGTGAACTCTGGGGTGGCCAAGGATTGTGATTTAAGGATATAAATATGAAAATGTTCTTTCAGGATCTATGACAAAGGTATGTCACTATTCAGGGTGTTGATTGTGGGGTGATAGATGGGGAAAAATGCACCTAAAGCATACTTTTATGGGATATGAATGTATTCGTGTTATCATAGGTATGTTTTCTTGATAGAGGGCCACACAGTAACTAACAAAATATTAAACTTCCATACTGGGGAAGTCCTGCCACTTACTCAAATAAAATGGCAAAAATCTCTGGAATATAGAAGTTGTGCCTAACAAAAGAAAATAGGCCAATATGCCAAGCACTCTATCTTAGTGCTTGTACTTATGAACTTTATTCCTGGAAAAATGAAACTTAGCCTAATTATAATTAATGCCTAAGAGTTACTTCCTGAAAACCTTCTTGTTACTCAAACGTGGCCCTCTGTGAGCCAGACTCAGCAAATAAACCCACTATCTTACCCCTTACGTGGGACATAACTCCCAGGGATGAGCCTTCCTAGCACCAAGGGATGGTACAAAGTGCTAACCAGCAAGGCATTTTTAAAAAGACCCTGACCAAAAAGGGGAAACATTAAATATAACAGAGTTTTTATGGCTAAGAGATTTCTGAGTTAGTCTGGGGGTCATTGCGGAGGTTATGCTTATGCAGGTCCCAGGCAGATCTTACCAACTTCCACAGTAAACTAAACCTCAGGCAAGAGCACTCCCAAGAATGTATCGTTTATAATTCCCCTACTCATGATTCTTCTGCACCTTTTCTTTGAACTATAATTCTCAATGTTCCTGTTAAATATATCTCTCAGAGATTTAAATATTTCAACCGTTCATATGCAATTTGAGCCCTGAATCCCAGCAAAGTAGCAGCCAACCCCTACTCTCCATTTCTTTGGGCTTGCCCTGGACAACGGGCAAAACGATGATGATGGACATGTCCCATCCCAAAACACAAGGATTATGTACAACTGCAAGCAAAACAGTTCTTTCCATCTGCCCCATAATATTTAAGTCCCCTCTCAGCCTGAAGCAGTCAGAGTGGACATCACCCCAAATCCCTCAAATATAAGGGGAGATTTTTAACAAGGACCAGAGTAGATTTATTGTTATTGTAGTTATTATCTTGTGTTAATGGAAGAACCTGTAACATTGATGTAAAGATAGTGGTTGCCAGGGATTCAGAGGGATGGGAGAGGGGTGAATAGATGGAACACAGGGCATTTTTAGGGCAGTAAAACAGTTCTGTATTATCATACAATGATATTACATGCAATGATGAACAAATGGCATTGTAAATTTGTCAAAGCCTATAAAACTATGTACAGCACAAAGTATAAACCATAATGTAAACTATAGTCTTTGGTTAGTAGCAGTGCTTCAATATTGGTTCATCGGTTGTAACAAATGTACCACACTAATGTAAGATGTTAATAAGATGGGAAACTGTGAGAGTGGGTGGGGGGTTATATGGGAATTTCCTATACTTTCAGTGTAATTTTTCTGTAAATCTAGAACTTTTCTAAAAATGAAGTTTATTATTACAAAAAAAGGCAAGGCATCTTTCCAAGTGGTGTAGATTAATTTAAGCATATTACAGTACATGAAATGTAGATTTTAATTTTTTTATATTAGCAAATAACTTTTGGGGGGAACTACTTTCAGGATTTCGTTGCACATTTGTTGCCTGATTTCATTAACCTGGTATGGATTTACAGTACTGGTTTCTTTTCAGGTGTTGGCCAGGAAAATATTTGCATTCTTTTGGCTTAAATAGAATCTGTATATCAAACTAATGAAGTAGTTCCTTATTCATCTTGGAGTAAGGTTTATTTCAGTCTCTTTTAGAGATAAATGTCTTGTAGTGATTGAACTAGTTAATATTTGTAAAGGACTTAAAATAGTGCCTGTGAAGTGGGGCCTGGGTGGTCCTGGGCTGGATTTGTTTGCTCTGCACAGCAGAATGGACAGACACCAAACCAGGTTGGCCTGCTGGAGACCAGAGTCGTACAGTCTCAGATGAGCCTCCCTGAACTGCAGAAATTCTAATCTTTTAGACCATAGGCCATCAGGGTGCTAATGAATAATTGGGGCAGAACTGGGCACAGGTTCCTTCATTTTAAAAAAACTAAGGGTTGAACATAGTGGGGGTGGGTACCAAATCAGGGTGAGTAACAAAGTTACAATCATTATCAGAGATCAAGGTTCTGCAATAGGAAAGTACAGAATAGAGGTCAGTCACCAGGTTCTCCATGTGGATATTAAACAGGAGGGTCGAGTGGGGACCATCACAATGGCAAGTATACCCAGGGGTGAGCCTAGTTCTGAAATAACCATAAACAAAGTAAGTTCAGTCTAGAATTACCATCATAATAGTGGGTATATACAAGGGAGAGGCTAAGTTTTGAGCAACCATAAACAGGGATGAGACCTGTTTAGAATGAGCAAGTGAAAAATGCCATTAAACATACTAAAATAAACAGATTTCCTATCATAATAGCAGGTCTAGGCTAAATCCAGCCAGTTTCTGGGATTTCAGATATTAGCCTTTGGCTATTCTGTAATTTACCAGAAGTAGAAAGGCACCTATATAATGATTTAGTCATCATAATTACGTGTTAATTCTTGACCCTCGGTTGAAAAGGTTCAGTACAATGTCTAAATATTTAAGCTATACTGGGTTTTTCTAGTACTACACCTGGTACGTTACGTGCTCTATTTGGTGAATAAAATCTTTAACTGAAATCACTCTTTGTCTTCTATGTTCTCCTTAATTGTGCCAGTAGGGTGCTGCTCTTGAGTGACAAGAGTAGATATTCCAGGTTATATTTTATATTAACATTGGTGACCTGGATTGCTGGCAAAACTTGCATATTCATGGAGGTTTTGTACCCAGTTCTCCTGATAGGTCAGCAAAATTTTTTTCTAAGAACTAGATTGTTGGCTCTAAAGATTTTCTTTTAGTATAAAATGGTAAAGACTTCAAAATGTCTAGATAGTTCCCTTGAAATCTTGAAATTTTAGAGTATTCTTTGGTTGTATTACAGTTGGTTTCACCTAAGGCAGGGGTTCTTAACCTTTTTTGTTCCACAGACCCCTTTGCCAGTCAGGTGAAAACCACAGACCTCTTACTAAGTCCACACTATACTGTGTATTATTTAATAAATACTTCACACCTGCACCAACACATACCCACAAGAATAATGCTATTTTGAATTTTCAGTTCAAGGTCTCGGACCTCCTGAAGTCTTCCAGCGGACCCCTTTGGGGGTCCGGGGACCCCTGGTTAAGAACCTCTGGCCTAAGGTTTTATTGTTTAAAATTACACCACACCAATTACTTTTCTTACTCATTAGGCAGTAAGTGCCATATTTTAACATTCTTTACTTTAGCAAGTAAATAATTATTGAATATATTGACATTTTTATAGAGCATCCAGTCAACACTGAAGCATGGACTTTGTGCTGTTTTACAAATAAATCATTGATAGGATGATGCCTTGTTATTCAGACAGAGCAAGTTCCATGCTTTTAAATCAAGGGCCTGATAGAGTGCATAGCAGATTATAGTCCCTTTCATTTAGTCTGCACATTTAATTGTAATTAAATTTGTTTGACTTATAAACACTTTTGATATTTAATCAAGTGTTGGAAATAGTTTTTACTGCAGGGACAGCTATATCCTGTCTAAGTCAAGTGTAAATGAAGATGATTAATCTGAAGTGCTAGAAGACAAGTTGAAGAGTACTTGATGTTTGTGAGAGTTGAATAATAAGAGAGGTGAGAAGAGAGCAAAGCCTGAAGCTGGGTACTTGGTGAGGATACCACAGGGTCGGCAGAGTAAATAGGAGGGGATTGAGTTGAGTTTGCTCAAATAGCAAATACAGAAAGATGCTGAAGAAGCAAGGGAAAGAATACAGGATAGCTCTTTAAAAGCGATTGCCTAACATTTTAAGTTTCTTTTTGTTTTACTTAAATTTTATTCTATATCATCTTTGTTCATATTTCTAGCCTTTCTCCCGTATGTAAGGGAAAAAATGTTTTTTTTTTTTCCTTCTGATATATGCTATTAGATCATGAATCTTTTACCACGAACCAGAACTCAATCAAAGAAGTTTTTTAGATCTAATTCTGTTATATTCTGTTTATTTTCTTTTTTCATCCCTATTTCTCTATGCGCATCTAAGAAAATGTGTTAGAAAGACATTTTTAAGATGTCTTATCGTCAGTTTGAACATATCAAATTTTATTAATTTCTTTTTTATGTTGAAGACATTTGAAATTCACGGCAGTGCATTTTTATTATTTATGGCAGGATCAATTTGGGTGTGTTCATCTAGGCATTAAGATGTCAAGATAGTTACCAATTACATTAATATGCATAGTCGTTTTACTCAGTATAAGAAACAGTATCTTATCATCATAGTACAGATAAAATTGAATGTCTTTGGCATAAAAGTTTTGGGATAAACCTAGAATATTACATGCTAATTTATGCAGAATTTTTAGCTGAATATTTACATTTTTTAATACTCTATTTCTTCATGTTTATGCTCATTGTCATTGTCTCTCTTTGTGAACCCTGTTCTTCCACACAGGGAAGGAAATCTTGACCAAAAGATGCCTTTTCAAAAATCTCTGGATAGCACAAAGATCGTTATCTGCACCCCACTATTTCTACCTCTTGAGAAAATAGACTTTCTCGTTAGATTACCCAAGCATGTGGCTCTTTGCTTCTATTCCTAAGCCATCCAAGATGGGACTCTTGTTTTTGATAGGAATCTTTATTTAAAACCAAAGCCATAGAACTGTCTGAACACAAGATATCTAATCCATTTCAGAAATAAAGTAATCTAACCTTCCTTTAATAGTTCCAATTCACTAATAAAAGCAGTTTTCACTGTATCTGGTGACTTTCTGAATCATATCATTGAAAAGCTGAATCAGTAATTTCTAAACTTTTTTAGTGAGGGAAAATTTATCAACTTCTTCGAGTTCATGAGATTTATATTCTGCTGTTTCTCAGTATGTTGCAAAACACATTTTAAAGACCTAAAGTGATTGGAACTTAATTTTGTTTGACAACTTGTGGCTTCTCTTGGGTTGAGACATGCTCAATTGTCACCAAAACTGCACTTTTGGTACTTCCTGTATTATCTCTCGATATTGATGTAATACAGTTTGCCAATTACCCCAGTATTCACACATCACCCCTCTCCCCCCGGGAACCCTCACCTGCCATAATGAGCAGAGCAAGCATGGCCCTCACTTCCATTGAGCTTATTTTTTCAGTAGAGAGCAGACTTGATTATACAACAATGCAAATAAATCCCTAAATTACTATCTAAGGCCTGTGAAGAAAAAGGCAGAGAAGGCATACCTAGGGAAGAGGTCTGTGTAGGGAGCCAGGGAATGGGCTTGCTCAGCTTTGGAGCAGAAGAATGAGAAGTATTGGTTAAGAGGAAAGAGGTCAGTGGAGGGGGAGCATTCCAGGCAGAGCAGACCACCCACGAGGGCCTGCAGAGAGAGGAGAGACTTTGAGGAGGTACAGGAATTCAGTAGGTTGCAGTGATGGTGATGCTCCAGTTGCTTTCACCTTGTTAGACCTCTTTCTAAACAATATTTTAGCTGCTTTCTAGAATAGAAGAAATGTCTATACAGCAAAATTGAACTAATTTCATTTTTTTCTAATTAATTCACAATATATATAATAATAACTGTTTTTATGTGAGTGCTCACTATTTGCCAGACAGGCTGTTTTTAAAACTATCATCTCACTTAATTTCTATAACCACCCGGTGCTACTGTTATTACCAATTTACTGATGAGGGGTTCAAGTAATTGACCCAAACTTACGAGGCTAGTGACACAATTTGAAGCCAGGCATTGGTTTCAGTGAAACCACTAGTATACTCCTGTTTTATGCTAGATATTTGAAAAGTGTTATATGTGATACTTGGATTAAATGTCACCGTCCCCAGAAGTGTTTTATCAGTCAGGGTTCGATCCCAGAAGAACCACTTTGAGTGATGTAGAATAAGGGATTTATTATAGGGATTAAACCCTTCATAACTGGGAGTTAAAACTTAAAAGTGACCCTAATGGAATGAATTCACCTTCTGTATGAAAATCCACTTTAAAACCAGAAGTTTTAAATGTGTCTACCGTGTTTTCTAGGCATGACATGCAAGATTTCCTTGGCAGTATACTACTTTTGATGTACCAGGCAGGTGTTCAGTTAAACTGGGGACCCATTATGGATTGAATCATGTCCCCCACAAAGACATCTGCAGGTCCTAAGCCCTGGTCCTGTGGATGTGCTCCCATCTGTATGTAGGATCTTTCAAGATACTATTAGTTCAGTTGAAGCCAAATTGAATCAGGGGGCACCTCCATTCAGGATGACTGGAGTCCTTGTCAGCTGAGGGAATTTGGGCACAGCAGTTGAAGACAAGGGAGAGGGACGGCCGTCTGATAGAGGGAGAGATGGAGTTAGGCATCGCCAGCAAGCACCACCAAAGTGCAGCCGCCTTGGGGGATGCACAGACTTGTCGACACCAGTGTTGACTTACCACCTCCAAAGCTGTGAGGCAGTACATTCCTGTTCATTGTGCCAACCAGTGTGCAGTGTTAAAGCAGGCCTGGCAAACTGAGACAGGACCAGATTGTGAACATGAAGTTTTAAAAATTTAGGAATGAACCTGGATAGGAATCTTTACTTGTTCATAAATATATACAGTACAAAGGCAAAGGTGACATACATAGAAAGAATTCACTCGCCACACTGGAGACATGGCACTGTGTGGTATGATAGGGTTTCCTGCATTTGACTCATGTGCTGGCCTTTTGTTAATGGTATTTCAGGAATAGGTTGTCATTTAATTTACTCCCTCTTTACTCCACCCCAGTAGTTTCAATGTTTATCACTGGGCCCCAGGAAATTCAGAGTTCTTACCTTTCTCCATTGACTTATTTGAGATATTTTGACCTTCACTTTCTTTCTTTAGTTACACTTCTCCTTTGGCTTCTTTTGGAACTTTTGACCTTAGAATGTGTTTATCTGCTATGTCTTCAGAAGTCATAATTCTTTTAATATGTCTTTTCTCAGACATGGTGATCTCATTCCCAAGCATTGTGCTTCTGACATTTCTAGGTCATCTGTGTTGAGAGTGTGTATTTTGAACCTCTTTACTAAGCTAAATAATTTTTATCATATGCTGCTTAAAAATCTAACATTTTGAATATCTGTGATTGTGACTTTTAGAAGAGTTTCCAGGGAAGTATTTATTAGAGAGATTGGTTCACCTATTTCTTGCATCTGACTGTGGTATTAACTTTCTGTAATTAAGATGCTCTGTCTCTTTGGCATGTAGTATGCCCTTTTACTTCTTTTTAATTTTATTTTTACCTCCAATCATTTTTTTCATCATTTTACCCATTTACTCATGATCTACTAGTGTGGTACCTTTCAAATGCTAAATGCTGTCCCATTTATCCTTAGTAACCATGCTGAATTTTTTCTGTCCTTTTTAATATTTAGGTTTTATTGGATGAACGTAGATTGCACCTTCTCTAACTGTGTCTTAAATAATTGCCACTTAAGGGAATTAAGAACTACAAGGGAAGGAAAATGCTGAGCCATAGACTAAGCAGAGGGAGAAAACGTTCCCACTGGGTCCAATTTCCTAAGAAGGACCATCAGGATAGTGGCTCGGCCCTGGAATTATGGTCTCAACGACCTCTAGAAAGTGATCAGTTCACAAAGGACCTTGCCTTTGTTTGCACCAAGCAAAGTAGGAATAGGTGGTGTTCGCCTCACAGGAGAAAGACAGCTCGCTTGGCCTTGGCTGGCTTACAAAAGCCGGGAACTAGCGCGCAGGGATAGCGTCATGACAGTGCATGACATTGCAGGACAAGACATAAGCAAGGTTTAATAGATGCTGCTAGAAGGATACATTTGATCCAGAAGTGGAGGCTAATAGTGTGTCTTAGATTCTAAGGCTTGTGTTTTGATCATATATCATCTATTTATTATTTTAGAGCATAATTTCTATTGCTTATAATATGGAGGCATTTATCTAAACTTGTACAGCTAAAACACCGTTTAGACTTCTACCTGTCCACATTTCTCTTACTTTTTTCTCTTCATTCTGCAATCTGGAATCTTCAGAGTGAATATATTTAATATTAGAATTGAAATATGAGAAAATGGATTTACCTTATTTTAGTTAGATCTTTATATATCAACAAATAACCAGTCTGATGTTTTCTACTTAGAAACGAAGTATAAGGTAACTAGTAGGATTTTTATATATAATAATGCTCAGTAGCTCAATAATAATATGAAGTCAGAAGACCAATATAGAAATATTATAAACAAGTAATTGTGTTTTCAAGTCTTTTATTTATCAACCTGACACTTAATAATGAAAGTGTGAAAGAAAAAGGCAAAGAGGTAGATGTCAAAAATTTAATACCATAAATATTGCCTTTTTTTCTAAAATGCTTTATATTAATTACTTTTTTATTTTAAATTCTTAAATAGTCAAATGATGATAGAGGCATCTTCATAATATTTATATAACCTTAGGGTAGCATAAGGCATGAAACAGAGGACCAGGAAGGAGGAAAAAAAAAGTAGTTTCACAGTAAATTAGGAGAAAATATTTGCAGCACCATAAGACAGAGACAGGAAAATATAATTAGTATTCCCACAGTTGGTCATTATTCTTCATATACAGAGGCCTCCCTCAGTTGATTTTAAACAAAAAGACAAATCTGAATAGTCATTTTAAAATGCAGATTGGCAGTAGAACATGCAGAGATGTTTAACTCATTAGCAATCAATAGACCAAAATAGTAAGATGCTAGTTTTTATTAGATTGGCATAAGATTGGCACCTTAATGGTTGAGAGTAACCAGTGATAGAGTGTATATAGGAAAACTGGAATTCTCAATCATTACCAATGAGAGAGCAAGTTGCTAAAACTTTATTGAGCTACTTATAACTTTTAAAATTTTAAATGCACATACCACTTGACTCAGCAATTCCACTTTTAAGCACTCTTACTGAAATAAATGGGACTACTATGTGAGGTATTTTGTTGTGCATTACTGTAATAGACAAGAACTGGAAACCATGTAAATGTCTATCAGTAGGGAGCCTTTTTCATTAATTAAAGCATAATCATACAATGGACAAACAGGGAACTCTAATAATAATCCATATGTATTAGTATGATTATACAGAGTCACATGGATGATATATGCCAAACATATGGATTTTTTCTGTTTTAAGGGAGAAGTTGATTTTAGCAAACATATGACTTTGCAACTTGTTTTTTGCATGCAAACATATATCACGATCATGTCAAGACACTCACAACACGTATAATTATTAGATGTCTTGCAATGAGATAAATCTTAATTTTGATGCTAGCTCTGATACTTCCTAGAGGTGTGTTCTTGGGAACCTTATCCAGCATCTGTAAGGTTTAACTTTTGCATGTATAAAATGGGTATTAAAAACCCATCTGGTCATGGGTATCCAGAGAACTGGCTTATTAAATTCTATATAATCTCTGTTCCAATGCCTCTCAAATAATACTTGCTGAGTAAGCCATCTATTTTTCCCTAAGATTCTGACTATTAAAAGAGATGAATGAAAATGCCGTGTCTGTCGAAGTGCTGGCTGCATACAATTCTCTCAGTGACCATTTGTTCTCTCACTGTTCTGTGTCCATTTATTCACTGCCAGCCCCTCACCTAACACCAGGCTCCGCTATCAGGCTATCTGACTGGAATGCTGGGGAGGGGAGAGGAGGGGAAGGAGCCAACCTTTCTTCAGTGTGCCCCTTTGTCCCTTTATGTGTGAGCTTCCTGTGGCTGGTGCAGGAGTAGCTCCTGCTCACTTCCTGTTCGCCATTCGGGCCTCCATACTCGGGGCTCACTGGTTGGATGCATTTGCTCTATGGGAAGCTGCATTTGCTAAACAAGAATTCGCACTGGCCTCTGGTAGTAGGATTAAGACCCATCCTGATTCACCTTAACTGAAGTAACCTGATCAAAAGGTCCTACTTACAAGGGGTTCATACCTGCAGGAGTGGATTAAGGTTAAAAACATGCTTTTCTGGGGCACATGGCTCCAAGCTATCCCAAGTGGCAAACGTGGGACAAACTGGGAAATGTTCCTCCCGTGGCATAAAGTGGGAAGCTCTTTTATGATGCTAATCAAGCTTGACTTTTAAACAGAAAGACATGAGTTTACTTGCTTTGAACTGTGTGTAAAAATCTTTTTAACCTTTCTAATCTGAAGTTAAAAAAAAAGAAAAAAGGGGATTGGCCGTTGCAGAAGCATGCTTTTCCTAAGGCAGTTGGCACTTGCCCACACACCACATTTGACTGGTTCACACAGTGACTTGTGGCCAGGAGTCTGCCCTGAGGATGCAGGAGTGCCTGTCACAGATCTGGCATGTTTCCGGTCTTTTCTATGGAAGTCACACTTTCCCCCAGCAAGTCTTAATGTGATTTCAAATGCCCACTCATGTACTGGGGTAACTTGTTATCTGAGCAGCCTTTTGCCCCTGCCGCCAGCATTTTGTGAGAGCACATCTCCTTTCATGGAGTGACCCAGTGCTGGCTGTCATCTGTGGCAGCCTCCCTCCACCTCTTGCACACCACTTCGGAAATACCAGGCCAAACAGGTAATGTTGATTGAAAAAATGTACTCTTTGGAGTTATTTCCACTGAAAAAGCCATATTTTAATTTTGTAACACAAAGATTTAGAACTAGTACACTGTTATGTTTCTGAGAATTCTGCTGTGTTCCCATTCTGGCTTATCTAGAGATTGAAAATATAGATGTCATTGAAAGAATGACAAATGTAAAATGACTCTTGTCTCGACTTACTTGGAAGTGTTCAGCAGCACAGCTTTTACACATGGCTTTCTCTTCCTAACAGCGGCTGTGTCATGTACTCAGCATTTGCTTCCCATCTGAAGATGGAGTTAGGATTTGTCTGAATCCCTGCCCCACTGAAATTTCACAGGATTTTTTTTTTTTTAAGGGAATCAGACCATAAAAAGTCAGGTGTTTTTTTCCACTATAAAAGGGATATACTGACGAGAGACATTGAAAATGGAGTTAAATAAAATGACCAAATTCCAGATAGTAAAAGGCAATTTAATCGAGAATTTACCTCACAAGTCCATCAGCACATTCAGCAGCTCAGTGAAATTTAGCCACAGCTACTGTCTTGGAGGAGCTAGAATATTCACCATAAAGTAACTAGAATGAGCTCCCGAGTATGTGTGGTGAGTGCCAGGCCTTGGGGCCCTCCCCTCCAGCACCCTAACAGCTGGGTCCCTGAGGGCCGCAGAGGGCTAGGGCCACAGAGCTCACCAGCACGGCGCCGCGAAGGAGCCTTTCCAGCGTAGAGCAAGCAGCACACTCCTCCTGCTAAACAGGTCCTGCTGCCTCCAGACCTTTCCAGAATTATGCTAGATGCCATCTATATCTGATAGGGAGAATGTGGACTGGAAACAAATAAGATAGGGTGTTGTAATGGAATAGAAATCCACCCCCTTCTTAGCATGTTACCTGACGTTCAAAAGTGGATTATTTCCAGTCCAAGCCTGTAGAAATGTGTATTGTGTTTAGTACTTCTGATTACAGCGCTGCCCAATATTGATGTACTGCCTGGCGTCCGCTCAGAATGTGTGGGCTCACTGGGTTGTGTGTTCTTTATATAGGAAATAAATTTGTTGATGATTTTTTTTATTTAAAAAATCTGTTAATCTACATTGATTTCTAAATTTGTTATGGATTCCTTAGCAGGGAAATATAGTTCATCACTGACTGTTCTATTACCTGACAGCAATTGATAAAGCATCCATGCAGAAAGTGTCAGAAAAGGTTAATATTTATTGATTTTTATGGTGCTACAACCAATGTAGTTTTGCCATCAAAGATATATGGCCACCAGCAACTGGAATGTGTAAAATTACAGAATGCACACTAGATTCTATTATAACCTATGCCAGTATTGTAGATTTTAAAAATGACGGATATTGAACTTAATACGGAAAGCTTCTGAATGTGTAGCAACTCTGAACCTGCAACTTAAATTTAATACTTCAACAGTAAACACAAGAACAGCACTTAAAAACTAAAACATAATCCTTGCTTTGCAAACAACAATCACAGTTAACCTTCCTTCCACTTAACTATATGCTATTGATCCGAAAAGATGCCCAAGCAAGTGATAGCTGAAATTATGAGCAATAAAGGGCTTGCTTCTTCAAACAAAAAAGTATATAATTAGCAGAGAAGGGAAGAAAGCCTATGTTTAGTTTTAAAGGAGTTTCAGAGAAACAGTTTGAATGCCACACCAGTGTTGAAATGTGTGCAAGGAAAACCTCATGCTTGGAATCATGAATTCATTCTCTGGTTGCAGTCTGTGGGTAAAAATTAGGAATCCCTGCTGCATTTTTCGATTCTCTCCATCTGTATTTCTCTGAAAGAAATGCAGTCCTTTCTTTACTGTAACAGCCAGCAACACCAGACTCCTGTGCTTTTGCTTTCTTGAATATACCTGCATTACTTCATTGACTCTTTACAGCATACAGTATATAACAGGTGAAGTGAGACAGTTTATGTTTTTTTTTTTTTTTAACAACTAAATACATTGAAGGTTGTTCCTTTGCCTTTAAGCCCACACACTTTGTGTGAATCAAAACTAAAATCTCTCCATCTATATTTGAGTTTGTTGTTTGAAGTGGAAGCTGGAATTTCTTTCTGCAAAATATTTAATGAAAATTTTAAGGCTAAAAAAAAATCTAATTTGACCAGCAGAGTAGATTACAGAGTGTCTTGTAAATGTGTTTTAGATCTCCTTTTGTCTGTTTCACATTTTTGAGTGGAGGTTTATTCCAATTTGTGCTGCTTTGGTTTCTTCCCCCTCACGGACAGCTTGCCGCATTTTATTGCGCTCATTTAAGAAAGAGTTTTTCTCCTTTAAAGGGAGGCATACGTTGTCTAGATGACAACTCTCATAGCTAAAATATCATTTCTAGTTAATACATGGTACCTAGAATTTAAAAATAGAAAAAAATGTTTTAAAGATTGAGAGAAAATTCCTGAATCGTGTTCTGAAAGCTGTTGACAGTATTTTCCATGAAGATTTTTATTTGTCCTGAATTTATTAATCTTATATACAATAGTGTTAAAAATGTCTTTGTAAGTATCAGTGTCCATGTATGTAATTCTTTACATGTTCAACTTTCTTAATTTTTAATGATTCTGTCATTATCTAATTTTCTTCTTCATCCTCTTCTTTTTTGTTTTCCTTTCAACCATGCGAAGTCTACTAATAACATAGTAATTAAAATAGTCTTCTTATGGAACATTTCAAATGTCCCTTAACTCTGTTGTTTTTGCACTTCAGTATGCTTGGTGCTTGCGATACCATAACCTCAAGGCTGCCTCTCTGACTTCTTTGTTGCTAACCCTTCAACCTATGGATGGCAGCTAAGTGACAGGCTTCCCCAGCACGTGGTCTCATTTCTAAAATTACATACTGCTGCCATGAACCATTCATGGGTGTCTGTAACACCCTCACCTCCAATTTAGTCATTACCTAAGGTAAAGACTGATCTGTGAAGACGGTTTCGTGACATTACAAATTAAGTTTTACAATTAAGCTTCGGTGTCTAGGAGTATACAACAGAAAATAAATGAAAAGCATATGGAAGTAAAACATTTAACAAAATGAAAGGGAAAGAGGAAAAAGAGACATTTCATACTGTTCATTCTAAATTTTTAAAAAATCATTTTAAGTTTTGATAAACAGTATGACTAAATAAGCAGTTTTCCAACTTGACAAATTATAGCAAGATCTGTTAGAGCCACAGAGATCGTGTGATTTTATTCGCTGTGGAATTTCTTCTCTGCCTCACCCCCAGGAGGGAAAAAAATAATACATCCTTTGAATCAGTCTTTTGCTGAAGCATGTTTTATTTGATTTTTGGTAATCATATTCACCTTTTTCAAGGATGTACTTTAGTTGGTGAGTAGTGGGAATATGTGAGCCACCAGAGAGAAAATATTTAACCTCAGTTTAAATGGCTTCATTTACTTGTTTACTTTGTGCATATTTTTGTTCTAAATAAAACATACATTCTAACAGTTATAATTGAAAAACATTAATGCATATTTTATAACAATTCATATGCTTCTCATTTTCTTTTGTTTTCCTTTCTTGGATTGAAACTAAAAACCGAACATGATTTTAGTGGTTTGGTTTGCATTAGAGTGCATTAAAAATTAAATACAAGAAACTATTTAAGCATACATGTGACAAAGAATTTTTCCTTTAAAAAAAAAAAAGGAAAAACAATAACGACAAGATACCCTGGGAAATAACAGCTAAAAAAGTGTGACAGTTTTTAAGCTCCGCCTTTGAACAGCTGGTCCATGTTGCTATCTTCTATGAGACTGAGACCTTTTAAGTACGTTTTAATGAATTCTTTTTAGGTGAATTTTAATCATTGAAATGATAAGCTTTTTTGGTTAATCCTATCAAATTCCTTAGATAGGATTCTTTGATTGAAAACATGTTTATGTTTTAGTACCTCAAGCGAGGTTGATAGTCTACATGATTTACCTGGTCAGTCTGAATGGCAGAAGGACCAGCCAGCAAATGATGGTGGTGGAAGAGCCCAACAGATGACGTCCTCATGTCCCACCCCCATCTCCACGCCAGACAGACTGTGCTGAAACCAGCCCAAGAAAGCATCTTACGTTTCCTCCTCTATTTGTGTGAAGAGAGAAGGGGAAAAAGCAGTTTTGGGGGATATTTCGGATAAGGCTCATGTATATAGTTTGTTTTATTATTTTCAGTGACTAGTATTACCTAATTTTAGTGGAAATTATTACTTGGTTGCATGTGGCCTAGGAGAATTAAAAATTATTGGAAGTAAGAAGGCTCCAAATTCATGATGTTTTCCATGCCAGTTTCAGCGGAGCTGTTTAATTGCAGCTCGTCTGGGAATTTCAAAGTTTCATTTTTGCTAGTGTTAGATTTGGCAGGGTACATAAAGAACCTCAGTAGGGTGTGATATGAAATAGCATCCCTCAAATTAAAAAATAAATCTGAGGAATATTCACGACTTGTAGGTAATGGCATCTCAGATCCGGCTGCCACTGCCAGAGTCCCATCCAGGCAGCCTCACTGAGCTCTGGCAGAGGCCCGCAGCAGCAGCCTCTCTGAGCTGCCAGCCACCCACGACCCGCCATGGGCAGGTGGTGCCAGCGCAGAGTCAGTGCAGCTCACTAGGAGGAGGGAGACCTGCTCAGGCACACAAAAGCAGTGGCCCTTTCCTTCAATGAAAATGAAGTGTGGTCCCTCACTGCTCTCAGCCTCTTTCTTTCAAAGCATCGGTGGCCTCTCTTCTCCCCATGTTCCTTTTGTTTCTACTTACTTCCTCTCATTTTCTTTTTCCTTTTCTTTGTCGTTGTCTTTTTTTTTTTTTTTTTTTTTAAGGAGATACCGGAGATTGAACCTAGGACCTCGTACATGGGAAGCAGGCTCTCAATCACTGAGCTACGTCTTCTCCCCACTGAGAACTGTTTTTTTTCATTTGTTTTGTTTTTAGGTGGTACCAGGGATCGAACCTGGGACCTCGTATGTGCAAAGCAGGCACTCAACCACTGAGCTAAACACCGTTCTTCCATTTCTTTTTATGACCTCTCAACCCTCTCTCGTTTTTACTTACTCTTTTTCACAAGAACACAGAAAAATGCTGTAAATTCACAAGGGGGAAAGAGACTCTGGACGTAAAATAATTAAATGCACAGCTCCCAACAGAACCCAGGACACTTCTTAGTCTTCAGCAGACCATGAGCCCATCAAAGCACCTGTGTTCAAGAAGGTGTTCTTTTCTGCCTCAAAGAAGATATTCTTTTCTGCCTGCTTCTCCTTTTAGCTTATAGTGCTTTAACTATTTAGAAGAGCTAATTCTCTTCATAATCCTTTTTCTACTACTTTTCTTTAGTGGATACTTTTGCTCAGTAGCTGCTTTTTACAATTTGCGTCTTATGGAAATGTCATATCTTACCATTATTTATTATAACCTGCTGCTTGCTAATACAAAATGTCCAGTGACATTTACCTACACTTAGTCTTCATTACTGAGATGGTTTCAGTAGATTTATAAAACAACATGCTCTAAATTGCTAGTTTTTAACTGACTTTTTTCCCTTTTCTCTTCTTCCTTACATAAAGCTTTGTAGCCATAGACTTCATTTTTGAAGTTTCTGTCTAAATTATTAGTCGAGTTTTGAGATACAATGTAGGAAATGTTGAATACCCAGCAATACCAAGTTAATCTCTCACTTTAATATGTCATTCTGAAATATTATTTGTATGTTTTGAAAATTATATTTCTTAAAAAAAATTCACTCTAATCACCTGCATATATTGTCAGTCCTAAGGAAAACTCAAGTTCACCTTTTGGAAGAAAGGAAAGGCAAAATGTTAAAGAGAACATGTGTGTGTGTGTGTGTGTGTGTGTGGTGGAGGGTGTTAAAATAAACATCAATACCTTTAAATCTCTAAGCTTCTTAAACGTGGGTATGAAGGCCATGCGAAAATGCAGATCACTTTAATTAGAAATCAGAGAAAACAACAGAATACCTGAACTTAAGATTTCAAATCAGAGTTAATATATTCCAAAAACTAAATTCAGAAATAAAGAAATATAATAAATTCTATAGTGTTTTACATAAAGATCTCATTTCAGTTTGCAAATTAGAAAGCATGCTAGCATCTGAAAAGCTTGGAAAGCAAACTCTAGAAGAATCAACTAAGTCTACATTTAACCATTGTGCAATGTATAGAACAGATGGAAAAGAACTAAAAGGAAACTAGAAATGGAATTATGTGGCGAATAAACAAAGCAAGAAATTTTGAAATAGTGCGTAAGAAGCCACTTTTGATGTTTTCAGCAGGTACGTATCTCTCAGGCAAACACACATTTGTAGTTAGATATTTTGTAATGAGCCAGCGGAAACTTGTAAAAAGCAAGGGCAAATGTGGTAAAAGAAAAGACACCGTAAAAGTCCAGCTGGTGTGGTTAGGCTGATGACTGCAAATGGTTGTCCCAACTGAAATTGGCTTTCAGTAGTAGGAGACCAACGTGGCCTGGGCTGAGCTCTGGCATCCTCGTGGCCATCCCTAAATGAATGCCAACCCAGGGATAAGCCATGGAGGCCCAGGGGCCAGGCAAACCTGTTCGGGGCCCTGCGCTGCCCCTCTGGCCATGAGCTCTAGAGCTCATGGCTTCCTAATCTAAGCACTTTCTGTGGCTTCCAGAAAATGATGGAACCATGATTTCCTTGACTCCGATTCTCCCACCTTTATTGCTTACATACTTAAAAATATTAAGCAGTTAAGATTGGAAAAGTCAGTGCAGTCTCAGGCACTGAGTAGGCCCTGGATATGAGCAGTGGCCATGATTCTCATCATTTCTGTTGGTCACATAGAAATCAGGGCCATACTGAAGAATAGCAAGGGCCTCGTTCCTAGAGCCTCACCCTGGCACGGAAGTGTGAGCCCTAGGGAGGGCTAAGTGCTGTTTTGGTGCTGAATTCCTCTTGACCAAGGAAGGAGAAAATTTTAGTCCCTTATGAAATTGTTCTGCCCTTGCAGCTACCTAGAAATCTTGCATTTGCTTTTGTCCTCATGAAAGTCACTAAGATAACATTGCCTCTATTTTTCTTGAGAGCTTCCATAGAGGATCTGTGTGGTGAGAAGCTTTGGGACTGAGTCCTCTGTAACCCAGGGACGGCTTCCATTTTCTTGCTAATGGGAGTGCTCAGATCACATACTCCATGTTCTCTCACCTGACTGACTGTGGTTTTCAGACTTTTAACAGGGCTTTAAGAACTTCTCTAATGATTTTGTTCTGAACTTTTTCCGCTGCCTTGACTAGAACTGAGTTGATTGTCTATACTGACAATTTACTACTACAAAGTCTTTAATATTTTCACATGTACGTTTTATTTGCCATTTCTTGGTTTTGGAACGGGCAATAGTACATATTATAATGGAGAATAATCATCTTTATTCCCTCCTGTACTAACAGTGGAGAACACAGCTAGCCTCTCTGTTAACACCCTAACAGTGATTCCCAAAGTCTCCACACTTTTAGAGTTACCATGCCTTACTTTTTGGGAGTAAGATACAGACATTTTCAGTGGACTTGAGCAGGGCATTCTCACTGTGCCGATGACTTGTAAACAAGGGAAATCCCTACAAGGCAGTGAGGAGCAGAGGAAAGAGTGCCAAGGGGGCAACCTAGGTCTGGGACCCCGGGCTCTGCTTTCCTACACGCTCTTGGCTGCTTCACTCTGAGGCTTGTGTCCACACTGTTGCCCTGTTCAGCTGCTTACAGTTTGTCCAGGGATCTTGTAGAGAAGTGGCAGACTCCAGAGCACTTACTGCTGTCACGTGCAGAGCTAGTCCCAGAAAGGTACCTGTTGGTGCTTCTGCCTTTTATTTTTTTATCTCCTCTTTGATGGAATGCCTTGGTATCAATATTGTTGATTTCTTCCTTGTCATCATAATTTCCTTGTAGTTATTTAATTTCCAGAAAAACCTTGAAACATGGCATTTTTATTTGAATACGTAGTTTTCCCTTTTTTCATTTACTCTATCATGAACATCATATTTGCAGATTTATTTCATCTTCAATATTAACTATCTTTAGTTTAGATGCAAGTTTTAATCTAAATCATTAATTAACTTTGAATCATTTTCATAGTGTGTTTTCTTTGCACTTGTTTATTTTCAGAAATAAGTTCACTTTCTAAGTGAAAGTAAAGTGAAGTCATTTCTAAGCGTCAGGTTTTGAAATATTTAATAGAAATGCCAAAGATAATTGGAGACTAGGACAATTGTACAAAAAATAGGATATGGCCAAAACACAGACACACATACCAGTAATTCTAGGGAAGCTCTCATCCCATTTATTGGAGCATATAAAAACATATTATGTTAGAAATTTAAAAAACAAACAACGAAGCATCACTAGCACAGTTCTTTGAGTTTTTGCTAGAATAACAGCAGGGCTGTTAAACGTGCCTTCCCGTCTCTGTTAGCCAAATCACTGTGTCTACCCCTTATAATAAGAAATCAGTACTCAAGTGATCAAAAGCCTGGAAGGCAGAAAGGAGAAAATATTTGTTCATTTTAGAGCAATGGCTAGCTCATTCAAAACAAAAAACTAGATAACTTAGCAGTGAATGTCTTCAACTTTCTGATCTTGTCTACAAACTCTCTCTCACTAAGAAACAAGGCACAGGTAATGGGTGCTGGGCTCTGTGTACGTGGCCTCGAGCTGGGGGATCCGAGTTAGTCCTCGCCACAGCCCGGAGCACTATGGACTGCCAGGGCTTCAAGGGCAGGCTGACAGGCACAGGCTGTTTAGGTGACCTGCCCAAAATTTCACATTCATTCATTTAACGCATTCTCATGGAGTGCTTCCTGGGTGGAGACACTGTCTCATTCCTCAAGAGGAAGATAGAGAATAAGAAAGTGAGTGCATAAATGTAGGCAGCAGCACCATTGTGAGAAGGGGCTTGATTTAAACAGAGAACTGGGTTGAAGGGGCTGGAAGGTGGGAGCAGCCGTGCCTACTTTACTGGCAAAGCTCAGACAATGTGGTTTTTCACGGTTTTATTGGGGTCTGATAGTTTATAATTGTTTAGATTTAAAGTTTACAATTTGGTCAGTTTCAAGATATGTATAAAGCCTGGAAATCATCAGCATAATCAAGATATTGAACACATACATCTCCCCCAGCAGTTTTAAGGAAGCAGCATTGGAGCCAAGGTCTGAATAAAGAATGTCGCAGGCCAAGGGAACAAGGGACAGCCTGTGTGATGCCACAAGGCATGTGCGAGCTGGGCAGAGTTGAGGCTCCAAGAAATCCTTGGCGTGAGCAGAAGAGGCGGCGGTGGGGACTGGCTCTGGGGAAGTGAGCCTGGTGGAAAGGCAGGGCCTTGCACACGGTGGAAAGGTGTGTGGAGACAGGAGCCCCTGAAGGATTGAGAGAAGCATATGCAGATTTGTTTTTCTTAAACAAATCCCTCTGGCTCCTGCCTAGAAAAATGACTGCATAGAGACAAAATGATCTTGGCAAAAGACGCTGGCTGTGTGGGTTAGGAGAGTGACAGTGACAAGAAGCGGCAGGACTCAGGATAGCCAACAAGACATCCTTGCGGAGCTGGCCCAGCCCAGGCAGCCCGGCTCGAGGGCCCGTGTGCCCCTCTCCTGTGCCGTTTGCCCGCCAATGGCGACTGAGACCCAAAGCACCAGGCACAGGCCCCCATCCCCTGCGTTTTCAGGCTTTGCTCTCCCTGTTTTCTACTTTATTTTGGCAGTATAGTTCATAGGCCACGTGATTCTTCTCACCTGTGTCGCGACCAGCCTTTCCATGCAGACATCGCCAGCCTCCTTCGTTTGAATTTCTTTAAACTTGTATCAACAGCCTTGTCTTATGTTTAGTCACTGGTAGGATTGTCGCCCCAACTACCTGCAGCTTCCCTGAGGAAAGCGTTCACATTCTCAGGTCTTATGTCTACGTGTTATACTTTGTTTAGAGAGGATTTCTTTCATTGTACTTAATTGACAGGATTTAAATATAGTCGCGTTTAGAAATATAGAGGATTTGTTATAATTCTCCTAAGAATATGATAGCAGGATATATCTGCACCTTACAACCCACATGCGGGCAATCCCTTATTTTATGTCATTCTGTAGCCTGGATGTTTATTCTTGGTAGACCCTACTGCACCAGGAGAAAGTCTGTGAGGGTAGGCTACTGTTGTGCTCCACTCTTCCTGAGAACACGTGGACACCTAAATTGGAGGGACAAAAACAAAAGGAAGGGAAAGGAGGGAGAGCAGGGGAGTGTACGCACGTGTGTTCATAGTGTGCATGCCCCAGAAGTCCTTAACTGTAGTCGTCACTGTAATGAAAGTACCTGAGTTGGTTTAATTTTTCTTGGCTTTTCAGATATGAAGATAATACAGTATTTTTAAAAATACAATTTAATGCTTTTGGAAGAAAGAAAGTGATAGAATCTCAACATTTAATACAAATTAGAAAGACTCTTTTTTAATCATTGAACTCGCTTAAAATTATCTCAGAAATCATCTCACCCAAAAATAGTTCAAGAAAGTCTTAAGGGTAATTCTTTTCCAAATCGACATTTGTGTTACTATCATATCTTTATATGCTGCTGTTATTGTATATCCTTTAGCTATATCATTAACAGCTATATGATTATGTCAACACAGATATTATATTGTTTGTCTCCTCCAGCTTAGGATGAAAAATGAAAAGTATTGGACAGAGGAAAAAATGCTATGAATGTTTTCATTGTTGTTTCATATGAAATAAAAACTGTAAAGAGAACTGGCATTATAACCATGCAGTAATTATTAATATCTTACTGAATAAAACTAGTCTTAAGTTTTTTCATGGGGCTTAGATACCTTAATTTTATCATTGGAGATTTTTTTTTGCTTCTAGAGAATTAAGTTTTATTGGATTAGATGTTAATTACAGAAATAGAAACATAGACATATTTATGTACAAATTTTAAAAATCAGGCTATGAATGTAGGAAGCAAATATATACAGCAATAGGCATTATTTAGCTCGCAGCTTTTTTTTTTCCCCCAGCATGTCACCCTGATGCCCAGGGGATGGGGTCTTCCTAAACTGTCCACCCTAAGGTCCAGCGTTAGCTGTTTCAACAACCCGTGAGCTTCATTATCCTGGTCCTCATCCTTTCGGAGTGACTACATCCCAGCACCTCTGTCACAAAGGAAGTAAACGGCACTGTTGGTGGGGAGAGTAGGAACCAGATCACCACGCTAGATCCACCATGAGGGGGCCCCACGTGCTGCAATTCTCTTTAATCCGGAAGATGTCATAGGTCGCCAGCCAAGCATGCGGTTGCGGCTGCCGGCGAGGTGGCAGTGCCGCAGGAGCAACCGGAGCCCTGGGGTCAGGACCGCCGCAGGGTCTCAGCAAAACCCACGGTTGAGGGATTTGGAAGCCCTTTGGGCGATGATGAAGGGTAGTTAAGGGCTGTAGAAGCTGAGGGAACTGGAACCTTGTAGGAACTGAAGGAAAGTGTTTGTATAGCACGTGCAGGGAGGCCACTCAGGGAGCAGGGAGCTTTGGAAAAAAGAGTTTAATCCTGCATACGTGCGGTGAAGAGACCAATACAGAAAAGAACCTTTCTTCTCCAGGGACTAGGGAATGGAAAAAGAGTTGGTAGAGCACGTGAGCTGAAGTAGAAGGAAAAATCAGAGATTGAGAGGAAGCCAGCAACTGAAGGGCAAATGAATCAGGAGGCCATAAATAACATTTAAACCTTACGCTAGGCCAACCCTGTTATATAGGTTAGTTAGCTAACTAATTTTTGCATAGCCAGTACTATGTAATTCTTTACTCTGAGTAATTCTTTACTCTGAAGAAAATATAGTTCTTTCTAAGAGCAGCAGTGCAGTGGGAAAAATCTTTGAGAATCGATATCCCTGTTCTCCCAAGTGGTGGCAAGTGGCAAGTTATTCTGTGCAACATTGACAGAACCTAAACAAAAGCTGAGTTTTGGGCTCTGCTCATTCATCACACATCTTCTGAAACTCATGAGTCAAGGAAAAGAAATTAGATGCAAAATCATGTAATTGATAGACAGAATTTCATGGTTTAGAAAGGGCTTCTGGGACCAGCACGACTCTCTCACTGTACATACCTCTTCCACATGCCTTCGTATATACTATACATGCTAGGGAGATTTTGCCGGGGCACTCAGTGTCAAGGCTTTACTTGTTTATGCATCATGCTGCTCCTATTTCAAAAAACTAAGCGAGTTCATCTATAAATTGTGTCAAAATATTCTTCTTGTAACTTGCTCCTAGTTCTTTTCTCTGATGTTCCACATAAGAAGTTTAATTCCTTTTTTCAAGTGGCTACCATTTTCAGTCCATCTTGAAAAATTGCTCCTTTCCTTCACCATAACTTCTTAAGGGCAAAATTTTAAACCCTGGCAGTTTGACAGTATTTATAAATCCCAAAAAGAGAGATTATGTTTGTAAACTAACCTACTCCTCTGGATGTGATAACCTTTGAATGCATTAGATTCAGCTAACATGTCCTGATTAAATTACCTCTTAAGATTAGGGCTTTAATTCAAGCATGTCAGTAGTATGTGACTCAGGGTTGAGTCCCCGCCTCCTTGGTGGGCTGACAGAAACAGATACTCAAGAAGACATATGGAAGAGGAGAGAACTTGGTCCTTTTGGTCCTACCACATGAAGAAAGGAGAAGGCTCAAGCAGCTAAAGCCCAGGGAAGAAAGATGAGCCATTTGCCTGATAGTTTGCAGCGGAAGAGAACAGAGCAGCTAAGCAGCTTAGAAGGCCCTAGAGACCAGGCAGAGATGGCTCACTGTCATGCTTCAACACGTGGCAACTAGCTTTGGTGAGAAAGCAGCCTTGAGTTGGACTCTTTAGGGCCTTGTAACTGTAAGCTTTTACCTCAAATAAATACCCTTTATAAAAGCCAACAGATTCCTGGTACTTGCATCAGCAACCCTTTGGCAGACTGATAAAATCCCCAACTTCCAGTTTAGTACAACTGTAGGTATTCATTGTTTGTTGAGTTGCTTAGCTATCTAGTTGTCCTCGTCTCTGTGACAGCACCCCCATTTCCCCCTAGCATTTGGTTGTAGACCCTTCACCACCCTGGTAGTGTTCCTTCTGGCATTTCAGCTTGTCACTGCTGACCTTAATGTGGACGACCAAACCCCAACGCAGTACGCCATGCATGTCCTGACAGCAAAGAGCTGGCTCTTTACCCTCATCCACTCTAAGATGGCATTGAGGTTTGGGGGAGCCAATCTGTTTTATTGGTTTATATAGAGCTTGGCAAGCTAAAATCTCTCTAGCTCTTTTCTCAAAACTGTATTCATTTTATTTTTTTCAACCAAAATATCAGACTGAACTGGTCTCAAACTTTGTTAGGTGGTTTGCCATCTTTCCAGTCTAATGTGCAAGCACAATGTGTGTGCCATGGTCATGCCTCTCGTAGCCTTTTGCAATGTGTGACAGACATTATAACCTGAGCACTAGCTGCTGTCAACGTCAAAGCTGCTGGTAGTGGGTGAATTGTGGCGTGTTGATTCTGAGAGAGAAGTGAATTTGTCTGGTTTGGTTTAAATGGAGGAAATGAGTTTGAAGCAGTGATGGAAGGGCTGTAAGGAGTGTGTTTGGGTAGAAGGGAGGGTTTGAAGGATGGAAGTAGCTTGTCTGGGGCTTCCAGGACTAGACAGGACCTTGATGAGCATGATCTCATCTGGGTTCTCGGGATTGTTCCTCAGGTTTGCAGGTCTAGAAACATGATCTTATCAATAACCAGGGGTAGTCACAGTAACTAAGTTTTGCAGAATGATTATATAAATTAGATGTGGTGTTTTTGTGTGTGTGTGTGTGTGTGTGTGTTTGTTGTTGTTGTTGAGAAGTAATACTGTCAAGCAAACTGGGATATTTGTGTCAGCAATCAACACATTTTCTTGTAGAAAAGCTACTTGTGAAACCAAATCAGAATCAGAGTGTTGCTTTACTGGGTTTAAAGTCAGAACGTTGTCACTCAGTGTTCAAGCTTAAGAAGAGCCCTCCAGCTATGATGGCTGAGGCAGCAGCCTGCTGCTGGGACCCTGGAAGCACACCTCCTCGATGGCTCCTGAGTGCCACTGAGCACCACGGGCCTGGCCCTGCATTGCCTTTCCCAAACACACGCGGACTTATCTTTCTTTGCTGCTGTATTCCTATAAGACGTCAGTTACAGGAAGACAGTGCCACAGCTTACCCTACCCCAGACATCCCTCAGGCAGCCCTTAGCCAACCTGTCACAGGTTTTCCTTAGGCAGCAGCCTAAGGCCGCCCTCTCTTGATAGGTTACGTCATTTAACTTCTGGATTCCTAAAGGAAACTTCTAGGTAAGGGATTGAGTTTTGAAGTTGTTCTAAGGAATAAGCATGTGGAAGTTACAACCTGTTATTCTTAGTAGAGATTAGGAACTTAAAAATGTCAGTTTGGGTAACCATAAAGATATTTCTGTAGAAAGCATCTAACAAGTGAATTCCTTGGATGTCTACATGGACAGTTTCTTTATTCACAGAATAATTTGGAGATGGGCTCTGGTACTGGAGGAAGGTGGAGAGTGCCACAAAGGAAAGAGCTTTCTGCACCAAGGTTTTCCGTCCTCTAGAATATGTATGATGGTGCTTCTGTATGTAAAGTGCCTTCATAGCTTCTGGTAACTCTTAACTAAAACGAGAGTACTTTGAGAGGAAAGTGAGATACAGCGTTTAGAGTGCCTTTCACACCGCTACTTCTTTGGTCCCTGGGAGGACCTCCTACACATCTTGCCCCTGAGCTCAGCATGACCTGTTTTGAAGCCTTCCTGAAGGTCTCGGGTAATGCTTTTCGGTTTCTCCTTTGTTTGGAGAACCATAACACACATCACACCTTCCATGGTAACAGCCTGTGTCTGTGTCTGTCTTCACTCGTTAGACTGTGACCACCCTTCAGTGCTCGTTCATTCGTTCACCACGTGCTCATTAAGGCCTTTTGGATGTGGGAGACACGGGAGTGAAAGAGAAGCAAAAGGCACATCATGTTACCGTTCACTGAGTGTGTGTGTGTGTGTGTGTGTGTGTGTGTGAGGGGTCACAGGCAAAAACAAGTCAAGCTAGTTTAAGACCATGCTAAGTGCTCCAAAGGCAGAAAGCAGGGCTTGCAGCTACAGAGTTATGGAGAGGCTGCTTTCACTTAGTGAGCCACAGAAGACCTCTCTGAGATCATATCTTAGCTGTGCAAGGCCTGATGAGGGTCGGCCCTGCAGATAGCTGGGACAAAAGCTTTCTGACCCGAGGGACTAGTGAGTGAAAGGTTCCAAGACAGGAGTAAGGTTGGCATCTAATTAACTCAGTAGCCCCGGTGCCTTGCTAGAAGCTTCATAGGAACATTGGTGTGAGGTGAGTGAATTAATAGAATGACGGCAAGAAGGCCTCTGTGTGAATTTTGGCATGTCTCAGTAGGCTGAAATCCAAGATTCCCGTAAAGGCGTGTGACTTGTCATGTCTTGACTGAAGAATAGTGGCACACTGTGGCAACCTCAGGGAGGAAGGACCAAGAACTTCTTTCTCTGACTGCAGGGTTGACAGGGGACACAGCTAGATTGTGCTGCAATGGGGGTGTGGATACTCAAATGTAAATCCCAGACACTTCAACAATACTTTTAATAGGGTTCTATTTCTAACATGCTTTTACCTTGCTCTTCATTGTTACCTTTTACTCACTGAAAATTTGGTAAGAACAAGATGTGGGAATGTTTATATATGATCTATTTTCTTTTTTAAGTTCTAATAATTTCCTTTTTTTCCTATATAACCTCAAGAAGATTGTCAGTTTAGCATTTAATAATATAGGGTAATATTTGTATTTCAGACCTTATATCCTAAGAAAATGCTCAGATTCAAAAGAAATGTTTGAGATTGTAGCACTTTACACAGATGCAGATGCTACAGGGTTTTAGTAAACTTACTGTACTGCCAATTGGAATCCAAAACAAAAAGTAAATCATATCACATGTTTTGACTTAAAATCGATTACTTTTTGGCTTGTGTCTTAATTTTTTTCTCAGAGATTTAAGAAAAAAATGAGCCAGATTTATATCTGTGTTACATGAAATTTACCATTATTGTCATCATTATTTTTCAAGAAGCAAAATGAACAAAAGTAATTCCTATGCTAATATTCTCGCTGTCCTGATTTTGTGATAATCAGGGTAGGCTAAACATTCGCTATATTAGAAACCATGCATGTGTCCCAGACCTAGTTATTCTCCCTATGTCTGGTTTTTGGAATGGGCAATAAACTAAGCCTGATTTATTATATAACCGTACTGTATGGGAAATGACTGTAACTCTAGGTATCTTTGGTCAACTTTAAGAGATATAACAAGGGGACAGATGTGGCTCAAATGATTGGGCATCTGTGTCCCATATGGAGGGACCTAGGTTTGGTCCCGGGGACTCCCGGTAAAAAGAAAAAAAAGAAAAATATAGAAGGCGCGTGGGCCACCAGGCCCCACATGCAAGTGCACTGCCAGGCTCCGCGAGCCATGCTGCAACATGATGACATAACAGGAGAGTGACACAAGAGAGAGCCAAGACGAGACGCACCGAAAAACCAGGAACTAAGGTGGCGCAGGCGGTAGGACACCTCTCTCCCACATTGGAGGTTCTAAGAATCTAATCCCAGTGAAGACAGGAAGAGAAGGATGAGAAAAGAGGGCAGGAAACGGACACAGAGTTGCCCAGCGAATGGACACAAAAATGGGGGGGGGTTAAAAATGGATAAAAGTAAATATATAAATAAATAAACCCTAAAAAAAAAATGTATAGGGGAGGAAGATACGGACTATAGTTAGTAGTAGTACTTTGACAGTGCTCTTTCGTGATATGTTAAGAAATGTTTCACAGAAATGTGGGGTGTTTGTGGGGGGGTGATATGTGGGAGCCCTGTATGATGTTATGCATGTTTGTTTTGTAAGTTCACAATGTTTACTGAACACTTATAGTTTACATATGTTCATTTATGAATGATTTACTTCAATAAATTGTTTTTAAAAATATATTATCTAATATAAAATAAAGAAAAAATGTAACAAAAAGTAATAATTCCTCTCTCTGTGAGGTTTTTTGTTGAATTTTTATTACTATCTCATGACTGTCCTTTTTGTCTTCTTCAATCTAACATCCAGCCATCTTCCTGTTGGAGAATTCTGCCTTTTTAAAGTATATTTTCCATCATGAGTTCGAAAATAGTCACAAGTTGATTCTTTTCAGCATCCCAAGATTGTCTTCCACAGGTCTTTGAAACGTCTCTCCACCCAGTTGGTGAAAAGTTGCCCATTTTGACATTTGGGCATCCCTCTGTTATCCTTCCAGGCAAGAGCACCCCGTGTAGCTGTGTTTAATTAGCTTGATTTCAACATAGTTTCTATTTCATGGGTGGAAACACACATCTACTGATAAATTATCTGAAATTTGATACTCAAGATGAAATTTTTAGGATTCAGGGTTTTACCATAGCAGAGAAATAATCAGAATCACCTATGTGGTGACATTTCAGATAGCATGACTACTCCAAATAAAAGTTTTCTCATTGTATCCACTAGGTCTCGTCGAAGTGAATCGTTGTTCTGCTGTGGGTTTGTATACTGCAGTCTGGTTTCTTTATGCAGCTCAGGGTGTGTGTTCGTTGTACATTTTGTATAATGTATTTAATCTACTCTGATATTGCAAGTGCTTGTACGCCATCTTCTGATGGTTTTAGTATTCTATGCTTTCGTAAAACTGGATATCAGTGTTTTTTTCTGAAGTTTGAAATCTCAAAACAATTACTGTCTTCAGTTAGGTGATAGTGCAACAGGATTATTATGAAATTAAAACGAGATAAACATAAAGCACTGACATGCAGAAGTTCCCTAGTAAGTGTTTGTTTCCTCCCCTACATCATTGCTATTTTATGAGCTCTTTCCATGGGTTGGGCATCTTTTAAGTGTTTTACCTGTATTGAATATTTTTTTTTTTTTAATAAAGATTTTATTTATTTATTCATTTATCCCCCCCTTGCTGCTTGTGCTCTCTGGGTCAGCTAACCACGCCGTGCTGGCAGGCTTGCCTTCACCAGGAGGCCCCGGGAACCGAACCCGGGGCCTCCCATATGGTAAACGGGAGCCCCACTGATTGAGCCACAGCCACTTCCCACCTGTATTGAATTTTTAACTTTACACTTACTACACTCCTTTAATCCTCACTACAACTCTATGTTCTATATTACAGATACTGCTACTAGCCCCATTGTTACAGATGAGGAGCTGGGGCATTACAATTTTACATAATTTAGATAAGTTGTTCAAGATCTCACAGTTAATGAGTGACATTGCTGTGCCGCGACCCGGAAGTCTAGCTGCAGAGGCTGTGGCCTAGCCACTGTGCTACAGGGAGGAAGGGCTCGTGCCACAGCAGAAGTGTTTGGGAGGTGCTGGGAAAATTCCAAAAAGGGAAGTTTCCTGGGTTTTAGCTGAATTTTGAAAAACAGATTTACCAATCTTGGTAATCAGAATGAATCATCTACTGATTCCTCCATGTCTTTCTCATTACTAAAAATCTGTATCCTATACATCAGAAATATGTCCCATCATTGGTAGGAAGCAACACAGAAATTTTCTGGCCAAAGTTTGGTAATGCCAGCAAAATTCCCCTTGCTGTTTTTTGCTCTGTGGTGATCTTCAGGGACTAAACCATTTCCATAAACACCCCAAACTGTAAATGTCTTAACAACAGTTCAAAATTGGGCATAACACAATATCTTTCTAATTTAATATCTACCAGGCTCATATGTAAATTCTATGAGAGTGGGAGCCTCGTTTGCTGTTTCCACCTCTGACGATCCAGTGGCTAGAACAGAACCTGGCACATGTTTGACTCCCCATAGATGTCTCTTTATGTATGGAAGCGTTGAGGCCCGTCGTGAACTGATTCCAGCTTGCTCTCTATCACTCCCCAGCCCTCTTTGCATCGTGAGCCTCAGGCCTTTAGAACTACCCATGTGAATATATCAAAATAAAATATACCAAGCCCACTTGTAAAGGTATCCAGCTGAGACTGGACCTTTTGAAAGCTGTGTCCTGTGTCCAGGACCCCTGGGAAGCCAAACTGCCTAATTCCTCCAAACTTGGTTTGCTCTTCTTGGTTCCCCCAGCCTTGTGTCCATCCCTCTGTGGCACTTCCCACACTGTGCTGAAACTGCTGATCTAGCTGTCCTCTCTCCTACTGGACTGTAAAACTCTCAGAAGGCCTTGTCATTGGTTGGGTAGTAGATTGAATTAATGAATTAGCGGACGATACCAGTATCGTCTTATGTACCTGGCTAGAAATATTGTTGGTCACCGACTTTCCATTATTTGCCTGGACTTCATCCACTCATCATGCTTTTATACAAAATGGTTGCTCCTACCCCAGCAGTAAACTCAGTCTTCCTTCCTCATATGCACTGCAGTCCCGCATTGACTTGGAGTCTGTGGAATCTTCTGGAATATGGGCAAAAGTTAAAGCCAGTGCAGTATAGCCCTACCATATAATCAGCATGTACCCTTGGGAGTGATTTCTTGGTTGATTTAAGTGTACGCCAACACCAGAGCCCACTTGTCAGGATCCTGTGGACCTTCTTGGTTAATGAGTTGTAACATTTTCAAACTATTTATCATAGTAGTAATTCTTACGTCTTTGTTATTATTCAAACCTCGATATAATTGCTAAGAACTGCTCAGATTTAAAAAAAAAACGGGTTTCTTACATACTGGCAAAACATTTCATTGTACTCTCAGTTTCCTTCATTGTAGTGGGCCCAACTTTTATTTTATATTTTATTGGTTTTTGTATTCAGTTTTTGAAATAATTTACATCATTATAAAGCAATGTTTATATTATTTAATATTTAAAATTTCAGGCAGCTTTTTTTTTTTTTTTTAATGGTTTTAGTATATTATATTTTGCCACATTTTGCAGATTTTACCCTGGAGAATTTAATATGTAAAAAATATTGCAAAAGCCCTCCCATCTTTTCATGAAAAACTCTATGCCTGTAAGCATATAGGCAACGTGTCCATTACCTGGTTAAGTCTGGATTGGATTGTTCCTCAGAAGCAGCAGCCACAGGCAAAGGCCAGACACACGCAGCTGCCTGTCATTCTCCAGCAGTCCAGAAAAGTTTATGGTGCCCTCGCAGGGAACAAGACCGCTTTTCCAGCAAGGGTTCAACTTGTGAGAGCCGAAAGCCTCTGTTGGCCACCCCACCTGTATGGTTATGGTATAGCGTAAGCCTATGAGGCAGAGTAATCGTGTAACACACTTGAATGCACAACGCCATGGTGCTGTACGCTGAGCCCTGGTCCCAAAAGGCTGCAGAGGCAGGTAGTGCAGGGATGGCCCAAAAGGCTGAAGTGATGGTCATGGAGGACCACACCACAGGGTTAGGCAGAGAGGTGGGGGCACCGCACACCTGCCTCCACCTGGCTGTCTTTTATGTCTATTACATCAGTATATGCCCTGCTAGGGTCTGATGGTTTGCAATAAAAAACACTAAGAAAGCAAATGAAGAAAGTGTGGCGAGAAAGGGAGTGTGGTGAGCCAGTTGTGAAAGGCACCACGTGGATGTGCAGGCCCAGCCACCGCCCTCCCGAGCAGCGCTAGCGCCGTCGCCAGTCCCCTGGTGCTGAGGGGTGGGAGGCCGGGCCCTGCTCTCTGCCTGTCCTTGTAGGTTCAAATCACGAGTTTCTTTACAACATTGGCGTTTGTTCTATATATACTAGCATCAAAAGTAGTCCTTCTTTTTGTTACTTAAGGAAATTTTAGAAGTGAACCATCTTACATGTTTAATTCAACAACCAATCTACTGTTTTCTTATTCTTCTAAACCATTTACTTATAACCAAACTTACAAATTGCTTTGCTCCTGTTTATTTCTGTCTTTTTAGTTTCCTGGTTTAAAGACTCTTGTTTATCAATTTTCATAAATTTAGTTTGCATTCTGCAAATGTTGAAGGTTAATATCTTCTTGCATTTTGATCCATAGGATTATAATTTATATCCAGTGTTTCTCAAAATGTGATCCAAAGACTGCTGATACCATAATCCTTATGGGAGGGTGTTTGTTAAATTTCACTTTCTACCTAAAGACTCTAGAGTGGCATTGTGAAGGGCTCAGAAATCTGCATTTTAATTATGTGTCCATATGACTCCTAACCTTTAAAGAAAATACCTCTTCATTTTGTGTCTAAATATACTTTTATACTCTCATGTAGTGCCCAAATTTTTAAATCTGTAATAAAGTATAAATCTCCCTTAAAAACCCCTTCCATTTTGAAAGGTTGAGTAAAAAATTCTAATTGCTATATTTAAGTTGTTGTTGGTGACTTCATTAGTCAGCCAAAGGGGTGCTGAGGCAAAATACCAGAAATGGGTTGGTCTTTATAAAGGGTATTTATTTGGGGTAGAAGCTCACAGTTACCAGGCCATAACGCGTAAGTTACCTCCCTCACCCAAGTCTGTGGCCTCGTGCTGGAGCAAAATGGCTCCCGACGTCTGCCAGCGTTCAGGCTTCCTGGGCTCCTCTCTTCCCGGGGCTGCCTCTCTCCAGGCTCAGGCTTGCTTCTCTCCACAAAGCCTGCTGTAGACTATCAGGCGAATGGCTCGTCTCTTTTCCAGGGGCCTTCTCTCCTTCCTTTCCTCCAGGCTCCTCCTTGTGCTTATTTCCCCAGGCTCCAGCATTAAAACTCAGCATCAGCACTCCAACATCAAAACTCCAGCTAACTCCTCTGCCCTGCCATGTAGTTTTATCCCTGAGTTCCCACCCACCAAGGGGCGGGGACTCAGTGTCCTACTGATGTGGCCCAATCAAAGCCCCCGTCATAACTTAATAACGCCCAGAGGAACAGACCAGTTTACAAGCATAACCCAATATCTATTTTTGGAATTCATAACTATATCAAACTGCCACAGTGACCATGTTAGCCTCACTTTTCTTGCCTCCCTTGTTTAAATCATCTGGTTTAGTTGTAGTTGTAGCACTTAAAAATTGCCTCTTGATTCTGACAGTGAATTATATTGTAGAAATACTGTTCTTTTTCCTTCCTGTCGTGTTTCTTCAATCATCACTATCCTGGTTCCTCACTCCCCCTCCATTTGCAAACAGAATATATTCTAGTCAGTAGAATAGCTGCTTCTCAGCCTCCTACTTGTTTCTACACAGCAACCTTTCTCCTACCAAACTTAACTCAACCTTAATTCAACAAGTACAGAATCAGCAGTATCAGAAGTGAAAGCCATTTTTAAATAATGTAGTTCAACCTTTCATTATACCCTTAAGGGAAATGAGATACAAGTTATAAAGTGATTTGCTTACTCTTTGCCTGGAGTTGACAATAGTAGGATTAGAACTAAATTTTCCTGAATCCAAATTATTTATTTGGTAGTCTGTCCACTATACAGCAGACCCTTCTCTGAGTTCCAAGCCCAAATATCTCTTGCCATACATCTTCCCAGATGTTCTACTTCTGTACTTGTTCAATAAGTGTTTTTTCTTCCTTTTTTCCCCCTTACATTTTATTTTATTATTTACTTTATTTTATTCTATTTTATTCTATTTCGTTTTATTTGTGTATAAAACCGACTTCCCTTACCTTATACAGGGATGGGAAGCAGTGATTTATGAAGCAAGTCATGGACATTTGTATCCAGTCATGCACCAGTATGATTTAGCTACTGTACACTGGCTGTAGAAAATGGGACTGCTATTTCTGAATGTATCTCTTTGTATAGTGTTTATAGTGGTTGCTCTGTGTGCTTCAATATGCATATGTAGCTGCTGCAGTCTGCTGAATCCACCTCTTAAACCACCTCCAAGTGAAGTATAGAAACCTCACTTCCATTTAGGTGCCTCTACCTTCCCAACTGTTTTAGTTTGCCAAAGGGCTGCCTATGCAAAGTACCATAAATGGGTTGGCTTTTATAAAGGGGCTTTATTGGGGGTAAAAGATTATAGTTCCAAGGCCATGAGAAGTTCAACTCAGGGCACCCATAAGAGGTGCTTGCTCATCAAAGTTAGCGCCACGTGATAAAGCAAGACGGCCGCCAATCTCTGCCGAGGTCTCTGCCTTTCTCAGCTGTAGGCATACCTGGCATAGGGTTAGTCTCCCTCGGGCCTCCTCTCTCAGGCTCGGCATCTCCACTTTGCGAATTCAGCTTCAAGCTTTCAGGCATATGGCTCATTCCTCCCTAGTCCTCAGCTCTTTGAGCCTCTTGGTGGCTTCTCTCCTTGCAGCTCTCCTCACCACTGCAGGATCAAATGTGTTGGCTTCCTTTATCTCTGTCTGTGTCTGTCTCTCTCTGTGTCTCCATTTCTGTCAGACTCAGCCTGAGGGCAGAGACCCAAGCTGGCTCACAGGTCACTGACAGAGTCCAATCAAAAGCCCTAAAGCGATTTCTTCAAGAAATCCAATCAAAGGACCCTCAACCAAATGTAATACAATCAAAAGGTATCACACCCTCAGGAATAGGTTAGTTTAGAAACATAATCTTTCTCTTTTGGGGATTGATAAAATAGTCTCAAACTGCCACACCAACTTTTAAATATAAATATAATTTTTGTTTCATTTATCATATATAATTTATAAAACTCAAAAGGAGGACATCCTATTATATACGCCCATATTTCTGCTCTTCCTGTTGTTCCTTTGTCCTTTCTCATGATCCAAGACTCTTTCTTTTTTGATTTTCTTTCTGTTTGAAGAACTTCCTTTAGCCAATATTTAACAGTAGGTCTGCTAGCAATGATTTTTTTAGTTTTCCTTTAGATAAGAATATTTTTATTTCCTTTCGTTCCTAAAGGATAGTTCCACCACATATAGAATTCATGGTTCACTTTACTCTGGCCTTCATGGTTTCCGATGACATCCACCTCCATTTGAACTGCTGTGTCCATGTAGGCAATGCATCCTTTCTCTCTGGCTGGCTTCAAGGTTTTTTTCTTTGTCTTGAATTTTCAAAAGTAAAATTTTGATGTGACTTGGCATGGATTTCTTTAAGTTTTATCCTCAGCTTCTTGGTAGGTAGATATCTGTGTTTCACCAATTTGGAGAAGTTTGTGTTTTGTTTTTTTTTAAATCTTTATTGTGTTTTATAAATACGTATGTGTGTATATATATATAGCAAAATTTCCCTTTTTAGCCATTTTTAAGTGTACGATTCAGTGGTATTGATTGCATTCTCGATGTTGTACTCCCATCGCCACCATCCATTATCAACACTTTTTTAGCACCCAAAACAGAAACTCCATCCCTATAAAGTAGTAAGTCCCCCATTTCCAACTTCCCCCTATCGGTAGTGTTTGTAGTGGTTGCTCTAGGTATTACATTACAAAGACATATATTATATATATATATAACTTAACAAAGTCTATTGGTGTCAACATTACAAATAAAATGTAGAAACATTACCTCCCTTTATAATCCTGTTTTATCTCTCATTTGTTTATACTTGTCTTAAGTATTATCCTTACATACATTGAGAAACCACTTTAGACAATATTATAATTTTTGCTTTGCCTGTCAAACATAATTTAGAGAAACCAAGAGAGAAGGAAAGACTACTGTATTTACCCATATGTTTGCTCTTTCTGTGTTTTTATTCATTCTTGAATTACCAAGATTATTCTTTTATCATTTCCTTCTGTTTCAAGAGCTTTAGCTTTTTTTTTTTAGGTTAAGTCACTTCATGACAAATTCTCCTACTTTCCTTTCACATGAGAATGTCTTGATTTCTTCTTCATTCTGAAGGGTATTTTCACTGCATGTAAAGTTCTGGGTGGAGGGCCCATTTCTCTCAGCACTTGAAACATGCTGTGCCGTTGCTTCTGGCCCTTCCTGTTCTGATTTGAAAGTCGCTGTCATTCTATTTGTTTTTCTCTTAAAGCCATGTTTCTCTCTGACTGCTCTCAAGATATTTTCTTTGTCTTTACTTTTCACAAATTTTTTCTGTATGTGTTTTGGTTTCTTTAGGTTTGTCTTCGTTTGGGGTTTGCATTTGCTCAGCTTTTTGACCTCAAGGTTTATGATTTTTGCCAAATATGACAAGTTTTCATCCATTGTTTCCTAAAATACTTTTTCACCCCACTCTCCTCTTCCTCTCCTTTTGAGACTTTGATGACATGAACGTCAACTCTTTTATCTTGGTCCTACTCATCTCTCAAGGCCTGCCCAGTTGTTTGTCTTTTTTGTCTCTCGTTCTGATTAGATTGTCTCTCTTGTCTTCTGCTTTCTAGTTCTGTCCTCTCCATTTCACTGTTGTGCCTGTCCATCTAGTTTGTTTTACTTAATTGCCATTCTTAGTTCTAAAACTTCCATTTGGTTCTTCTTCATATTCTCCATTTGGTTGATTCTGACGGTGGAGTGGCTCCTTATTACACTTGGGCAAGCGTGAGAGGGCAGACTCTGCCCAGGCCTCAGCTGATTCTGCCCTGGCCCAGAAGGGGAGGGGGGCCTATTATTGCTCCCCACGTGGACACCTCTGACACCTGGGGGGTGGCCTTGTCACCACTGAGCAGTGGTGGAAGTCCTCTGGCACCACTCCCATGGGCAGAGAAGGGGTGCCTCGCTGCTGAGGGAGGAGAGCATTACTGCCTGGCAGGGATGAAAGTCTTTGCTCTGGCTTCGGCTCCTCTGGTACCACCCCAAAGAGGCGTTGGGGTGCCTGAGAACAGCCTGGCAAGGGTGGAAGTCTCGGATTCCCACTTGATTTTTGTTGGGATGGAAGACAAGATGGAACCACAGCTTTTTCTGTCCTGTTTGGCTGAGCAGGGCAGTTACGTATCTGATAGTCTTCTGTCCTGCTAGGCTGGCCCTTCCTGGTCCTTAGATAGAGAGATCATGCTGTTCTTGGAGCTTTTTTGTCTGCACCCATTGACATTTCTAGGCTGCTGGCTTCTCCAGTATCTAATTCAGTGATATGAGGCAAATGCTTTTATGTTTGTTTTAGGTGTAATATCCAGGGTTTTTCGTTGTACTTAGTGGGAGCAATAAGGAAAAGAACATCTACTCTTAACTTCCCAAAAGAGGACAGCTCTTGATCTTTGTGTTTTTTGTTGTTTTTTTAAGTCTCCTTTTGAAGATGCCTTTTAACTGCTCTCCCTGCCTTCACTTTCTCTTGATTCCCTCTCATTTCCACACTCCTGCAGGAATTAACATTTTAAAGCATAACTCTGTTAATACTGTTCCCCTAGTTAGTAAACTAGGGGACTCATCCCCAGGAAGATAAGAATCTTAGCATAGCAGACAAGACCCTTCACCGTCTGTGCGAGTTTCTGAGCTCACCCTTTACTTTCTCTTTCTTGGGCCCTGAAACGCTATGCTTATTACCCAGTCAGGCTAGTAAACTGTGCCTGTGTCCTTGGCCTCCACTTCTGTCCCATCTTTCTCTGATACCAACCCACCCTGTCTCCTTAGGGAACTCCACTTCCTCTGTGTCCCCCATTACTTTGTATGCATTCCTACTAGAACATTCTCCGTCAAAGTGTAACCATTTCTTCATGCGCCCTTTCTGCTTATTCCACCACTATGACTGCAAGTTCCTTTTCCGTCTGTGTCTCACCTGTGTCCACGCGGGGTGGAGCGCCCAGAAACTGTTAGCTGAACAGACAGCAGTGACATAAACAATTTAATCATTGAAATGTTCCTTAGACTTATTATAAATGTAAATGCTTTAATTCTTCATTGGAACTCTCTAAAGTGTCTAAGCCCATTTTCTTCAGAATGCAAGGGTTCCCCCCGCCAAATCTTGAGGAGTTGCCAGAAACTGATAATGAAATATTTTCTTCAGAAACACCTTGTCTGGAAAGGGGATGTGAGGAAATTGACAATATTGCATAAAATTCAACAAGATAAAGTGATTTAAAATAAGTAAGGAAAATGAAGCCAAGGGGTAAGCAGCGTGAGAAAGTGAAGTGGGACCAGCAGAGAAGTCAGTGAACAAAATAAACTCATAGCCTGTGTGCTCCCTGAAGGAGGCCACAAACATATCTTGCTTACCCACACAATTGCATTAATAACATTTAAAAGTCAAAATTTTTCTCTTGAACAAACAGAATCAAATCAAAATGCAGCAGGAAACACTAACAGAGTATTCACAGGGGCTCAGGATGTTGGAGCTGAGACCCAGGAGCCTCACAGATGCCACTGAGCCACATAAGCACGCCTTGGAGTGGCAGCAGCGTGTGGCTGGGAGCTCTCTGCTGGCTGCTGGTGTTGAGCACTGCTCCCAGCACAGGCTTCTGGAAGCAGGTCTCTGGGAGGCGGCTGCGACAGACCACTGGCGCTCTGCCCTGGCCTCCTCCAACCTTCAATCTAGACGTTGTTCTTGTTTCAAAGGTGACAGTAGTAATTCAAACAAGTATGGCCACTGAGTTCATTTATCAGTGTATGTAAGCATTCAGATATTTATTCGTATAGCTAGCAGGAAAGGATTTTGTCAACTCTAAATAACTCTACAAATGTGTGATGGGTATTATATCTCCATACCCTCAAATCACATGTGTCCTGTCCAAGTATATGCTTTGACTTGGTTCTATTGTATAAAACAGCTCACTCTACAATTATTCTGCCCCCTATGGTTTCCTGCCCCTAAAAACTTGCCATACGGTCCTTTAATCAAATCTTATAACCAGCATCAGAGTTTCAACCCTTCGAACTTTGAAAATCTTAATACCCAAATAAATTATAATAATAGATAGGTAAAGGAAATGAAAGCAGGAAAGATCGTCAAAATAATTTTTGCATTGTCATAGTTTACATTTGCTATTCATTTGCAGATGGTTCTAATGACACCTCACGTGTTTTTTCCCCCAAGTATCAGCCTACCCTAGGCTACTTTACCTGATCATGTTAATCGTGTTAAATATGAAACTGTCTTACTCTGAGATGTTAGAATTTGCAGAAGCTATATTTGTGCCTACAGTTACATAGTGAAAACTACTAGCGATCAAGTTTGATTGTTTCTTTTATCCCAAAGTTTTTTAACTGCCCTACATGGAAGTCAGGGTTTTAGGAGTGCCACAGTTGTTTAGGTGATACAAGTTGTGCATTCCTGACATTATCTCTTTAAATAAAGGGTAAATCATTTTTTGGCCTTAGTAACTCCCAAAGTCATTCCGTGCATTTCAGCACAAATAGGGGAAATTGAAGCTCTCCAAAAGTCTTTCTTCTGTGCAGCCTCTACTTTGCTATGTCTTTGAGAAGACAAGAATGAAGAAGAGTCTGAAATGAAAATATTAGTAAAATCTTAGATGATATCCATTTACTGCTTTTTATGCACATTGTGTAGAACTGCCAGCAGATTCTGGGACTGTGTCATTAATACACATTTAGGTTATGCAGGATTTTGTCTTCATATGCTCAGTCTTTATTTATGTAAAGCATAATTCTGAATCCATTTGAGTAATGTACATTTAGCATAAGCAGAGTTGTAGGCTGGCGTTATTAAAATGCATAGAGCCGACATCCCAGGCTTCTGCTGAAATATGTTTTTAATTGAAGCAGAATTGTGCCCATACATTACCCATGTGAACCTGCTTAGAGCCCAGCACTGGCCTGGGCAGCACTCCTTGCACTATGAGAGCTGTTTGGTAGCCCATATGTTGTGTTTAAGTATTGAAATAGCCCATAATATGTTCACCTGAATTGCTTGACACAGTGTTGTCTAAGCATCTGCTCATCTTGTTGAAGACACATCTTGTAGCCAAGTAGTTTTGAAAAGAATCTTTCAGTTATAATTGTATTTACCAATGATTGAGGGTCATTCATAAAAACATACATTGTTTGTTTAATAGAAACTCTTTGAGCTTTTGGAATAAAAAATAGCAGATATGAAAGAAACATTCGTTGATAGTACTTTTTGTTTACTCTTACAATTTTATTAAATTAATAATTCACCCTTTCAATAATGGGTCTAGGGTAAAAATAGCTTATAGATACTACCATTTCTCTGTAGATTAAATTTCACTGTTCAAAATAGGAGCCTAAAATGATCAGCATCAATGAGTCTACTAATGAAACCTTGATTTTCTAATTTCAACCTGCAAAAGGAGGTCTTTGGGGCATGATAATGTGATAACGTATGGTATCTGTTTTAATAAGTAATCTTCAGACAAGAAATGGTGCCTGATATTCAAGCATTTTGAACACTTTGGTAAGGTTTTCTTTTCTATGGAATGCAATAATATTCAGAGTCCACAAATAGATGATTAACTGGAACAGGGTGATAGAAAGGTTTTAGCCTCATGCCAGCACCTCGCCTCCCATTCAGCCAACTTAGGAGCTTTCTCTTTTTATTTATGTGTTTTAATTAACAATTGCATTGAAAATATTTCCCACATAAAGCTAGAATCTGGTACTTGTAATTTCGGTTTATGCTATTTTAACAAAGGTAAATGCAACAGAATTTTATATGTTTAGGGCTAATTTTTATGGAAGTAGAGTTTCTTACATTCTCATTCCAGATTGGCTGACCCCAAATGTCAGTTGGCCGTCTTGTAGTCAGTAAAAACCACGTTTTGAACACTTGCATCCTGCGATAACTATTCATGCAGCAGTAAAATATTGTAGTCTTTCTTTCACATTAAGATCTTTTTGTCCAAAGGGATGAGATACAAACATCCTTGTGTGTCTTTTCAAGTCCATCTATTTTCATGTTATTAATTGTAGAGATGATATTTTCTTACATGAAGCTCCTTTGTTCTGTGTGGCAAGGATTTCTTTTTACAGGTCCAGCTCCCGCAGGGAGATGACACACTCACGGCCTGTGATTCAATAGAACAGCACCCTGTTTACAAAGTCCAGATTTCCTGTGCTGTCAGGTCGGGCAATCAGCACAAAGACCAAGCGCTTTTGGAACTAAATAAACAATGAGAAAAACATTCAGGGCTGCCAGTAACCCTTCACAGGTAATTTAGCAGCCTTTGACTACGAGGCATCAGTTGTTGTAGATGTCTGCCGAGTATGAAATCTGACATTCTGTCTTGCCATGTTCTGCCAATAACTCGAGCGTAATCTCTTGCTGGCTCACTGGCGCTCCTTCGGTGCATTGTGCTTTCACACTGAACCTAAGTGGTTTGATCATGACAGAGTGGATCACCTGCATTCTGTCATGTGTGTGTCATGTAGCTTTATGATATGGAGCATCAGATTTTTTAAAATTGGGGGATTAACTAAATTGGGAATTTTTCCCTGCTCTATGAAGAAGCATCTCTCCTGGCAAGTCCAAGCCTTTGACCTGTTCCACAGGGCTTAAATGCTAACATGGAGGCTGCTGTATCTCTGAGGGCCGTCCAGGCTGGCCCAGCGTTTGACACTGGGACCATCAGTGTTTTTGTGTAAAGCCTGTGTTTATGTGTTTTCAATTTAACATGTCTGCCCTCTGATGCATACGCTGGCTTTGCCACTGTCTGGACAGCACTTGCAGTAGCTGTTTATTTGACTGTTTGCGTGTTTCAAAGCCAACAGAAAACGTGTGAGCCAAAGTAAAGTGACTTCAATCTATCGGGATCAGTGTCAGAAATCTGCTTCCTCTTATTTCGGCAATCAAGTGTAGTGTAGAGTTTAAAACAAACATAGTCATCATACCTTGATCAGATGTTTGAAATGTGTTCACGAGGAAATTATTATGCAAGCAGCTTCGGTGTCCATGTGTGTTTCTTTGACATAGGTTTCACAGCAACTCGTGGTAGATGATGATCTCCAGCATACTTTCTAAGAAGAGATTGTTCATTTTAAACCCCTTCTTTAAATTTTACCTAAAGAGATACGAATAAAGAATAGGAACAGAAGGTGAAGTGTGTAAGTATGTAACTGAGAGGAAAGTATAGTATTTGAGTAGAAAACACAAATGTCTCCAGGGTCCTGGCAGGTAACATAGATGTTTGAGGCAGTGGGGAGTGTAACCTGCTTGTTGGCCCACCTGCAGAGCTTCAAAACTTGAAGGGTACCCTTTTCCCTATGCCCACCCCCCCATCAAAATGCATTATTGTTATTTTAAAATTTTTTGTCAGTCTGATAGGAGTGAATAATATCAAAATATTATTTTAATTGGCATTTTCTGATCACTACTGAATTTGAGTATCTTTTTACATATTTAATGGCCATTTGGCTTTGCTTTGGGGTAAAAAAAAATCTATTTATATTCTTTCTCTGTTTTCCTATTTGGTATTTTGTACTTTCTTCTAAATTTGCAAGTTTCGTATATTATAAATGTTCAGCTTCTACCAATTCTTTATTGATTATACTTGCTTCATCTTGTGCCATACAGTGTTGTTTTCATTTTTATTAAATCTAGTTGTGCGAGGGCAAGTGAACTGTGAAAGCCTTCATGCTGCCTGGGGGTATTGAACTGAATGAGAAGTTGGCTAAAGGAGATGAGAAAGAAATGCATTGCTTAACACGAGCGGTAACTTGGATGCGAGAAAAACACCGTGACTTGGTTGGGGGGTGGGCAGCGAGCAATCCTCTAGTTCTCGAACTGAAAAGAGGATTAGTGATTGTGGACCTTGGATACTATGTTCCGTGACTCCGCCTTGGGTCTTCTGGGTAGGCAGGTGAGAGAAGGGGTCAAAGAGGCCTCCCTCGAGCCAGTATGCCTGTGCTATCTCAAGGCCTGAAGCAGCGTTCCTGTGTGCAGGTGTTCTCACTGATCCCGGGTCTCTTTCTGCAGCGGTTTGACCAGGCGCCTGGGGAGGCAGTGCCCAAGCCTCCATCACCTGCTTTATATCTCCAGCACCTGTGCGGGCTGGGTACAGAGAAAGGGCCTTGAACTAAACCAAGGGCGCTTCCCTGCCGTGAATGCCCCCTCCCCAGACTCCTGTCACTACGCAGCGTGACGTGCCATCCACAAACAGCTCACTGAACACCAGCGTGTCGCACAGTCAGTTGAGCAGTGAGTTCTTAGTGCCCATTGCTAGTTGTGCCCATACTCTAGCCGCTGTGGGTATCAGGTAAGTGTAGGGTAACGTTTAGTCTTCCAAGAAACTTAACCTATTTCTGATGTCAGACAAGGCAGTTTAAGAATAATAAAGTATAGAAAGAGATAGTAAGTCATGAGATAGAGGCTAAAAGTACTAAAGTCCTACCAAGGCTGGAAGAATTCAGAAGGGCTTCGTGAAGAAGACGGGACCAGAGCTCATCCCCGAAGGCAGGGAGCAGCCTACGCGAGCAGGCCTGGGGCCCCTCCTGCTTGGGCTCTGCTCTCGGCCGAGGCTTGGCATCAGAGCCGTGTCCTTTCGAGTGTGGATGGTTTTCCAGTTACGATTTTGCTTTGCTTTAAGCCCGGAAAACTGTAAACTTATGCTAGGAATGTATTCTAAAACATATGCTACCTAAAATCGGAACTTATCCAAATGCTGCTAGGAGCCTTAGGATGTAGTGGCTTTGTAACTAAACTCTGAAATAGCACATTTTGCCATTTTCCACTCTTTCTGTTGGCTTAAGATGGGAGTTCAGCGTGGGAAAATCGTTTTGAGCATTTATGACAGGCTGTCTCACAAGATCAAGCCAAGAGAAAGGTGGTGACTGTTTTGTCTTTGTGGGGCTACAGAGTCAGCAAGAGCCGCCATTGTAGACAAGGTCTCCAGGAGACATTCACAGGCGTTACAAGTGGAGGGATATCAAGTTTCTGTAAATGTTTCCTCTTTTGTAATTTTTCACTATCATGTATCTTTAAAGATTTGGAAAATTTTCACCAAAGCTTCCTCTTGAAGGCAATCTAACCTTAATACCATTATTAAAATACCGCAGTTTATAAAAAAACAAAAAACTTTACAGCCCCTTGCTGAAAGCACTGCTGTTGAATCTTTATATGAAATGAACTTTTCTCCTTCAAAATAACGAAGAAAATTCAGCAATTTTTATATTCAATAATTTTAAATGCTATTTGAATGGCATTTTTGGATGATAATGTTGATTTTTACAGACACTTGTGTTCATTTCACCTCCATTGTTAGACTTTGTACGCGCAGGTTTTGCCAGCTGAATCCCCTTGCTTTCATCAGGGACACAGTTCAGACTCTCAGAGCGGTGGGCAGCCGCCAGCGGCTCCTGCGTGGTGAGGGGCTTTGTCCCTGCTCAGGAGCACCCCCTCTACTTCCTCTACTTCACGGGGTAGGTGGGAAGGTAAAGAGAGCGCAGCATCTAACAGCCAGACATGGGGTTTTCTTACTGAAATGGCAAATTAAATCTGTCTCTAGTGGTTCCAAATTATGTACAATAAAAAAGCAACCTTTATCACTGAAAGATCTTGTCATTTCTATTGAGTTGCATTTTTTTAAAAATTGATGAATTAGATTTTTTTTCTCCCAAAGAAAGTCATCAAACCTGCTCATTGTAATTCCTGAAAGTCTTACTTCCCAGGTGTAAAGTTGTCTGGAAAAAAATTTTTTACACTTTATTATCATTTATTTTTCGTATTATATAGTAGCTTTTCTTTGAACCAAGAATATGATGCTTTTCAGAAGCCAAGCCAAGCCAGTTCTGCTATATGAATCAAAGGGAGAAGAATGTGAAAAGAAACATGTTTATTGTTTTAGTGTAACTGATTTTGTGATTTCATGATCTCCTTCCCCTAAATAAGTCGCAAGTCCACCATACTGTTTGTCAGTTTTGTACTTTGAATAGTTACTAGCTTTTGATATTTCACATTCTGTGGTCCCATGGTACAGTTCCCACTGCTACACTTCCCTTTTGGTTGCCATTATCCTTTCACTTAGGGTTTTTTGTACAGATGAGGAAAGGTATAGTCAGATATCTTACGCCATTTGAGTATCTTGCAGTTTGCAGTATTTGTTGCTAAAGAATTGGTAGTTCAGTTTAATTTCCCTAATGAAATAGGAAGTGCTTGGAATAACATGATAATATTCAAATAGCAAAAATATTATCTGGGAGCTTTTTCTGTTGGTTTGCTCCGTTCCTAACCAAGGACCTAGCATATAATTCATACTCTGCATTGTTGTTTTTGTTGATTTTGTTATTTTGAATGATTTACTCAGTCACTCAGTCTTTGACTTTCATAGAAGTTAAGAATACAACTTCTATACAGAAGGAACTTTTGCACTGGGCAGAGCAAAATGGAATTACCTGCTTTTGCAAACATAGCAATTAGTAGAGCAAATCATGGGAGTTCTGGATTTGAATTTGGGGGAGTGCCCGTTTATAAAGTGTGGTTGGAGGGAACACGTTCCAGGGAGGCCCCTGTGAGCACGCCACGCTTGCTTGGCCCCCAGCAGAGGTCAGGGCTGCAGTGCCACCTTCTGGCCCTGTTGCCCCTGGCCTGGTACTGAGCAGCTCGCCTTGGGGCTACTGAGGATTTAGGAAAGGGGGAAGGAAAAGGGCTCCAAGGCCTTTCTCGTTTGCTTTTCTTTTACAGATTTTTTAAAAATTATGTCAATTTGTTTTAACATTTGTCTGGTGCAAGGCAGTTTACAAACCACTTATATTGTTTAATTATGACCCTCTAAGGTAGGCAAGTCGTGTATTGATCGCATTTTGTAGACAATAAAGCTGACTTTTAAAAGCTTACAGAACTAATCTGTTCTTTTCTTTGTGCATTTCATCAACATCATCATCATCAGTAACACCCAGCCAACCTTTGATAAGTTAATACTACCTTGAGCAGACCTCTGAGATTAGGACTGTGAATTTGAATGCCTCTACATTAAGCAGGTAAAATTGCTGAGAGAAAGAGAAGGCCTCGTGTCCCTTTTCAGAATCACCCGGACCATCCAAATCATGCCCACCAAAAACTATTCTAGAATTTAATAAGACCAGTAAATTCTGTGTTTAATTTCTTTTTAAATATATAGCAAATTGATTTTTATGACCAGTATTTCATCCAGTGTCAACATTTTATATCCTTTATGTTAGAGTACATCTAGGTTCAGCATGTAGGTACATTTATGCCCCTTTTATAGGTCTTAAAACATAATTTCAATTTATTGCTGCTCAAGCGTTGTGTTACTCATTCAACATCCAACAAATGAGTATTGAACCCAACTCTGTGCCTTGATGCCCAAAACTTAGCAAGTTAAATAATGGTCAAGAAAATCTTGTGCTATTTCTGTGATTTATTTAATGCTAAATTTTTGCTCAAAAATGCCACCGTCAATTATAAAATGCTTTGTGTAAGCAAGTGTGATCCACTCTGTTGGATGGTTTCCAGAGACCAAAAAATAAAAAAAATAAAAATACCAAAAACCCAGGAAGAGCAGATACTGCATTTGTAATAAACAAAATACCATATAACTGAATCAGATTTTTCTAGCCTATTAAAAAAGAGTGGGTTTGATTCTAAATTTGACTAGAGTTGAATTGTTTATCTTTTATTTTATTTTATTTTATTTTTTATTTTACCGGGAGGTCCCGGGGATCGAACCCGGGTCCCTCCATATGGGAGACGGATGCCCAACCAGTTGAGCTGCATCCGAACCCCTTGTTTACCTTTTAAAGGTACATTTCTTTACTTCAACTTTTCAGTACAAGAATGTATTACAGTATTTTTAGACTATTGTACTAGTTCTCAGCAATATAAATTACCTTTTCTAATTGATGTTGTGATGCATTAGTGATCCAAAAGACTGAATATATCTTCAATATTTGAACACAATTCTGATTAGATCCCCATATTGATAAAAAGAATACTTTCCTTAGTATATGTTATTGCCATTATATTGGCCTCTTTATTTTAATCAACATGTTTGTTCATGAGTTTAACATTTCATTTTTTTCACCACTGTAATAATTTTCCTTTCTTTTAAGTGCCCTTTAAGCATTAATACGTTTATGTTCAGGAAGGAAAATAAAACACAAGAAAAATAAGAAAAGTATTGCTGATTTTTCCTTACAGAGAATTAGCTTCCTTAGAAAATTGAATAATTAGAAAGCCATGCTAATTAAACTATACTAATATATAGTTTATACTATTATGAAGCAACTTTCCAAAGACTAATATTTTTGAACCTGAATGTGCCTGTTTATTTAAAATGCCAAATTTTTTCTTTTTAATGACATTACGCTTCTTATTGAAATGAAGAAAATTTGGAGTTTACTTCTTGCTGATTGATAGCCACAATGAGGACAAATCTCAGATCTTTGTGTTCCTGACTAACCACAATCATTTAATTAGTGTTATCTTTCAGAAAGCCCTTAGTCCTCCAACTATTCAGCTGTCTTAAAATGCAAAGAATTAACAAACAAAAAAGTATGACTCTGTCTTTCACTTCCAGAGCCATTTTAGGGAGAATAGTGCGAAAAGACCCTCCTTAGACAGCTTTAAATCACTCATTTTATGCAGAACTGCCTCCCCTGTGGCCGTGGATCCCTGAGAAGCTGCCTGAGAAAGGAAGAAGGAAAGAGAGGGGCCCCGGGGAGGGGGCTTCCCAACCATAGGTCAGGCTCACTCTCAGGCATCCTGGACTGGGCTGAGTTACCAGCCGCAGGGATCCAGTCCCAGCCTTGCCACGAGATCAGTGACTGATGCGTTTACCTCCTTGAATTTCAGTGTTCTTCTTTGTAAAATGAAAAGATCTCCTCTGCCCCCCTCATAGAACTGTTGTTAGGATCAAATGTGACAGCAGTTTGTGAGCTGTACCGCCGTGTGCAGAGACAGAGGCCTGTGGCCGGCACTGCCTGTGGCCTGCGCGCCGTGCTCAGGCAGCCCAGGGCTTCCAGCTGCCACACGGGCACCTCCGCCAGCACGCAGGCTCCCAGGAAGGCACACACCCAGCTCCAGACTGATGACTGTCAGTGCAGCCCGGTGATGATTCCATGCTGAAACTCTACGGTTTAAATAATACAGAATAGGAACAAACAGGACATCTCCATGAATAGTTAGCAGAGTTCAGTAAGCTACATGTATACCATGAAACTTTACTTGAAGACATACTGCTCTAGCGTGTAATTCTGTAACCAAAGGAAGCATTTTGACATGGCATAATTGATATGAGACCACTGTTAGATTAAGAATTATACCAAAATAAAATTGAAATACTTCAAAGAAGCCACTTAGTCAGTACTATTTCTTGGGTGGCATTAGTATACATACTATTGATTCAAACATTTTTAGTATATGATAATGCCATCAAAACCCAGTCATCAAATACTAGTTTCCCCATCCATGAATATGATCAGCTTTATAATTTGCATTCTTTGCCAAAATTTCACTTTTAGGTAGGCTGCCATTCAACAACTGCAACATGGTTTTGGAAATATCTTAATTTTTTGCTCCTAAACTAAGAAATATATAATCATTTTTTCATAACAGTAAATATAGAAAGCTAACGCTAAGTTCAGATTTTCCTTAGTTATATAAATATAGAATTGACACCACTTCCCCCCACACACACAATCCCAAGAAATATATGTAATTTTTGGATAACTATATGAATAAAGAATATACTTTGCCCTGTACAAAGCATATAAAAATCCTGTTCATTTTCCCACTTTTTCTCACAGTTAATATTATCCCCAAGCAAGAGAAGGGGCTGGAGATGTGGTGTTAAAAATGTAGTGTGTTTTATCTTTCTAATATAATATGCTCTTTAACATGCTAACAACGCATGAGTGTGAGATAATATGTAATATCATGTCTAGTATTGTTTTTAAAATATTAAGACTAGTGTCTTTCATGTATTTGAGCTTTCTTCAAATACTTCACGTCAGAGATGGGCAGCCTGAAATACCAATATTCTGATCAAAAATTGTGTGTGTGTGTGTGTGTAATGTATTTTAGTGATAGATCCGAGTATCCCACATCTACTAGCAGTGCGTACTCCTAAATTATATTTAACATTGGAAGTTAATACTGCTTAGAAAATGTGTTGTTATATCAGTACAAGTGAAATTTTTTCAAGCTTTTGATCTGTAGATTGAGAAGTCCAAAACTTCTAAGATCACATGTATTTTACAGCTTCTTTGGTAGATGATAACATCATCAATGTCTGTCAAATTTATTATAGCAATATAAAGGGAATAGTAGAATTATTATTCTAGGTCATACTGTATTACCAAGCACGATAATAGTATACATTGAAAACTGCAAGCTCTAGTGTCATGTCTGTGTCCATATTCTCAAAAACATTGTGTGCTGGAAAGAAAGCCATGTTAGGCATATAACAGCCCTTCTCTGTTTACCACGCCCTGCTTAAGCACTGCGGGAATGTCTTCTTTTAGTGACAGAAATAAAATACTTGATGAGAAGAGTGTATGACATGAACTCTGAATTGATAGTGAAGCTGCCTAGCCAGGTTCCCTATAGCCTAATTAGAGGGTGGGAGAAGACAGAGGAATTAAATTTTTAAGCAAAATTAGAAAGAAATTGAATTAGGAAAAAAAAAAAAAAAAAGGAAATGCTTAGGGATAAATTTGACAAAATACTTTGAAGACCTGTAAAATAAAACCTAAAAAAACACCACTTAGACTAGTTAAAGAAGATCTAAATGAGAAATTCCCATGTTTATGAATTTAGTATCAAATGCCATTTATCCTCAAATCAATCTATAGATTCACCACACAGTACTGGTCAAAATCTAGGAGGCCTTTGTTAGAAATCAACAAGCTGATGCTAACATTTATATTAAAATGTAAAGAACCTGTAATCATAAAAATAACTTTTAAAAAGGAAAACAAACTTAGAAGACTTATATTACCTGATTTCAAGATTCCCTATAAAGCTACAGTAATCAAAACAGTGTGATTTTGGCGTAAGAAGAGACATGCAGAGGCATGGAACAAAACAGAGTTCTGAGGTAGACGCGCACAGATACGTGGTCATTGCTTTTTGACAAAAAGTGGGAACGAATAGTCTTTTCAAGAAATGCTACTGGAATATTTGGATATCCATGTAGAAAAAAAAAATGTACCTTGATCCTTACCTCACACTAGGTGCCACATTAACATAAAATGGATCAAATACCTAAGCATAAAAAGTTAAAACTAAAAATCTCCTAAAAAAATAAAATAAGAGAAAATCTTTATGACTTTGAGGTAGAAAAAGATTTCCTACATAGGACAAACATAAAAAGCACAAACATAAAAGAAAAATAATTGAGAAATGGGATTTGAAAAAATTGAAAGCTCTTGCTCTCCCAAAGATACCACTACAAAAAAATAAAAAAGGCAGGCTATACATCTGACATACTTCTTGAACCCAGAATAATCAAAGAACAAATTGCAACTCAATGACAAGGCAAATGACCCAACTAAGAAATTGCAAAAGAATATACAAATAGCCAATAAGCACATGAAATGGCCCTTCACAACACCAGTCATCTGGGAAATGCAAATCAAAATCAAATTGAGATACACCGCGTACCCATGAAGAGGGCTTAAATTTAGAAGAGTGACAATACCAAATGTTAGTGAGGATGTGGTGCACCTGGAATCGTCATACATTGCTGGTGGGAATGTAAAATGGTACAACCCACCACTTTAAAAATAGTTTGAGTTCTTATAAAATTAAGCATGTACCTACCATATAACCCAGCAATTCCACTCCTAGGTAATTACCCCCAGAAATGAAAACATATATCCACACAAAGACTTGTCCATAAATGCTCATAGCAGCTTTAATCATCATAAAGATCTGGAAACAACTCAAATTTCCATCAAAAGTTGAATGGATAAATAAATTAGGTACCATGGAATACCACGGGGTAGGAAAAAGGCATGAATTACTGATATACTGTGGCAACATGGATGAATCTCAGCAACATTATCCTGAATGAGAGAAACCAGATACAAATAAAAACGTATTGTGGAATTCTAAACAGCCTGGTACTGGCATATGGATAGATACGCCAGTAGCCCAGTCAAATTGAATTGAGAGTCCAGAAATAAACCCACACATCTATGGCCAATTGATTTTTGTTTGTTTGTTTTGTTGTTATTTGTTCCATTTGATTTTCGACAAAGATGCCAAGTCTACTCAATGGGGGAAGAATAATCTCTTCAACAAGTGGTCCTAGGAAAACTCTATATCCACATTCAAAAGAATGGAACTGAAACCTTACCTTAAACCATATACAAAAATGAACGTGAGGGCAGATGTGGCTCGAGCGGTTGAGCACCTGCCTCCCATATGGGAGGTCCCAGGTTCGATCGCTAGTGCCTCCTAAAAACAAAAACAGCAAGCCAACAAAGGCGAAAACCAACTCAGGGGGCTCAGTGGTTGAGCGCTGGCTTCCCATACACGAGGTCCCGGATTCAATCCCTGACCCTGGTACCTCAAAAAAAAAGAAAGGAAAGATAAGAAAAATGAACTCAGTTTACCAGGAGCCAGAGTGAGGGTAGGGAATGAGGACTTAATGCTTAAATTGTACAGATTTTCTATTTAGGTTGATTGTAAAGTTTTGATAATGGATGTGGTGATGGTAGCATAATATTGTGAATATAATTAACAGCACTGAATTATATATTAGAATGTGGTTTTATCTGGGAAAAAAGTCTTTATCGTTTCTATGACTTATTATTGATACGGTTTTAAAGATTATTGCAGAGTTGAAGCTTAAGACAACTGGGGAAACAGAATGTGAAGCACACAGAAATGAAACACTTCTTGTGTGATAGGAATCACTTCCTTCTGGAAACCGTTAAGCCCTTCACTGATAGTTGCACTTCATGAGTTTCCCTCTTTCAACCAAGTTTAACATGACCGGTTTTGTTTAAATCAGGAAATCGCCAAGGGAGTCTAAAAGATTGCAGCAAAATTGTGGTCATTAAAGTAAATTTTGTCTTAATTTGATCTTTTTTTCCCTTAAATTGCTGGATTTGATACATTTTGACACTCTTCTGATTATATTCTACTTCTGCATGCTATTAAACATTTGAAATTGTGTGCATAACAACAGAAATCTCTTTCAAAAGCAAAAGAATTGACAGATTTTCCTGAAATTTTCAACCAAAGTTTGTGTAACTCCACGGATGATTCATATGCAATATAAAACGTTAAGGAAGGACTCCTTTTGAACTTATTTTTTGCAGAGGTGATTTGTGGGAAGCTTTTCTGTGAGCTTTCATAAATGCCACATTAACTCTTCTTACAGAAGCAAAACAAAAGCTCACAACTCTTGCCTTTGGCATCCTGTCTTCAGACAACCCAAGATGTCTATGATGGCATTTCTGCACCATACAGCTTTGTGAAATGTGAAATTGCCCTATAGATGAACTGCAATCTGTTCCTTTGTGTATTTTACTAAAGAATGTCAACTGAACTGGTAGGGAAGGGGAAATGCTGATTTGTCCTCCCTTGTCTTCAGGACACAGATGGCCCAGCCATGTTTGTGGCTCAGTGAAGGTGAAGGGAGCTGCTGAGCTGCCATTCAGCAGAGATTGATGGAATTGGAGCAGTTCAGTGGAATGAACCGGCCTGGCACCAAAGCCCCTAGCACATGACGCTATTGCCCAATGTTATATAGCTCAGCTACCTGGACTCTGAATGTCCAGTTTAGCTTTTTCTAGTTTACATAATTATCTGTTGGTAACAACTCGGATAAAATCAAGAGAAACCCATGATTTGTGAGGATAGAAAGCTGATTCCACATAGATAATCACTTGGATGGAGCCTAAAAGCTGAGGGAAGTGAAGGGACCCTAATGGGATTTAAATGAGCTATTTTTATACACACACTTCAGATTGGGTTGTGTTTAACAGAGTGCAATGCCTTAAAAGAGTAATTGGTTCTGTTTTTTAACTAGCTCACTTTCTAATATCTTTGATTTCCAGGCTATTATTTTAAATGTTTTGGCATCAATGGAATTCAGAGAAATGCAAATGTAATAGCAATTAGACAGTTTTAATTTTTAAGATTAGTAATTTCTTTATCATTGAAGAAAAAGTGAGTTGTGTTGTGTTTTTTTTCTCTTCAAAATGGGGAATTTACAGCATATGTGTGTATATGATATGTATATATATGTGTGTGTATGTGTGTGTATTTTCTTAATGTGAATAGTCAACATTGGTGACTAAATCTAAACATGGCTACTCGTCAACATTTCTTAAAATCTATCCCTACTTTAATGGACTTTCCATAGATTTATGAAATAAGTTGAACTTTGCGTTCAGTGATTTCTCTTATGGCTCTGGGCCCTCTAAATCTTTATCCTTTTAAACTCTGTATCCTGGAGTCAGCTTTGAAAACCTGAAGTTCGGCAAAGTCCCCTCAAAAGTATCCCCTGGCTTCTGATTAGTCTTGTCACACAATTTTTTGTGTGTGTGTGTGTGTGTGTGTGTCACACAATTTTGAAAAAAGAATACATCTAAAGCTTACTTTTCTATATGAACCTCATGTAAGTTAGCACTTCTCAGATCAGAATGGAACCAGGAAAGCTGGTGAAGACTTCAGTATTTAAAGACTTCTCACCTCCTCATACTTGGACTGCCATGTTGAGTGAGAATCTAGGCCATACGTGTTGCAGGATGTCCCACCTCCTCACACCTGGACATTGAGTGAGGCTCAAGGTCATGCATTTGTAGCAATAGCCGTAAGTGAAGGGTGAAGGAAATGCATTCATTTACTCATTTATTTAACAAAAATGTATTGAGCACCTACTGTAAGCCAGGCACTGTTCTATGTGCCTAGGATATATCCAAGAACAAAACAAAAAGTCTTGCTCTTATGGAGCAACTATTGTACTAGAGGGAGACAGACACTAAACAGAAAGTAAGTTATGTAGTTTGTTAAAAGGTAAAGTACTCTGGAAAAAAAGAGAAAAAAATTGAGAAGATACATGGGAATTGGAAGTTCTGGAGGTGGGCCTGGGTGAGAAGGAGGCAGGCAGTTCTAGTATTAGATTGAGAGCTCCAGGGAGATCTTTTTGGAGTGGGACATATGAGCAAAGGCTTGAAGGAAGTGAGGTTTTTTTTCCCATAGGTCCATCTCGGACCAGAGTGTTCTGGGCAGAGAGAATAGCTAAGCCAAGGGCCAGTGTGATTGGAGCAGACTGAAAAGAGGGAGGGGGTAGACATTCAGCATATTTACAGTATGAATGCAAGATGCATGTACAAAAGCTATATAACAAGAAGAAATGCTGTTAAGAATACATATGATGGAATGTGGAATGTCAGACTTCTGTCAAGGAGAAAATAGTAACTGATGGACCCTCCTACTGGGAAAAATTAGATTTGCTTATTTTAAATAAAGGCGGATGTTATCCTTTGTGGAAGAATATTAAAAGACCCTGCAGATAGAGGGTTTACAATGATCCTTTCAGCCTTCAGCTCATATAAGTGACAGCTCCGTCAGTATCATCTTCAAACAGAAATTTAAATATAAAAATTTCTTTAAAGTTACAGTAGAAAAATTTTAAAGAAAAGCAACATTAGTAAGGAACTATGCAAGCTTCAGCAAATTATTTCAGTTTGATTAGTAATTACCACATTCGGGGATAAACTAAACCATATACATGTGTGATATAAACTATATATATATAAAATATATGAGGCTAGTCATACTGCTATTCAACAACCATTTATTTAATATCTATTCTGTACAATATAAATAAATAAAACATGGTCTGTGTCCACAAGGAGCTTCTGAGTCCAATAGGGAAGATAAAATGGCTGCACAAATAAATAAAAACCAAATGGAAGAAGAAGACTTCTGCCTCTGCCCATGAAGGAGAAACTGGCATAGGACTTGCCCTCCCACCATAGAAAAATTAGAAAACTCGACAAAATAAATGAAGCAACAATTTCCGGATACTGGATAACAGTCAATGCAAGACTATAATCCCTAAGAGAAGGGAAACAAACAAGATGAGCTCTATGATCACACAGCCTTTCTGGAGGTAACTTCCTGACCACATTTCAGGGAGAAGGAATCTAAGCAGAACCTACCAGACTCACTGAGCTAAGGAGCTCAGAAGACCAAAGTGGGTAGAATTTGTAGAGCAGAATACCAAAAAAAAAAAAAAATAGCTATGCAGAGAAAGCTCCAGAAGTTTGTCTAGGCTCTCCTGGAGTCTTTAGCTGAATAGAAATCTACACAGGCATAGGTTTTTAACAGCACCTTCTGGGGAGAGTAAGCTCCCAGAGCTCACTTAAGCTGGAAGAACTCATTGAATATCCAGGACAATTAGTAAACCCCAAAGAATCACACCTTAGTAGAAAACCTAGATCAGCCCAAGAGTAAAGGCTATTTTCTCTAGGTTCACCTTAACAAATAAGCCTTAGAAAAACCAAACTGATCCACAAGTACATGTAACTGCCTGTTAAAACAAACTTCAACACTCTTCAGACAGCAAAATCCAAACATCAAACATTGTAACATTTATAAGGTCTGACATCCAACAAAAAATCATCAGACATGCAAAGAAGTAGCAAAATGTGACCTATAATCAGAACAGTGGAAAGAGAGTAGAAATAACAGAGGATGGAATTAGCGAATGAGAGTTTTAAAAGAGCTATTATTACTATACACAAAGGATTTAAAGGAAGTAGGAACAAAATAAGAGAAATGGAAAATATGAAAAAGAAACTAGAATTTTAGTACTGAAAAATATAATATCTGAAATGAAAATGTCACTAGGTTGGCTTAACAGGAGATTGTATGCTGTAAAAGAAATGAGTAATGAACCTGAAGACTCAGGAGTAGAAACTATCTACTGTAGAGTTCAGAGAGGAAAGGACTGAAAAAAAGAGAAGAATGGAGACTCACTGACATGGGGAACAATATTTGCAATCTATTATTTGCAGTTGGAGTACCAGAAGGAGAGAAGAGAAAGGAAAGGGCAGAAAAAAAGTGTTTGAAAAAACTTTGGCCGAATTTTTTCCAAGTTTGATGGAAACGATAAACACAGAGATAGATTGGAAAGAAAGAAAAACTATGGTTATTTGCATTTTATGCTAAGGAATCTACAAATTATCTTGTAGAACTAATAAGTGAATTAACCAAATCTTCGCAATGAAAGATCAATGTATAACATTCAATTTTATTTTTATATGCTAGCAATGAACAATTTGGAATGAAAATTTTAAAATGCCATTTATAATAGCACCAAAAAAATGACATCTTTGGGGATAAATTTATCCATGCAAGTCCTGAAATCAGAAAACCACAAAACATTACCAAGGAAAAGTAACGACCTAGATAAATGGAGTGATATGCTTATTCATGAATAGGAAGTCTTAACATTGTTATGGTATCATTTCTTCCCAAATTAGTCTGTAGATGCAATGTAATCTCAAACAAAATTCCAGGAGGTGCCGGTCTTTTTGTAGTCATTTATAAGCTGATTCTAAAATCTTATGCCAATACAAAAGATCTAAAATAGTTCAAAACAATTTTGAAAAAGTGGAATAAAGTTGGAAGGCTTATTTCAAGACTATCATGAAGCTACAGCTATCATGATAGTGTAGTTTTGGTATGAGGATGAAAATAAACCCACGTATCGGTTGACTTTTTTTTTTTTTTTAAATGAAGTTACCACAGGGAAAGGGGATAGTCTTTTCAACAAATAGAGCCAGGGTATTTGGTTACCCATGGGGTGGGAGGGTGGGAAGAAAGTGAGCCTCACACCATTAACAGAAAGTAACTCAAAACGGCATATAGGCCTAAATGTCAAAGCTAAAGCTATAAAACTTATAGAAGAAAACACAGGAGAAAATCTTTTTGACCTTGGGTTAGACAAGGGTTTCTTAATTGGGACACAGACAACTGAGACCATAGTAGGAAACATTGGTCAGTTAGACTTCATCAAAATTGAAAACTTCTCTTCAAAAGGCACCATTAAAAAAAATAAGGCAAGCCACAGACAAGGAGAAAATAGTCACTGTACATATATCAGACAAATGACTGTTTCCAAAAACACATAGTACAATGTACAATGCAATTTTAAGAAGACAAAACAAACAAAAATTCACAATTGTAAACGAAGAGATTCAGATGGCCAAAAAGCACATGAAATGGTGCTGAACATCACCAGTCATCAGAGAATTGCACATTAAAACCAGAGTTACATGCCACTACCTGAGCACTGGAGTGGCTAAAATTAGATTGACAATGCCAAATGTTAGATGCAGAGCATCTGGAGTGCACTGCTGGTGGGAATGTAAAATGGTACAGCCACTTTAGAAAACAGTGTAACACTCTAAAATAGAATTAAACATACATTTTCTTACCATATGACCCAGCAGTTCCACTCCTAGGAATTTACCTGAGAGGAATAAAAGCATATGTTGATGCAGAGATTTATACATGAATGTTTATAGTAGCTCTATTCATAATAGCCCAAAGTTAGATAATCCAAATGCCCATCAATAATGGTTGGATGGACAAATTGTGGTGTATCTATACAGTGGAATATTACTCAGCAATAAAAAGGGACCGACTAATGATATGTGTAACATGGATGAATCCCCAAATCATCATGCTGAGCAAAAGAAGTCAGACACAAGTGCGTTCCTACCATATGATTCCATTTATATTAAGATCCATAACAGACAATATTAATCTATAGTGACAAAAACCTGATCTGTGTTTTCCTGGGGCTGAAATGGGGGACACAAGGGAATTTGGGGGGATGATGTAGATACTCCATATCTTGTTCGTGGTGGTGGTTAGAAGGGTGCATATATTTGTCAAAACTCATTGAACCACAGACTTAAAATGTATTCAATTTTTTAAATAAATTCTGTCTCAACAAAGTTCATTTTTAAAAAGCACATGTAGGGAAGCGGCTGTGGCTCAATCAGTAGGGCTCCCGTTTACCATATGGGAGGCCCCGGGTTCGGTTCCCAGGGCCTCCTGGTGAAGGCAAGCCCGCCCGCATGGCGTGGTTAGCTGACCCAGCGAGCACAAGCAGCAAGGGGGGGATAAATGAATAAATAAATAAAATCTTTAAAAAAAAAAAAAAAAAAAAGCACATGTAAACTGGAGTATTACAAGCTGATTAAAAAGTGCCTGGGAAGGAAGTGTGTTTAGTGAAGTGTTTCTGGTCAAAGGAGAAGCTTCTTGGAAACATGTATTTCTGAGCTGGACTTCAAATGGCTGAGATGAGTGAAGGCACTCTCTGGGTATAGGTATAGAAGAGTCAAAAAAGTTTTGAATCCTAAATCCACATTTAGGAACCTGCTGTTAAAGACATGCCCCCTTATGCAGTGCATGATCCTGGTTTGGAGCCTGGACCAGATTTTTGCTTTCCTTTTTTCTGTGAAGGACATTGTTAGAATATTTGATGAAACTTGAGTAAGGTCTGTAGATGGAAGAAGTGTATAATTTTTTACTTTTATGGTTTTGCTCATTGTCCTATGGTTATGTAAGAGGATGCCCTTGTTCTTAGGAAGCCCTCAGGGAAGCCCTAGGGGTCCAAGGCCGTCAGGTCTGCAACGTGATGTCACATGCTTCACAAAGGAGAAAATAACGTGTCTATATGATAGAGCGAGTGCACGTGTGATAAAGCACGCGATACAAGTGTGGCCACAGGTGGGGTTGGAGGACAAAAATATAAGGGAGTCCTTACGACCTTTCTATAAGTTGGAAATTATTTCCCCCAAAAATCAAAACCCCAATAAGAAACAAAAACAACCTTGGATCAAGGCACTATTTGCTGAAAAGCATGCAAATTTTTACTGTGAAGAATTAACAGAAAAATCGCGAAAGTAATTAAATTCTTTAAACATTAAAGAGATTGTGTCAGGAACGGATGCATTCCTTTTTAAAGAAAGCATTCAGGAGGGGTGAAGTGGATGTTGCTGAAGGGAAGGCAAGTTATACTGAGATATGAGTTACCACTGTTGTAGTATGTTCATGAATTTCAAATATCAGAGCTAGAATCTAGATTTTGAAATGATAGAAAATGTTACATTAGAGTTCTCTTCTGATCAGGAAACCACTTAGAAAAGATGACAGCTGCATCCAGAAGCAAGCGCAAAGAGGAGAGACCACATAAAGGGGGGAGCTGGCACCAGAGTCCACGCTCAAGTGGAGCCAACCACTAAATAGTCTGAACTCCTGTGGGTGACTTCAAAGGCAAAGTAGGAGAGCTTTTTACAAATGATAAGAGAGAAAGAAAATACATTATAGGTTTATCAGCTACCCAGACATGAAGGCTTCAGATGGTCAATGAAACTCCAGGAAATAATATAGAAATGTTCAGCCAGGTTTCTGTGTCTAATATTCTTTTTAAGAAAATGTTAGAAATCTCAGCCTAGATAAGTGGTTATTTTTTTTTGTCTAACTTCTTGTGTCAGAAAATAGTTTGAGACTATGAAGTTACTTTCTGAGTATTTTGTTAATTCAGAATTTATTGAAGACTGACTTTTATTTGCAGATTTGCAGAATTCAGAGGACAGTGTAGCTGAATCTTAGGTGACTGAGGAGGCCTAGGAAAGGAAGGCGGGACTTAGTGACCTGCTTGACTGCTTCGTGCGCTACGCAAAGTTGGAAAGCCATTGGAGGCCAAGGAGTAATAAACCATGTATGTTTCAATGAGCTCTCTGGCTGCTGCGTGGAGAATGGTTGAAGGATCACAAGAGGGGAACAGAGAGACTAGTTAGTTAGGAGGCTATTGCCGTCATCTAAAGGGGAGATGGCTGTCTTGGACCAGGTCGAAGTTTGTCTGGACTAAGTGGAGTGGGCAGAGCCAAGAGACAGTGTGTCAGTGTTAGGAAAGAAATGAGTGCTGTGCTTCAGTTCATGAGTTATTTTGTGGCCAGTGCTGAGTGTAACTCTAGGTCATTCCCCTTTATATCTCACTGTACCTATTGCACTTCTGTTTTCTAACCTTTCTATACTAAAATTTTCAAAAAAAAAACTGTCAATAAATTCTGCATCCTTTTCTAAAGACAACAAAAGACAACATTCAGGTAGAGGGGCAGTTGGGAGATGCAGAAGGCAAGGTGATAATGCTTTGTCGCTTTCCCACCTTTTTTGTGGATAATTCACTTTGATAGGCTCTGGAGGCTAAAAGCTGAGATGCTTAAAGATGCTAAGGGATTTCTTTTCCTTTTTTCCTCCTTAGAAAACTCTGGTTTAGATAAAAGAAATCCATATGCATTTTGAATGAATGATTATCTTGTTTATTTTTATTTTGAGTTGTGTACCTCAAAATAAAATTCAATTTTTAAAGAATTTTAAAAGATTAACATTATAGATCCACTCATTCTTAATATGCTAAAATTACGTTTTTAAGTACTGTGCTGTGACATGAATACTTATGTTTCTTTAGAAATTTTTAAAATAATATCTTTGGAAATGACATTACGTGATAAGCTCACTTTTAGGGCTAGTATTTAGAAAAATGTTAAAGTTCATATTTAATGCTAAATAAAAAATGTTTATTATCAAAATGTTTTCTAATTATTAATGGTATTTTCTGTTTATCAGTCTGTTAAAAATCTCAGCTCTAAAGTGATTTCTTTTGGAAAAGGCGACCAACAATTATATTTAAGTCTTTAATGGTTATAGCTTTTTTTGTTGTTGTTGTTGTTTTCTCTTTTTTGTTTTCTTTTTTTTACCGGGAGGTCCCGGGGATCGAACCCTGGTCCCTCCATATGGGAGACGGACGCCCAACCAGTTGAGCCACATCCGACCCCTGGTTATAGCTTTTGAGACCGTAAAATTTTGATTGCTGCCTCCTGTGTAGCTGGTTCAGAATTTGAGGAGAAGAAATTGGGGTTTCAATTAGTTTCCTTCCTTGATTTGAGAAACTTTCTTTGCTTATTATAGGAATAAAGATGATTGGTCACTTGTCGATTTATGCCATATTTCAGCCATGTTGGTCTGGCATTCTGGATGTTTTTAACTCAAAATTTGGAAAGGAAACAAAGTTGAGAAGCTTAGAGAAATAAGTATTTAATAGCCTCAGATGACAAAAGGTATATGCTCTGATTTCATTAGTCAGCCTTAGTACCCAGGAAAAGAATAGCTTGGAAAATGATTCTTTTAATATGAGATTTAGAATTAGGTTACAATTTCTGTTGATGAAGAAAATGTAAAGTTCCAAATGGATATTAGGCATTTTAGATTAGAAAGAGGAAAGGAAAATAATGAGTCCTATCTCTAAATGAATTTAAAAAGCAATCTGATTTTAGTTCTTGCAGTGCAGAGAAATAAAATAAAAACTATTGTATTTTATTTACTAACCAATGAATTGAATTGTCCGCCTTTTATTACAGATATAAAGTAAAGACTATGAGGAGACAATCATTTTTGTAGCTATCAGACTTTCAGTAACATATCTCTTGTGGTTTAAATAACAGATAGTTTAAGTGTTTTTCCATTACCTTTGTGTAAATGAAAAATGCATAAAATATTTTAACAAGGCAAAGTAATCCAAGGAGATGGTTATTTTGTGTTACAAATTAGGTTATTTCTGTCATAAAATTAAAGAAAAAAATCAACGTTAGGACATTTCAGCTTAATATCATTTACCAGAAGGAACATGTAGCAGATTTAATGAGCTAGCAGGTCACCTGAATCCAGCTGTTTCCGACCAGCTCTATGAAACAGAGAATGCAGCTAGCAGTGGGAGGTAAGCATTATTACAAGCTCTCAAGGAGTTACAAAATCGATTTCTGCTTGAATGAATTAATTTAGATTATCAATTTATAACCAGCTACACGAATCCCATCAACTCAACAATTCAGTGAATGATCAGGTTCACCTCTGGAAGGAGTTTAACAATTAGGAGCCCGCATTAGCTCTGCAGATATCACCCATCCTACAGCGCTACTAACAAGTTACTTGGTTTAACAAAAGAAAAAGGAAAACGTTTGCCTCCAAATTCTGCAGAGGTAAAAGATAGCAACTTAAAAAATAAAGACAACAGAACATAAAATGAAAAATAGTGTAAAATTGTGGGTTTGGGATTTTTTTTTCCCTTGTAACCCTTTTGATGACATCAAAGGGTAATTTCAACTGAATCTTAAATCAGCACAATTTGTTCTCCAGAGCATTTAAGATTTGCCTAGGCCTCATTAGAAAATAATCTGACAACTATGACCATTTTCTTCTCCCTCAAATCTACGAAGGTTTTTTGTTTTTTTTTTTTTTTTTTAAAGATTTTATTTATTTATTCATTTATCCCCCCCCCTTGCTGCTCGCACTCGCTGGGTCAGCTAACCACGCCACGTGGGCAGGCTTGCCTTCACCAGGAGGCCCCGGGAACCGAACCTGGGGCCTCCCATATGGTAAACGGGAGCCCTACTGATTGAGCCACAGCCGCTTCCCTCTACGAAGGTTTTTAAGCATTTATTTCCATGGGAAAAACTGAATTCATCTTTCTAACTCTTTACCTCTACCTTCTGCTTGCTTATCTCTGGGGGAAAAAAAAAATCCCCATTTTTGTTCACAATACACATCATTTAAGCTCAAAATGTTGGAACCCATTTATTATTCTAGTCATTCAGCTCCAAAACTGTGTGAGCAATTTGTTTCCTTTGCATGTCTAAAATTTCCCCCTATCCTTCCATGCTTTCTGCCTAATTTCTGTTGGGTTGTTATAGTCCTCATCACTTTCCCCTAACACAAGTTTGGTATACTTACTAGACATTTTTCTTTTCCTGCTAACCAATAAAATAAATATAGAACTATTAAATTTTTTTGAATGTCTGTCACTAAAATCACCTTGCTTCCACCACTGTTGTGTGTGCCACCCTCGAGGACTGTTCTGCATCTAGCTGACCTTCTTTCCTTCTCTAAACGTGCTTCTGAAACCATGGTGGCTCTGGACTAGATAATGACTAAGGTCACTTCCAGCTCTGGAAGTGCATGATTCTACCTTACCCATCCTAGAAAGCCAAGCTCATTTCCCACGTACACCATAAAGACTTTACCATCTCCTTCTTTTTTTTTCCAAACATCAAACACTTTTGTTTTTCTGCCAAACCCTAACTTCATCATAGTACTCTTTGTATTTCATGGAATCATAATACTGGTATGACGTCTTGTACAGATCACGTTCACATTTATTATCTCCTGTGATCTTTGCCGTGTGTATGAGAGTTAGGAATTCTTACCTTCATATTTGAGATAAGAACCTGGGGTCTCGGTGTCCTGAGTGCTCAGGTAGTATGGGGTAGAGCTGGGATTTGAATGCACGCCCTTTACCTGAAGGCTTCACAGTCCTCTTTTTCTATGGAGTACTAGTGTTTCTTGTCAGTGAGATTTTAATTCTCCCAAGGCAGGGTGAATTTTGCTCCCACTTTATTTACATTACCAAATCTGCTCAGTGGATAACAAAATGAAAGCACAAAGTAAAGATACTTTTCGAATTGAATTAAGTCAGTCTTTAGCAGCCCTATCCTCGCTGATCTGTCAACTCAGCCACCACCTTTTCTTTCTTGAGTGTGGGAAAGTCCCTTGTCTTTCCACTTAGAGGACCTTGCTTGGCCAAAACACCTGTCTTCTCCGTGAAGCATCTTTCCATAGAATTCTTCCCTATTTTTCGATACATCATACACAGATCGTTACGTCTGTGCTGGTGTAAATATTTTTCAATTAACAAAAAGAAAACTGTGTTTTCTTTTAAAGTAGTTAGTTAATTTATCCATGTTGCTATCCGGGAGTGTTTTTTCCCGGTCTGGTCCCTCTGGGCTTCTCTTTGTTTTTATCAGAGCCACCTTTTGAAGCATATTCTGAAGAGAAGGCAGACCAGTCACCCATTCCATCCCAGAAAAGTGTAAATATTCCTCCCAAATGTGTCTGTCTTCTAATAGTAAAATTTCTCATTTTGGGGTCATTATATTACAGAATAGCAGTGATCTCAGTTTTCATGAAGAATTTTTAGTAGGATAAGAGAGAATAATTTGTATACCATGATACCCATGAAAAGAATGCATTTTTATGAAATAAAGTAACCTTAAGCAATATATTTTGATTAATCTTCCATTCTTTAAGGAACGGGCCAGGTCTTTGTAGCTGACTGTATTTCAAAATTGCCACTTTAATTATTTTGCTACTTTTGTGTCTGACACAGGGAAGAAAGTAGCTCAGGTCTTACCGAGTGAGTCGGACCACCTGCTGACATCTAATGCTGCTAGTAGCATGTGGTCACCAAGACAGCAGGGATGGAATAGTGTGCAGCCGAAGAAAAGAGGAAGGAAGAGCTCTACATAGTGGTATGGGTTGGTGTCAGATATACGTACTCAAGTGAAAAAGAGCAAGCTGAGGAACTGGAGGGTGTCTGTACTAAAAGGGGAGAAAGAATAAGTGTATGTGTGTCTGTCTTTATTTACATAAAGAATCTCAGACGGCATCCACAGGAAACTGATATGATTTTCTCTGGGAAGGGGAACCTGGTATCTGGGGGACATGAATTGGAGAGAGACTTTTTACTGACTACTCTTTAGTACCTTTTGAGTTTTGAACCATGTAAATGCATTACCTATTAAAAATAATTTTTGGGGGGTGGATGAGGCTCAAATTTTGGGTGTTCCGTTTCCCTTATGGAAGGACCTGGGTTCGATCCCTAGGACCTCCCGGTAAAATAAAGAAAAAATATAGAAGGCGTGTGGGCCACCAGGCCTCGTGTGCGGGCAAGCCCCCAGGCTCCACGCTCGCGCGCCGTCAGGCCCCACAAGCGGGCACGCCAGGCCCCGCTGAGCCACGCAGCAAGGTGAAGACATAATGGGAGAGTGACACAAGGGAGAGCCAAGATCAGACGCACTGAAAAACCAGGAACTGAGGTGGTGCAGGTGGCAGAATGCCTCTGCCCGACATCGGAGGTTCCCAGGATGGAATCCTGGTGAAGACAGGAGGAGAAGAATGAGAAGAGAGGGCAGGAAACAGACACAGAGAATTGCCCAGCGAATGGACATAAAACAGCAAAAATGGGGGCAAGGGGGTTAAAATGGGTAAAAGTAATATAAATAAGTCTTCTTAAAAAATAATTTTTAAGTGGCATCATAAATTCCTAGCTCAGAAGATTGTTGTGAAAATAAAAAGAGAAATTTTTTGCAAAAAGAAAAAAATTGACACATTTTGCCATTGGTAAAGCTATTAAAACTATAGAGGATTGAAGTTATTCAGCTGTCACATTGATGCCTGTTGTGACAAAGGCTGAAGTGCTTTTTCTTGGTATTCTTAGGATTTCGGCAGCATATCCAAAACGGCCTTCTGGGGAAAAAGTTGTGCATGTGACAGGGTTGACATTGTATAACTTTTCCTTGAGGACAGATATGGTGTATCATCAGGCAGCTAAAGCAGTACCTATAGTTATTCAGCTTAAGTTCATAAAAGAGCCGCCCATTTGTACTCTTTATGCATGAAGTTTTTATGTATTTTATGACTGCAACCCTTATTGTATTCCCTGTTCAATTATATTTGATATTTGCCTTCTTCCTAAGAGTGTTGTGGAATATAAGCACGTGTAAATCACTTCCAGAATTATCTTTTTTGAAGCCCAGTGCAAATGGGCTTCAAAAATGTCTGTTCGGAATCATCAGTGCCCATCAGAGGACGCACTGCCTGACCTGTGTGTGTCTCTAGCCGCCAACAGCGTCTCTAACCTGGGGTGGGGTTGGAGGGTAGGGGTATCTTTTAAAATGTTGACTGCAACTAACAACAGGAGTTAAAAACAGGTAAAAAGATTAGCATGATTGGATACATTAGAAAGGCAGTTCAGTGATGTGTGTGATTAGATATAAAATGCCATAGAACAGAATCCCCAAAATATGTATAATATCCCATTTCCTTTTAAAAACGTGTACCATCTCTGTGTACATGTGTCTGTGTGTTTGCATACACACCAGCACACACAGACCATCTCTGAAGGGTCTCCTTAGCTTTTACACTGCATGTGTCCGTATTGTTTGAATTGCTAGTGTTGTGCATCCATGAGTTACTTTTATATGTTTGTTTAGTGGAAGAAAAGAGGAAAATAGAGTGTGGCTTAGTAAGGAGAGAAAAATTTTGGGAAGATAGGTGAACAGAATGGAGAATAAATCAAACAGTAGTTAGACTGTTTATGGTTTTCTGGGAATAATGAAGGTAATTATTTGGGTGTAAGGACAATTGGAGAGAGTAGTAAATGGGGAATAATATTAGGAAATTCTTCAAGTTGGTATCGGACCAAGAGTCTTACAGTGCTGTCATAAATATCGAGCTAGAAAGTTACGTGGTTAATGAATATCTGTTAAGGAGAGAAGACCTTGTTTTTTCCTTCTTAACATTATAAACCATTGTTAAATTAAAACTATTTGCCTATTGCCAAAGAGGACTACTTTAGGGTAAGTAGGAATACAAATTGCTAGTTGTTAAAACGTACTGAGGACTCAAGTACTATGAATCATAAACACAAAGGAAAAGCAAAATACATTTAACAAAAATGTATTCAACACAAATCGAGTCATTCTTCAAAAGTTGTCCAAAATGCGAAACTGTACTATTGACCCAGATTTTCTTTCAATTAACTTTAGAAATGAGGAGAGATTCTATTTTTCTGGCCCCCTAGTATAAGGCCACCCAATTTAGCAAACAGACATACAAGCTGTCAAGTTAAATTTGAATTCCAGATAAAATAACAAACAATGCAATGTTTTGGATTATACTTTTTAAAAAAAGCTTTTGCTGTTTACCTGAAGTTCAGGTTTAACCGGGTGTCTGTCTGTTACCTGGCAGCCCTGCTCTAATGCTGTTGCTCCTCTAGCCTCATAATAGCAACAAAGAATTCAGTTTTGCAAGCATATTTTGTAAAGATGGAGCAAAGAACAGAAATTGAAATATGGTAGGTTGTGAAGTTATTGATGGCCAATGATTAGATCAGTGGTTCTTAGCCAGGGGCAATTTTGCCCTGCAGGGGACATTTGGCAATATCTGAGGACATTTTCGGTTGTCACAACTGGTGGTGGGTTGCATCAGAGAGGGGGAGATGTTTTTGGCATTTGGTGGGTAGAGGCCAGGAGTGCTGCTAAACACCCAACAATGCACAGAACAGCTCAACCACCCCAGACAAAGAATTAGCCAACCCCAAATGTCAGTAGTGCCAAGGCTGAAGAACCTTGGTCAAGACTGGTAAAGAAAAAGGAGAAAAATCAACTGTAAGTAGGAAATTTGGAGGCTTGAAGCCAGGCACAAAATTGGACTCAAATCTCAACTCTTTGTGAACTGTGGGAGCCTTTGCAAGGCTCCTAGTTTCTCTGGGTGTCATTTTTCGCAAGACTGAAATGGAGGTGTTTCTTAGAACACAGGATCAGTTTACTTCAACTAGCATGTGTTCCACATCTACCAGGTTTTGTTCAGGTCAAAGGAACTCATATAGTAAAGCGAGCCGATATAATGGAGACAGTTCAGAATGGTTCTATTTGCAGTCATACAATTTCAGCTACTGTACATGACAGAAAGAATCCTGCCCGGTGAAGCCAGGGTGACCTCACAGAGAGGTGTCCCATGGGCAGGAACCTGGCGTGATGGATGGCTTTGCCAGATGAACCTGCCCAAGAGCGCATTCTAACCGCCATGCAGTGCGAGCTCAAAATCTCATCTTCTTCCAAGCTTCCATCTAAAGAGGACTATGTGTCAAAAAGTGTGCATGTGTTCTTTTCTGCTGTGGGTTCTTTTGTGTAGTTTGGCTGTTAGAATGCCTCCTGATTGAACTAATAGAACAAAGAGATATTCTGACTAGAGGTTTCTGAAGGCAGATGCAGGGAAACTTTCCTCTGAAGTCTTCAGGCTCCCGTAGAGACTGAGCGGCCAAGAAAAGCTAGAAGGAGCAGAGACCGGTCTTCAGGTGCCCCGGGGCCTGCTTCCCACTGTCCCCTGAGCCGCTGCACCCCAAGCCACAGGCTCGTCTGTTTGCAGAGAGGAGCCAGTAGCTCTGCCCTACCTATCGCACAGGTCATTGTGCTTATTAACAGAGTAACGAATGCAAGTATTTTACAAATAAAAGATGACAGTGTTGTTTTCCACTGCTCTTTCCTCTAGATAATTTGTTGGAAAGTCAGTTTCAACAGCTTAATATGTGACTTCAGCGTTACCGTGACACTTCAGGCTTTGTTCTTGTGACATAAACGTTAAGATTTGTTTTGGGTTTTATCTGAAAGTCATGGACATGGTACACTTATTGCACAACATCAGCTCAATATTTTTAGAAAAAATATGACTTTTTTGACTAATGTGTCTGAATACTGATGGAAACATAATCCAAATATTTCAAATAATTATTTTGCAGGCCTAAACATCGCTTATCACAGTGTTGTTGTGGAGAGTACTGTTTGCAGTTTTATTCCTGAGTTGGCATTATACCCTCACTACTCTGAAAACAGACCCCTATGACTCAGTTTGTTTGACAGCTTTGGACTATACACAAAATTTGCTAAATAGCTCTATTGCTCCCTTTCCTTCAAGGGGCCTATTTTTATATTATTAATGGATGGGATTACTTTGCAACCCTTGGACAAGTTCTTGTAACATTGGATAAGGGTCTGCATAGTGTTTAGAATTTGTTTTTTAAAAATACTGGGAAGATCACAGAAATGAATTTTTTTGAGGCAAACCATTTTCATTTTCTTTTCCCTTTTCCTTTTATTCCTTATCACATTTATGCAGAAAAAAATAGACTTCTATTATTCCATCCATTTTTCTAACTATTACTGTTTCATGCCAGGAAAACAAATTAAAAGTTACTCCTATATATCAAGACCATTGAATTTAAATTGTGTTCAGGAGATAATCTAATTCATTCCCAACATAACAGGGGTTTGCAATCGCTGGACCCTTTATTTTGAATTGTTCACTCTTAAGTATAGGTACTGTGTTTTCCGTATTATGCATTATTTTGTAGAATCAAATTTGAATCAAATTCTTGTTTAACACTCAAGATGTAAACAGTATTAAAACTGCAAAGGCAACTGATCTGAAGTCAAAGTGGCCACTGTGAGTGAGAATCTGCCAGGGGTAAGCTGTCCCCTGAAAGTCAGTGTGGCACTTCAAACACTGCTAAGCTCTCCTGGCCTGTAGAATACAATTTCGCAAATTACAGCTGCACAGTAAATGGGAGCCCAGAGACCTGTAAGAGTTCTGGCAGCTGATTATCTTTCCCTACTCCCTTCCTGTCCCCCCCAAAAAGTCTGGCTCAGTAAGTAGAATGGGAACAGATAGCAGTAAAGTCATAAAGCAGATCGCACAAGTAAGTATCTCTGTTTGTATTGAGGAACTAGAGTAAACGTTTAGCAACCCTTTCTCTCACTTACCACCACCAAAAAGTAGCCCCCGTGCAGTTGATCTCACTAATGGTCTCTGGTCCACCATGTTGCATGATGGCCTTTCTGGGACTCTAATGTCATAGGACATAGGACCAGAGAGAAATGGCAGTGATAGAATGTGCTTCTTCATAGAATAAGTGAATCGCAAAGAAATACACTTTTGCTGTATCTGTTTAGTTACAGGGCTGATTTCGAATAGGAGAGTGTAGCCTCCCATTGCCCACAGAGCTGGAAAATAATAATCCATTTTCCTTTTGCTATAACTTATCTCAAGCGTCATTCAACACTTTTTGTTACTTCTCAGTCAGTAGCCTTTCCTGGGGAGAGCAGCAAGTCAGAGCAGTGGCAGCTCTACCTCTAAAAAGGAAAAGCATTATGATGTTTACAGACTGATATAATAAAAATAATGATGAAATAATAATAATGAAGTAAAATGGCAGCTGTGTTGGGATGGACAGAGAGTCAAGTTCCCTTAGCCTTCATAAAACAAGTTTCTTCCTTCTGAAAGAGATCTCATCCCGTCTTATCCATTCCATTGAACTAATCTTTCAGAATTAAAATGTCAGCAGGGATGGGCTATTTTTATGATGTCCAGCTGCTTTTATCAGACTTAACGAATATTTTGTGTGCAAAATGAAAGATGAATTTTTTAAATGTCTGTTTTACTTCAGCCATAATCAGCCATAATTTTCCCAGCATATGTTTCCATTTTACTTTATGTTGTGAAGTTTTGACTGCAGTCCCAAGTGCTTACCTTAACTACACCTCATGGAGGTTGTAAATACACCTCTTCCCGGCTGCACTGTGGTTAGAGACTGCTTCTGGCAGCAGGCTGGGCTGGGCACATGCCCTCAGCATCCTGCTGGCCGCTATCAGCAGTGTTCCACTTTATTGATAGGAGCTGAGATATTGACAGTCTGTGCTTGGAAGGAAAATAGGAGTTTGATATGACATATTGTGTGTCTCAGCAAGACTCATAAATAATTGTGACAAGTTTTTGTATGCATGGGAAAGTCCTTGATTCAGCCTCCCATAAAAATAAACTTCTATTATGGAATGTATTTGTCAAGTGGCTGCGTGATGGATGGAGCTGCATTTACCCCTTGGCAGTTCGATGAGTTTTAGATGCACAGCTTACCAGAGAGGATTTACGGGCAGTACAGAAATAATTATTCAGTATGAAATGCATAATTCCTATACCTGAATCTTCATTTTTTATTATATTTTGTTTCTGTTGCATTTTAGGTCTCTAAGACAAAAGAACTTGCCATTTTCCCCCGGAGCTATTGTTTTTTGGAGGTTTTAATGTTGAAGCGAGTGATAATCTGATTTAGCCCAAACCCCGTCCCATACTTAGCTTGCAGATTTTAATTGAATGTGCAGTTTCGATTTTTTGTTTGTTTTTTTTTTTTCTTAAGAGAGATTTGCAAAAATGCATATAAGCTATTTGGAAAAGTCATTTTTATTAATGAGATTGAAAGCCTTGGACATAGATTGTCTTATTTTTTTCTAAGGCTTTCATAGCTACTTGCTTGTTTGTACATCATTGCACATCCACATTTCTGCTACAGAAAAGAGTTTTTAACTCAAGTTCTTGTCTTCTTGAATAAATTAAAACCTTACCTCTTTTTTCTTTTTTCTCCTAAATTATACTTACAGTTGCTTTCTCATCAATCATGTACTATCTGGCCAAGTTAGAATCCTTGAATAAGTTGGAAACTTTAGAAGATATGTGAAATTCCCATTCTCTCATGATATTGTCTATCCAGCTCATTGAACTAGATCATTTGCTAAAGGATATCTGGGAAACCTATGATATACTCTAATTTGGGAATTATGTTAGAGAAGACTAAAGTGACCAGTGGGTTTATAGGAGTTTTGAGTCTTTGTTACAACATGGCACTGACTGTTCCGAAGAATTTCCACTTGATACATCCTATTAAAATGAAGTCTGGGATCCAAATGGAAAGTTGTGGCTGAAGTCATTCATTAAGATAAAATGGGTAATGTGGAGTCGTGTGCCATCTTTCGGAAGGTGTGTTTAGGTATGTGCCTGCGATCCAGTGTGTTTGCTGTGGCCCTTGTGCGTTCCTCCCAGTGTCCTCTCCACCTCCTCTCTCTTTTCCTGGAAGTGGTTGCTTAGTTGTCACAGTCTTTTCAGAATGGCAGCTTTTAGCTTTGTTGATTCTCTCTCATTATAGCTTAGCTTTATGCTTAATAATTTCTGCACTTTTGTTTTATTTCCTTCTATTTTTCTTGTTCACTCTGGCTTCTTAAGTTGGATGCTTAATTAATCAGTTTTATAATTTCTTTTTATATATAGGCATTAATGCTAAAGGTTCTGCATTTCCCCAGTAATGTCCGTCCTATCTAGCTACATCCTACAAGTTTTAATATTTTGGAAATTTTATAATCCTTGGGGTCTAAATATGGTTAGATTCCCATTTTGATTTCTTCTTTAATTTCTAAGTTATTTTAAATTGTCCATATATTTCCCCGTGGTTTTGTTTTTGTTTTTGTTTTTGTTTTTTCCCTGTCTGTTATTAATTTACAAGTTAATTGCACTATGGTCAGAGAAAGCAATTTTCACAAATGTTTTATGTGAAGTTTCCCAGAATGTGTATTTACCTATTTGGAGGTACCATATTCTATATCTGTCTATTAGATTAAACATATCAATTGTGTATCTCAGATAATCTTTATCCATACTGATTTACCAAATACTAACAGAGGTGTATTAGAGTTTTTACCACAATTGTGGATTTTTTAATTTCTCCAGGTTTTGCTTTGCTTTTTGTAGTTTTCAAGCTGTATTATTAGATACATTCATGTTTAGAAGTCTTATATATTCCTGGAAAACTGAACTTTTTATCTTTCTATAGTGACCTTCAGCACTTTTTTTTTTTTTTTTTTTTTTTACATAGAAGTCTGCTCTGTGTCATGCTAATAATCTCACCTCTCTTTTGTTTAGTATGCACCTGATACATCTTTCCCTTTTATTTTCTTTCAGATTTCCCTTCAGTTTAAAGTAGATCTCTTGAAAACTGCGTACAGCTGGAGTTGTTTCATATTCCCATCTGGAAAACTTTGTATTGTAGCTAGAGCATTTAGACTAATGCATTGACTGTCAATATCGATATATTTTTATTCATTCCTACCATACTATTTCATGTTTCTATTACTCCTGTCTTTTCTATGTTTCTTTATATATATCTCCTTTGAGATTTCAGGGATTTTTACCCCTAATTCCATTTTTTACCTTCTATACATTCTTTTTCTGTTAACTTTTAATGGTTACTCTAAATTTTAACATGCATGTAACAAGGTCTAAATTTTGGTCATATTTTTCTTTACCCTCCTTCCAACCAATGCAAGAACCTAGAAAGCTTCTGTTCCAGTCATAGTTAACCTTTTTCTTTAACAACAGTGCTGGCTCAGAATTCCTGCTTTTTCTCACATACAATCACTCTGCTTCTCCTTCTTGTCTAGTTTATGAACCTTCATTTAGGAAGCCTAAGCAGTGAAAACACACCTATTTCTCCTTAGTATGGGAAATGAAAATGAACATCCACCAGTATTTTTCTCTCTACATAAGGGAAGTATGAATGTAAAATATTATTTCTGAAACCAGAAACCCCGGTAATTTGCTCTAAATCAAAGTTGTATCTTACACCTAGTGATGTCTTAGACTTACAGACTAAACAGGCAGCGCACAGGTCATTAGCCTGGAGCCTACAAGTTAGTTCCCTCACCCTTGCCAGGAAGGACCTTCCTTTTACAAGGACCCAGGGCTAAAAAAAATAAAAAGTAAAAATAATTAAATAAAAAAAAAAGAAGACAACTTACATGGATTTTCACGAAAGTGAAAAGAAAAACTTATTTTTGAGCTGGATTCTCTAAACTTGACACAATTTTTTTAAAACATGGAAACAGCTTTTCTGGAGACAGCTAAGGGAGTAGTACACATAGGAATTGGGGTGGTTTCCGCTGGACAAGCAGGTGAATGCTGGCTGGGACAGTGAGGCAAGGCCGCACACCAGTCGTCACGTGCTCAGAAGGCAGCTTGGCTCAAACAGCCCAAAACGTTTCATGGGGAAATGGGGTACTTTACTCTGCCATTAGGAGGAAGACCCTAAATGAATGTAAGCAGCAGGTCTTCTGAAGCCTCTTAGGAGCGGAGCGATGAAGAGCCCTTTGGGGCAGGAGGGCTTTCTGGAGGACACATCTTAGAGCTGGGCCTTTGGGAAGGAGCATCTCTAACAAGGGATCCGCAGAGAAGAAACAGGGCTGGGGATCTTGAGGTCATTATGAAGCGAATCAAACTAACTGGGATGAAGTGTGTGCACTGGGGTCTGTGTGGAATGAGATTGAATAGGCAAGGTGGGGCAAGATTTTTACCTTCCTGGTATTTCGTATTAAGGAAAGAATGCAATGGAAGTATATGTGAATAAAGCAACTCATTGACATAAAGCGGTCATCTTGGATCTCAGTTCCAAATTATCTGGATTATTAACTAATTATTAACTAATCCATGTGACTGAAAGGTATAATCTGAGCCCTTTTGCCACCAAACCTCCTTAGGGCTTACTTGCATCTTTTTTCTTTATGTAAGCTTATAAATCAGCCTCTACAGTCTATAGTTGACGAGTTAGTTTAGGGAACTGTTATAAAATTACAATAAAATTAATAGCATAGTGAGTGGAAAGCTTGAAAGAATCATTGACTTAGAATAGCCCAAATTATCTTCAATCACTTTTCTTGGACTTCTGTAGAGGTTCATATTAACTACAATATCCAGAGGCTGTTCATGTGTGTGCTGATAGAGGAGAACCAGATTTGACTTCCAGGGATCCCCAATCTCTTATTTTCTCTCTGTCTTTAAGACTTGCCAAGGGAAAGACCAGGAGTCGATTTCCAAAGAGCTGTCTGTAGCTGGCAAGTTAAAATATAGACTATTTGGGGGGGGTTGGACAGGTGGTGTGTAATATGCAGAGGTTTGTGTGAACTTTTAGGAGACCTTGAGATAGATAACTCACTGCCATGTATACATCTAAATTCACAAGAACTACTGCAGAATCATGTGTCACCAAAATAATAAGTGGGTCACTGCCAGAGATTTTCCACTGCTTCATTGTGACTGCTAAGCATATGCCAGGAACTTCTATATTTTGTATCCCAGCTGCTTACACAACCAGATTTGGTGGACCAAACATGCTAAAAATTTCAGTCACATCTGCATCAGTGGCAGTTGTATGATATAGCTGGATTTAAAGCACCTCTTGTTCCCCAGATGATTTTAATGTGCAGCCGTGGTAGAACACACTGAACTGAAAAGAATTCCTGCCAGTGTCTGTTTACCTGGGAAGTTGGGAGTACTTTTTGTGGCATACATCCCTCCCCTATGTATTGTACTCATACATGTTGTGCATACCCCCTACTTATGGATCTGTTTAAGTGAATATTTTCCTGGAGAAAAAATCACACATATGTGACTAGCAAACAAGTCTTAAGTCTATAAAACACTGCTTTTACATACTAGCAAAGAATGGTTCCTTGTCAAGTGGAATCAAATCCCTGTCAAAGAAACAAAGAAATCATTATCCCTGAATAGCACAAAAGGAAACTGTGCTTTATCCATGGCAGGGTATGAGTGAGGAACTCGGTGGTAACCAAGCCTGGAATTAGTGGCCTGAAAATTCTGAGTCTTACTTATTAAACCATATTGTCAGTCTTGGTTTGTGTTTAATTTTCGTTTTCTTTATTAGATATTTTAAATTTACCAACTTATTCTAACCGTAGAATAATACAAACACAAATTAAGAAAAAGGTGTAGTACTCTTCACATACCCACAAATTGCTGTTTACAGCCTGGTGTGTGTCCTGCATTTCTCCATAAATAAACAGCATGTATATACCCTTAAAATAGGAATTATATTATCCACATTATTCTTTAATTTCCTTTTTTTCCCTGCCAGATCAATAGATGTAAATCTAATTATTCCTCTGAATAAGTGTAAAACATCTAATAGTGTGAGCATCTCATAGTTTATTCAACCATTCTGCTGTGGACAGACATTTGGGCTGTTTGTTTGTTTTCTTTGCCCCTACAAACAATGCTGCATTAAATATTATTGGATGTGGGGGAAATTTTTGCTTATAATCAGCATGAATCCAAGTGTTAGAGAAAAGTAGATAGAAAGTACTGATCCATTTTAATATTTTATCTAAAGTCAGAAAATACTTGTAAGTATTTAATCATTTTTTTTGGTTGAATGAAAGAATGAATCTTGAAATTTTTGTCTCAGTATGCTTAAAATGTCAGATTGAATCTATTTAAATGGCACCATTTTAATAAACTGATGTGTCTTAAACTTGCATCATATAATTACAAATATTTAAATAAATATTTAAAATATATTTTAAAATATTTTAAAAATAAAAAATAAATATAAATACATTATAAAGGTATTGGGGCAAATCTAGTATCTTTTATTTGAATGAAAAATTTCCTGTATAAAGTATGCCCATTAATAAACTGACATTTCTGGTGAGGGTTAGGGAAGACTTTTTTTTAACAGCACAGTAAAATTTACGAATATTCATTTAGAATATTGGAATTTAAACTCCTAATTTGTGTTGAAATGTTTATTGTGTAATATGTCAAAACACTTTTTTTTTTAACCTACAAAAGCCAATTTCCACCAGTCATCTATCTATTTAAATACTAAGGTAAGTCCATAGCGCTGTCACTCTCTGCGGCGAGTCCCACGTGCGGAGCGTGTAGTCAGTGTCTTCTATGAGCCGTGTATTTAGGCACCTTTACCTAGCTCCACTTCCTCATGCTTCCTGAATTAGTTAAAACAGACATCATTGCACTTTGGGCATTGTACATCAGAACAAATAGCTTGAACATCATTGGACTTTAAAGCACCAGCAAAACAAGCACGTTGAGATAGAAGGCGCTGGAGGAATCTAAAGTATATTCTGCTTAAATGATTTATCATCACTTTAGCCCCCAAATATTATTTTCCAGTTTTACTACACTTTGCAAAAGGTTCATAACAGTGACTTCAAAATATTTCTTCCAAATGATTGAAACTCCACATTAAGTTAGCAGTAATAAAAGGGTTAGAAGTAGTTCTTTCCCATGATCTCAACCAATTATGCACCTTGGTAGAATTTGACTCTTCTAAAAACAAGAATGAAGAAAAATGTCTTAACTCTGTTGTGAATTTGCTATTTTTATAATTCAGTTTGTTGGAGAGACGTTAACCCAGGGTTCTTAACAAGGGGCCCATGAGCTTGAATTGAAATTCAAAAAAACATTATTCTTGTGGGGACGTGTTGGTGCGGCTGTGATATATTTATTAAATAATACACAGTATAGTGTGGACTTGGTAAGGGGTCTGTGGTTTTCACCTGACTAGCAAAGGGGTCCGTGGAACAAAAAAAAGTTAAGAAACCCTCCCCTGTATTAACCTAATTTCATAATAGGAAAGGGGGGGTATTCGTATATTATTTCATGAGTGGCATTAGCCTTTTCTAAGTTGAGGTACCAGCTCTTTAGAGAAGGGTTTTTTTGGGGTTTTTTTTTTTTTTTCTTCAAATTAACTGTTTCCATAATTAATATCCCTATTTACAGAAAGGGTGTGTGACATTTTAGTGGCTCCTAGGAAGTGAGGCTCACACCTTGTATCCCTTCAATAATAGCTACAGGACTCTGTGACAGTGACAAGGGAGACGGTGCCTAATCCCCAGCGAATTTGAAACTTCTTTCTTAATGTCAGCTACATTTATTTGGCCTGTAGTTGAGCACACAGTCATTTTGCTGTGCTGCAGATCGCCCGTGTGGGAGTCAGGATGCATATTTAATGCCTGATTTAAAAAGAAAAGTAGACGCAGTGACATGTGGGCAATTTTAGGAAAGTGTGTTCTGTGCAAACTCAAAGGTTTGGGAGAAACTTGTTTTTCTCTTAGAGAAGATGTAATGTTTCACAGCAGGAAGGGTTGTCAATCCATATTTATTAAGTGATGAGTAGTTTCTTTCCTTTGCACTTTTAATGACAAATTCAAATGGCAGCAGAGAAAAGAATCCCTACTTACTTCTGATCACATCCCTTTCTTTCCTCTTTTCGCCTTCTCTAATGAAAACCCCTAAAAGGTTTTTCTAAAAGAAAAAAACGCATGGCTTCAATACTAGACAAAAGCAAGCCAGCGCCAGTGTGCTCAGATTTGTGGCCGTGGAGCGAGGTGAGGGCAGCAGCAGTCCCGTTAAGCGAGTGCAAGTCACCTGAAAAGGGTGGCGTCACGGAGCCAGGGAGCGGGTTTTACTCTGTCCAGGTAGGAAGGAGTCGGGGCTAAGCGCGCACCCACCCACCGTGTGCCCAAGTTCTTTGCAGGGCCACCACGTGCCCCTGAAGGCTGCTGGCGAGGCTTCTTCGTTGCAGTGCTGTGCTCACTGACTGTTGGTTATGTTGGGATACTGTTGGCCGGGTGTCTTCCTCTGCCCTCTTTTCTTGACTTTCACTTTTTAGTCACAGGTGGTGAGACAACACCAGAACAGTGAGAAGGCACTCGGGTAGAGCACGTCCTTGCGCTGCAGACCCTTTCTACTTAGACTGAGTTCTTTGGGAGATGTTTCCAGTGCTGGTTACTTCCTTTGCCAAAAAGCGTTTAGCCTGCAGGTCAGCTCCTACAGAAGCCTTCCTACTGTCTAAGAAGAAATAAAGTTCGTTTAACTGCTACCAGATGAATCACAGTGCCTGTTTTGGGTGGCTTGGTCCCAGCTTATTTAAATGTAGCGGTGAAAAAGCAAGTTTAGAGTGATCAATATGTTCACCCAGCGTTTACCTTTGTTTCATTTTTTAGAGTTTCACTTTTTCCAAAGAAAGTAGGTGAAGTTTTTACTCTGGCATTCAGGAAAATGAAGAAATGAAAGGTTTCATGTATCAGTTACATCCCTGGTTACCAGTTTTAACTTTTATAGGGTTTGGTGTTCTAAATATATAACCTTTTTTTCCCCTTTCTTTTTTTTAAGTCTTATATATAACCTTTTAAGATTTCTTCTGTTCAAAGACTATCCTTTGTCCTTTTCTCAGCTTCTGGCTGACACTAAATGCCCTCATTTTAATTTCTTCCAGCCTAAGTCATCTCTACTACCTTGCTGAAGGTCAAGCCATTTTCTTCTTTCTTTTTTTGTCCTTCTATCTTCTTCCAAGTAACTTTAAACTTCCATTTAATAAAGATGCACACAACTGCACATTGTTAACCAAATCAGGCTTTTCATTCCAAATAAATGATTCCTCACATTTGAACACTTATCATCTTAAGTGGTCAGATTCTTATTTCTTTTGATGATTTTTAAACCATCAACCAAAGTCAAATATGTGATAAATGAAGTTTAATGTGTTAAGGTAAGGGATGTGATTATTTTGTCTCCATTAATCTTTTCCATTGGCATTTCAAGTACTTTTACTTGTTTGGTATTTAAATTGAAAGTTAAACTTGAAAATAATTTAGCTGTAGTGCTGTTTTGGTCTTCCTTTAAAAAAACATCTAAGAGCTGAATAGAACACTGAAGAGAATAAAAGTCAGGCTATGGAAGCCAGGCTCCTGCAATAATAGCTCTTCCACACCAATGAGTTGGAAATTTCATAGTAATTTAAGAAACATGCATCCTGTTACCTAGTTTCCAAAACTGAGACAAGTATTCTACAATGGAAATTGATAGGGCCTGATTGGATTAACTGATTTAATTTGAACAATAAATTATATATTTATTTCCAGTATATGTTTTATAAACCAGCAGATTTGAGAGAGAATAACAATGTTTGCATTTTGCTTATGCTGTTACGCAGTATATGAAAGGAACATAACTTCTAGTATATTTTTGTGTGATCTGAGGAAAAGCAAAGGAATAAACTGAATGTAGAAATATAAGGTAATAGATATTTTAGCTGAAAGGTCCATAAGATGGACATAACAGTTATTATTAATTTAATTAAGTACGTAGTGTGTGTAAAATCACCCTCAGCAGCCAAAATATAACCGTTTACACTTACGTTAAATGTAGCATTCATATACCATGGGAAAACAAGGTGACACATAACTAGCAATAAAACAATGAAATATTCCAAGATCTCCAATCTGTTTCTGAATAAATGAGATATGCTCCAAAACAGGGAAAGAAAACAGCTTAGAGTTGTCTGAAGAATTATAGGAGGATAATAGAGTTTCTATTTTCCTTCTTTATTGATCATTCACAGAACTTTGGGCTTCCCAGCTAGGATTGACAGCTGAGTTATTTGCCTATCCCTAGTGACTGACAACAGATAATGGAAAGGCTTTTACTATGATAGAGCAGCAGAGAATATTTCCTAATTTACTACTGTAGTTCTCATCAAAAGTACCCCAGCAAAAAACACCAGATTTATCACTTCAATTACTGGAATTTCACATTTAGTTTAAGGAGACATGTTTCTATAATGTGACAGGATTTACAGATTTTGAACTTTTTCAGACATTGCAGTTATCAGGGTAATCGGAGAGCAATATAAATGAAAGCAGTTGTTTTAATTTTTCTATCTTTTAATGATGTCTTCTGGCAAGAAATAAAACAGTCTATAAACTGATAGTCTTGGCTAACTGTATTTTAAAACACCTTTTTTGTCAGCCTTAAAAAAAAGAATTTATAACAATCTGAAAATGAACAGGAGCGACACTTAAACCATCATAATATTATAATTATAAACAGCTTTTTTGTATTATGAATTGAGTGGTGAGTAGGGCTGGAAATCCCTTATAGGGACAAATGTTAGAAGCCACATATTTATTTATGAATGTTAAAGCGGCGAGTGAATTTTGCTTCAACAAAATACATTGAGTGGGAGTTCCGGTTTGTGAGTCAGAAACCATGATCTGTTCCTGATCCAACTGCCTGACACCTCAAGTCTTGGTTTCCTCTTTTCCTTATATGGGACTAATTTCTGACTTCTGAAAATTAGTTTCTTAAATATCTTGTAAAAATTACATATTATTTTGAACTCTTATTTAAAAATCTATGTAGTTGTACCTTAGTTCACTATTAGAAGCATCACAGTTCTTACACCTGCTTGTTATTAACATGACTACTGGTATTATAAGGAGTTTATTATATGATATATTTCAAATGTAAGATATCACTATATTGGTACTATATTGAACTGCCCTAATACGTGTACTCTGACTCATCCTTGGAATGATTTTACTTATATGGCAGGTGATGCTAAATGGCATGGTAAAATTGGTCATGTTTAATTGTAATACTTTCCATCCTGTCCCACCCAAAATATGAAATTTAGGATAAGGAGATTGGCAAAAATGAAGGCTGAACTGACTCCGTTAGAATTGTAAGTAATTTTTAATTCAGTGAGTTTTCTCTTTGCTCAGTTATAATAAAATTACAATTGATCTTCTATTTATAATTCTCCACCCCCAAACTTCCTTTCATATGCCATCAACTGCATCTCCTCCTAGCACCGTTCTTGCAGTGCTGCTGCCACTCGTAGTTCTGTTTCGTCAGAGCAGGTTGGAGTAGCAGAAGGGAGAGCAGGAGCAGGAGCGCTGGGAGCCACCGTTTCCACAGATGCCCTCAAGGCCAAGGAGGAAGGGTTTTAGCTCGCCTCACCCCTTAGCTCCCTAGGTCCCAGGTAAAGCAACTGTCTCTGCCATTTCACCACCTGGAGACTTAGAGGCTGACGACTAACCCTCAAGTGAGGATATGAAACTAAGTGGTAATAGGAATCAGCTCTTTCCTTTTTTTTCTTTCAACAGATAATTTATTGAGAATCTGCTCAGTGTCAGGCACACACACAAAAAGTGTAGTTTCATCTGAGATCTCAGAAAAATAATGTATAATTGATCATTACTAAGTTAAGACATATAATCACAAGCACGTGTAAGCCACTTGCCAGATACAGTATTAAGTGGATATAATCACTTCACCCAACTTCCTTATACCTGCTAGATGGTTACTTTGTGAACTTGCAGAAGAGTCAATGCTCAGCTTTTATAGTTAATAATTCATGTGCTATGAATCTGCTTAAGGAAAATTTGAAAGTTTGTAGGTTTTTTGGGTCTCTTTTTTGGTCATTGTTGTTTTTTGTTTTTGCCAATCCTCACTTGACCCCTGCCTGTTAAGAGGATTAGAGATCCACTTATTTGGGGAAATAGAGAATGATAGGGCTGGAGTTTCCTATATTTCCTACTATGTCAGTATTATTTAACAATCACCCAATTTATGCCATTCATCAAAGTGATCAAGCGGTAACTGATAAAGTCAGATTGGTGGATAACACTTCGTTTTTCAAGAACTGGATGTATCTGTGATCATGCTGCCAGCAAGCGCTCTTGGCTAGTCTTCAAAATACATCTGACCCCTTTTCCTGCCTTCCACCGTAGAACTGGGGTCCGAGCCGCCATCATCAGTAGCCTCCTAATCAGCCTCTCTACTTCAGGGGTCTTAGCCAGGGGTCCATGAGCTTGAATTGAAATTCAAACAAACATTACTCTTGTGGGGACATGTTGGTGTGGGTGTGATATATTTATTAAATAATGCACAGTAGAGTGTGGACTTAGTAAGGGGTCTGTGGTTTTCACCTGACTGGCAAAGGGGTCCGTGGAACAAAAAAAGGTTAAGAGCCCCTGCCCTACTTCCACCCTTGCTCTGCTACCTTCTGTTTTCCATTTGCAGCAGCCAGAGTAATCCTTCTGAAACAGCACTGTCCAGTAGTTTTCTGTGAGGACGGAAGTGTTCTATCTCTGCGCTCTCCAGTAGTAGCCACTTGCCACGTGTGACTATAGAGCACATGAAGTGCTGCTGAGGAACTGAATTTTTAACTTTATGTAACTTTAATTAATTGAAATTAAAATAACCACATGTGCCCGGTGGCTACTGGACAGTACCATTCTAAAACCCAAGTCATTCATGTTTCTTCTCTCAGAACCCTCCAGTGGCTTACCATTTCACTCAGAACCCAAGCCAGCATTTTCACAGTCCATCTTGTGGTCTCCCCGAAGACATCTTCTGCTTTCCCCTGCATTACCGAGCCCCAGCCACTCTCGTGAGTCCTCAGAAAGAGCAGGTATACCCCACCTCAGGCTCCGCACCTCTGTCCCCCCCAGAGACAAGCAGGAGGTTTGCTCCTCAGGTGCGTCAAGTCTTTGCTAAATGTCTTCTTTTCATAAGGCCTGTTCTGTCTGCCCTCCCTGTGTGTTCAGACAGTGCCGTGCTTCAAGGTAACCGAACGGTGGCCAGTGACACTGATGGGTGTGTAGTACTTCGTTTTTAAACAACTGAATGGATCCGTAGCCAGGCTGTCAGGAAGTGCTCTTGGCCAATATTTCAGAATTCATCTGAATACTTTCTATTTTACCTGTTTAATTTCCATTATTTTCTCCCTCTAGAATAGACGTTACCATAAGGACAGGCGCTGTTCACTGCTACGTCACCAGAGCCCAGAGGAGTATCTGACACATAGTAGATGCTTAGTTAAGTTTTGATGATTCAATGAACATATGAAGATATAGCATCATAAAATATTTTGAATAACCTAGCAAAAGGTCCACTAAGCAAAATGTAATTGAAATTCAAAAAGAAAATTCTGTAAACACAGTGGAGCAGTTTAATCCACAGCAATCTGTCTATGAAAAGTCAAAAAGTGGGAAGTGGGTGTGGCTCAAGTGATTAGGCTCCTGCCTACCACATGGGAGATCCCTGGTTCAGTTCCCCGTGCCTCCTAAAGAAAACAGCAAGCTGGCAACAGGCAGGCATGGCAAGCTGATGCAACATGATCACGCAACAAGAGACACAAGAAGAAAAACACAACGAGAGACATAACAAAGCAGGGAATGGAGGTGGCTCAAACGATTAGATGCCTCCCTCCCATATCAGAGGTCCCCAGTTTGGTGACCGTTGCTCCTAAAGAAACAAGGAAGATGGACAGACATACATAGCTAATGCAAACAACGAGGAGGTGGGGAGAAATAAATAAAATAAATCTTTTTTTTTAAAAAGTCAAAAATTAGGAAAAACAAGTATAGTATTAGAACAATACTATTAAGATGGAATGTGCAAATATATATTTAACTTGGTGGTTTTTAAACACATCATTAACTTTATAAGCAAGTGTACATGAGAATGCAAGGAACTTAAATTTGGCCTTAAAGGAAGACTCAGTAAATTAAAAAAGCCAGGAATTACTCAGTCAAGTTTTTTATTGCAATATGATAAAAAATAAAAATGTAAACAGGAAAAAAATCAATCTCCCGTGAACATTAAAGTATTTTCTCCTGTAATGGGGGACAAACAAGTAAATTATGAATGCAGTTGAAGACTGTTTTAAAAGTAATGAAAAACAAACTTGTGACCTGTTAGAACTTGTAGGATTTGACTGAAGTTTGAACTCAGAGATAAAGTCACACTCTTAAAAGCTTTCATAATGAAAAAGTAAAGGATAAAAGTAATTGAATTATTTAGAATAACAATCCAAAAAGTCATAACAAAATAGGAGGAATAAAATTATAAAGTAAAAGCTGAAATAAATGAACTAGAAAACAGAAAAGCAAAAATTAATGAAGTCGAGAATTGGAGTAGAAGTTAGTAAAACCTGACAAATCAAGAAAAATTTTAAATTAAAAGTTATAACAATTGAAAAAATGACAGTGCTTATAAGAGAGAATGTTAAAAAAAATGTAAGGCCTGACAAATTTTTCAAACATCAATGAAATGGTACAAGAATAAATTGAGACTTTCCTTTTTTTTTTTTTTTTTTTTTGGTCTTTTTGATGTTCTGGAAAGTCTTATGACATGGCATTGCAGTTTTTGAAGGTTTATAAATTTCAAGAATAAATTTTCTAAGCTTGTAGTCTGTGTGTGCCCTCATGTAATAATTCCTTAAACATTCTTTTTCATGCCTTTCTCAATTACCAGTCTCATTAGCCTCACTTAGGAATGCAGGCCTCAAGGTCCTCAGTAGAATGCAGTAAACAGAATAATCTGTTCAGTCCCATTTAAAAGACTGGAGAGTGTTACAAAGTCCCTCAGGCACATCAGAAGGTAAAATTAGAAAAAATCAAATAATTATCTTAAAGGATGCCAAAAATAGGCATCTGATAAAAATAAAATCATTTAATGACTTTCAAAATTGAACAAAAGGAATATATTATGTTGTTACACTTTTCCTTATCTCACAGAAGTTTTTAGATACCTTACAAAAACAATGTGTAAAATAAAATCCAATAATTAATATAAAGGTAGGGTTTTTAAAAAGATAAGTAACCCAACCAGGGAAGAGAAAAGGAATTCCTTTACTTAAGTGTAGCTCAACTGGCAATATCACTCAAAACTGTATAATGTGAAACATTCCCATTAAAATCAAGAGCAAAACAAGATTGTACTCTACCACCATTATTACATTAAATAGTTCTGGTTAATTTTTAAAAAATGAAATTAAAACCAAAGTAAATGGCTATTGGGAAGAGGAAAGGTATTATATTGTCAAATGTATATTCTATGAGAAATTTTAAACTGTGATATTAATAGCACAATAAAATAGCTGAATACAATATGTACATACCAAAATTAATACCATTCCTGTGTTATAACTATAACCAATTAGTAAAATACTAGTAGAAAAATCCCACTCACAATTCTAACATAAAAGCATATAAAATAGAGGACATTGTCCATACCCATTTGTAAAACTTCATTCCTATGTTGTAAAAACTAAAAGTTTTAATTGATAAGTATAGAAGATAATTGAAAACCACAATGTTCGGTATTCACAGTGGGAAGACAGCAGCTCTAGTTTATGGATGTAATGTTATCTTAGTTTCTGCACAGAGAAACAAGGGAACTTAAAGTTCCAATATACATGAAAACAAAGTACAATAATTAAGCAGGGCGCCTAGCTACGAGAGCAGTGGTCTGTGTGGCTGCCATTTAGGAGGCAGATGGAAACGGAAGCCCTTGCCTGAGATCTGTTAAATGGCAGAACCAGGACATAAACCTAAAGCCATCTAATTTCAGAGCTTTTAAATAATGTAAAAGTACAACAGATGAAAGAGAGTGATCAAAAGCAGTCTTTTATATGTAATCAGTAAAAATATGAATATATACCTATGTGTGGATATATATATATGAATATGTATATATGTGTATGTGTGTATACTTAAAGTAGACTCACATTAATTCAGAAGAGAAATAGTTTATATATGGTATGAGACTATCAGGATAGCAATTTGACAGAGAAACCATTTTAGATTTTTATTGAACACAGTTTACAAAGAAATGGTGGTGGTCTAAAGAGTTAAATAAAAATAATAATAAAACCGTGAAAGTCCATACAGAAATAGAATTGAACATATATCTAAATCCTGATAGGGGAGCACTTGTCTAGAATTTGAACAAATGAAATAAATAATAAGGGAACAGACTGATAGATTTAGCTGTATCTTAAGTTAAATTTTGTATGTAAAAAGGTTACCAAAAATTAAAAGTCAACTAGAAAACTGAAAAAAAAAAAACCAACCTTATCAAATAACACATTAAAAATGTGTACCTTTTATATAAAGAACTCATGTAAATCAATAGGAAAACACTGCAAACTCAGTAAATCAGTAGGTAAAAAAGACCAAATCAACCGTAAAATAGAAAATAGAACTTTATAAACAAACTTCTTGAAGGTATTTAACATCCCAAGTAATTAAATAAATGCAAATGTCTTCTGAAAAGCAACTGTTGGCTTTTCTCTATCCAATTAATGAAAATAAACAAACAAACCAAAAAAACCTAAACAGTTTGGCATAATGTGTATCTACTGTAAGTGTTCAGATTTTGGGAGATAACAACTTGACAGTATGAATCAAGTGCCTTAAAATTTTCCTTGCCCTTTGATTTGTGAAAGAGGAAGAGAGGGGAATATTTAGGCAATAGCCTAAATGTCAAGAGTTGGGAAAAGGCCAGGTAAACCTTGATACACTCACTTTGAATATCCTTCAGCCCTGAGTCGCTGTGTTGCTTAGGGGTTCAGAGCATGCCTCGGAGTCAGGGGACCGCTGTTTAAATTCTAGATGTTCTGTTTAGTAGTTAACCCCCCTAAACTTGAATCCATTATTATACTAATTAATAATGGCTGAAAATTTGACTAACCCCTAAGTAGTCGGCTGAGTTCCTGGTATCTGGCTAAGCATAGCTGCCCTCTGGTTCGCACCCCTGACTTACCTCCTTCCTCCCAGAGCAACCAGAAGTCTGCTTTCTCCATCTGCATAGCTTCTGTTTTGAAAGCTTTCTGGGATGTGAGCAATGCAGGGTGCTCAAGGCTAAGGAGTCAAAAGTGTGAAAAGCTGTCAGCGACTCCAGCTATCTGAGCTCCTATGTGAAGGCTAGTATTGGTAGAAGAGGGTAATCTGTTTAATCAGTCTCCAGATTCAATAGAGCCCACTTGAAAGTGGGAAACTCTTTGTTACGTTATTTCATTTAGCTTGTTTTATGTACCATTCTTGCAGGTGAAATAGTTCAAAATTAGTTATAATCAGATAAGTTTTTTTGTTGTTTGTCCGTTGGTTTGTTTTGGTCGTTCTACAACATAATATTGAGCACCATCTGTTTGGAAAGCACTATGTTAAATTATTGGGCCAGTCTTTTATTTAAGAAGCCTGGGTCTGGGGAAGAAAAGAGGAAGAAGAGGAGGAGGCTAGGAATGTCAAGCCTTCCCTTAAAATTAATAGCCTAACTGGAAAGCTGAAGACTATTAGATAAATGCAGTCTATTCTACATATTTCAGCAAAAGTTGAAAATTCATGATTAAGTGTGAAAACAAATGTTTTGTCTGTGGGCTTTGGTTGGACATGTTACCTTAAGCCATTAGGGGGAGGGGGTTTGTCTTTAAATTACATTTTCAAGAACTCCTACTTTGGTCTCTGAAAAAGGACCTGAAACTGATATGCTGGTCTCAGGTGAGTATTTGAAACTCTGTTCATTTCTTAATAGGGTCTAGTACTTAAGAAATAATGTTTATGAAGTATTCTATTTGAGCTGTTAACTGACCTGCACAAAAAATTCCTCTATATAGTATATCTTTTGACTAATTCAGAATCTATTCCTATCTTTTAATCATACCACATAGGAAATTTACCTAAAGGATATAGAAAAGAAATATTTATTTGATTTTTCTCTACATGTTAATTCAAGAAAGTGAAATAATGTGTTGAGAAATTTCAAGCTAGTATCTCTAAATGAGCCAGTACTTTTTGTGACCTATTAACCATGCTTGCTTTCAAATATGACATATTATCTATATTTTACTTTTTATTAAACATCCAAACTAATTAAACACCCTTTTAACTAATTCTGAAAATTTAGTTAAAAGGGTGATAAATTTAAAACTTTATATAATGGTGTGTATTTTTAAAAGGATTATCTCAAATAATTTCATCTCATAGGCATGCACTTTGGCAGATGTTTGCAAATCTTGGTTTAAAACTGATTGAAATATTTTAAGAAAACTGAAATAACGTCAGTGGTAAAATTTATTTTACCGAGTGCAGATGTAAGACATCAAGTTCTCAGACTGATGGCAGAATTAACAAAACACACCATCTGGTTCAATAATTATCTGAAAATATCCATATTCTTGGATTTGCTTTAATACCACTTAGTTCCCAGCTTTATTTTATCTGAGTTTGCACACCAGCCAGACTAGGTTGTACAAAATGGAGACTATTTCCATCTGATCATTTTAAAAAATGTGTGTTTGCATGAATAATGAATCTTTGAATTGTTACTAAACAAGCAAATTATTTGCGTATGTGTCACATCGGTTATCAGGTTTGCACATGTGACAGCTTCAACAGCCGTCAAGTAAAATGCATAGAGCTTGGAACCATATGTTTTTGCTTGACAAAAAGCTAAAACTCAAGATCAATTTTCAATATGGAAAGCACAAATTAACACTTTAAAATGTACCACAATATGTACAACTTGGCAAAATTTGCAGAAATAGCACGTTTCTAGATATTAACTGATATCTTTGGATTCGACCTTAAGGTATTCAATCATTTTGATTAAAAGACTGATTTCTCATAAAACCACAGTCTGTTGGAGGCACAATGCCAATGACATTTGAGCATTCATATATTTTCATAAACTTTGAACAATGTCAGGGAGACACCTCTTCAATCTTGGCCACACAACAGCAGGGTGTTCAGTCTTTCTCGAGCTTGAGACAGAAAATTTGAATATCAGCCCAGGGTCATTAATGTGACGGTTGACCTGGCGTGCGCCGTGGGCGTGCGAGGAGCAGGTCTGTGCCATGCAGGGAGCATTTCACTTTGCACTCTTACCATTCTTCCCCTTCCCTTCCCACCTTGTCCCCACCACCCCTTACCCAAAAGTGTCCATGAAAGGGTCTTGTTTTTGTTTTGTCAAAGCAATTCCTTTGAAGATTTTCTATGGTATGGAGAAAAGAGAATTCATGGCCTCTCCTACCATGGAGCACCACTTGTGGTTTATTGCTCAGGTACTATAATAGTACAGCTGCCCTGATATTTCTTCAGCAGCTTTTTCATCCTCTGAACATAATAATCAGTCATTATGCTTCAGGTATACCCGGTCCCCTTTGGCCTCCGAAATACAGTCTTCGCAAAATTGGATGTTCTTCAAGTACTTGTGTTTTCCAGTGTAGAATGATTATCCTATATGGCAGGGAGATGTGTAAGGTTTTCAATTTGTTGTAAACAACACAGCGTTGAGTGTATTAACATCCACGACAGATAGCATGTCTCTCTCTTCAGAGTGTTGTCTCACCAACAGCTTGGGCAAAAACCAGATGGGCTGTGAGGGGAAGACGAGCAATTCCATCTTGCCCAAACAGAAAACGCGATGACATTCTGTTAAGTGTAAAGAGACAATGAAGGCATATTTTAATAGACTGTAATACATGACAGATGTCTAAAAGTTGTTGCCTAAAGTCCTTTTAATCTTGCTAATCTTCACATCATGTACGTCCCTTAATATTAGAATGAAAAGTATTATCCGTACTCTTAGACAAAAGATATTAAAATACTCGAACCGTTAGTTTCAATTGGCATAATCCCACAGAATTACTGTTTTAAAACAAAATCTCCTGAGTAGTTGATAATAGTCCAAATTTTGGTATTTCTGAATATTATCTACACCCACCCCAACCCCTAAAGAAAATAAAATGAAAGTTTTGCATTGGTAAGGGCAGAAACCATTAGTAGTACTATATCCGGGGAGACGATTATTAATTGTACCCATAAGTCTCATAAAATTTGCTGCTTGAAATCACAAACAAAGGAGTAAGTGGGTTAATCGGGTGCTTTTGCATCTCTTCCAGACTAGTACAGACTGATCCAATGGCCCATTGATCTAAGATACTTTTCAGTGACCGGCAACTCTTACACACCATTGTGAAATAATGGTTCAAGAGGTAGTAGTGCAGTGCGAATACTCTCACTGTCCTGATTTTGTGATAATCAGGGTAGGCCAAATATTTGCTATATTAGAAACCATGCATGTGTCCCCAGACCTAGTTTTTCTCCCTAGGTCTGGCTTTTGGAATGCTGGTGATAAACTAAGCCTGATTTATTATATGACCATCCTGATTGGGAAAAGACTGTAACTTTGGGTATCTTTGGTCAACCTTAAGAGATATAGCAGGGGGCGGATGTGGCTCGGGTGGTTGGGCGTCCGTCTCCCATGTGGAGGGACCTGGGTTCAATCTCTAGGACCTCCCGGTAAAAATAAAGGAAAATATAGAAGGCGCGTGGGCCAGCAGGCTCTGTGCACGGGTGCGCCGCTAGGCCCCGTCTGCAGGTGCTCCACCAGGCCCCACCCACGGGTGAGCCGTCAAGCCCTGTCCACTGGTGTGCATCAGGCTCCACACGTGGGTGCACCTCCAGGCCCCGCGAGCCATGCAGCAAGGTGATGTAACAGGACAGTGACACAAGGGAGAGCCAAGACGAGATGCCCTGAAAAATCAGGAACTAAGGTGGCGCAGGCAGTACGACACCTCTCTCCCACATTGGAGATTCCGTGGATCGAATCCCAGTGAAGACAGGAGGAGAAGGATGAGAAGAGAGGGCAGGAAACAGACACAGAGAATTGCCCAGCGGATGGACACAAAAACAGCAAAAATGGGGGGTGGGGTGGGTGGGGGGAGAATACAAGTAAATAAATAAATAAATCCTTAAAAAAAAAAAAAGAGGTAGTAGTGCAATTCAGCTGTGCTACTTTCCAAATAGCTGCCGTGTTTAATGGTCTTGATCGATTGGCCATATATACCTCTTCAGTGCATATTTTTAGCAGAGGTGATACTGGTGGAAAAAGAAATCTTTTGCCCAAGATGACTGCTTCCACAGGGATTTCTCACTAGTAACCCTGATCAAATGAGCCTACATTGGTTCATTCACTCATTCAACAGGTACTTCTCAAGCGTCTCCTGGGTGTCAAGTGCTGGTGGGGTGCAGGCCTGTGTCAGTAAACCCTGCAGCCTCTGCCCTCTTGGAGCTGACAGTCTAAATATGGATGAGAGTGAAACAGCTGTGCATTGTGGTCAAGGCCATGAGTGCAAGTCAGTGGCCTGCAATGGAGAAGAGCAGCCAGGGATTGGGGGCCTGCACTTTCACTAGGGAAGAACTCACTGAGGAAGAAAGGGAGCAAACTGTTCATGGAGATGTGGGCTGGAAAGCCTTCCAAGCAGAAAGGCCTTCCTAGACAAAGAGCTGCACGGCATTCAAGGAACTGAATGGCCAGTCCCGTGAGGCCAGAACAAAGGAAGAGGAGCGTGGCTCAGGATGAGGAGAGAAGGCCAGGGTCAAGGCCTCCTAGCATTAGGGGGATTCCAGGATCACATTTTAATTTTAAGAATATGTCTTTTTTCCTTTATGGAAAGATTGAGGGGACCAAGCATAGACTTGAGGAGGATTATTAAAGACAGTTGCAGGAATTAAAATGAGAAAGATAAAAGTGGTCTGGACTCTGATTGCAGTATGGGAGATAGAGAAAAGAGGGAGGATTCCAGATCCCTTTTGGAGTTGGAACTGATGGAACTTCTTAGTGGCTAGGTGAGGACAGGTGAGTCATGTCCAGCTTGAATAACGGGGCGAGCAGCGAGACTGTTGGATCTTCTTCTGACCCTGGGCGGACAGCAGAGGCAGGAGGAGAGCATCCAGGGAGAGTGTGGGGAGAGACCGGAGAGGGCCTAGAGTCGACCCCTGAGGAACCAAAACCAGAAGGTTCAAGGTCAGATAGAAGGGAGCGGGTCAGCAGAGGGGGCCAAGAAGGAGGGGGCAGTAAAGGAGGAGGAAGACAAAGAGGGAGCAGCATGGACGAAGTGTAGAGCGGTGGTTCCAAGGAGAGAGAAAGCCTCGGCTGCAGCGGACACTTGTGGAGGATACCTGCCCTTGGCATGGCTCTCCTTCTAACACCTCCCACCGCTTCCTGCTGCAAGGCCCACACCTGGGCATTGTGGTGATGGACTTGGAGCAGTTACTCATTCAGCCATTTTTATCATGTTTACAAAATACTTAGCATTTGTCAGACTGCACTTTTCTAGTCCTTCCCCCAAAATTCTAGGGTGGGGCCCACAACATGCCATTTTACCCGAATTTTTAAAAAGTGACTCTGATACACTTGGTCCGTAAACCTCACTTTAAGCAACTCTAAACTACAGTGTGCAGGAAACTACTAGGGACCAAGATATAAAGACAAAATGTGATCCTTATCCTGAGGAAGCTGATTGTTCCCATAGGAAAAAAAGTGTCCAAAGCTCAGAGGTGGGCACTGAAGAGGCGCAGACTGCACGCCTTTGAGAATTTGTTCTTGGGTTTCACCTGTCCAGATGATCAGTTAGAGCTTCACATTGTAGACATCCCAATAGGCAAAATGCAGAGAGCTCCATCTACGGTGGCAATGTGTTAATTGTGGAAGTGCGTTCAGATGTGTCATGAGCAGCTGCCTTTGCCTGATAGACTTTGCTTCCAAGTCAGAAAGTGTGTTTTGGTGGAATAGCTGGAAGTCTGCATCAGGATGCCCTGCCACAGAAATTTATCATGTAGTTTGTCCCTGCTGTTTCATTTTCAGGTGTCTTTGTCATAGCTGCTAATAGAATTAGCACAGCTAACGTCTTAAAAATCAGAGTAAAGACTGGCCCCTTGTTTCTAAGTGCACCGTTAGTGTGACTCATGAAATCCGTTGCTCACATTTTATTCTTGCCATGCACTCCTGCTTTGCCCAGACGTGCGTGCACACACATATGTGAGTAAGGTGAAGGAAAGTTTGGAAGACGCTTTCTTTAGACTTTTGCCCTTCAAAGCTAACACTCCTGAAACAGTATGTTCAGACACTAAATTCGTTGTAAATGTTTCATACGGCCCGGTTAACTTCTTTTTAAATTAACCCAAGAGCAGTGGCATGTCCAGTTCAGTCACAGAGGTCGTAAGTTGTCAGTGCCCATATTATTATCCTTATAGATATGTTCCCTGCTCTCCACCCAGGAAGTGCGGTCAGCTTATCACCGTTCGGCAGGGCTGAATGTGTGTTCCTTCTCCCTGCACAGATGTTATGCCATGCTGGACAGTATGGACAAACACGCCCACCATCTTAACCCAGGCCAGCATGTGTGTGTGCGCCTTCCGGGCCTCTCCCACACTCCCTCACACGTGCGTGCAAATGCACAGACGCACACAAGGCCCTCGTTCCTGCAGCATGCCCGCGCTCCGTGCCTGGGCGTGTCCGTTTCAGCATGTATTTCCTTACCTGCTTCTGTGGCTCGTTGCATTTCTGTGCAAACTCTTGTTAGCATGGATGCATTTTAGTGAACAAATACATTAATTGTCATATAGCTACAATTGTAGTAACTAGAAATAGCTTCACAATCCAAGTGCATGATAATATATAAAAGTTCATGATAAATATTTGCAAAAAAGTCTGCTTCCTTGGAGAAACAATAAGACCATGAGCATGATGGCGGTGAATATGTATCTAAGAGTCACAATGTAAATGTAATCAAATGGCAACAATGAAATGAAATAGTACAAAGTTTCTAATAGATTATTACTATGTCATGTTAAGAGTTAATTTAAAAAAAAAAAAAAGTGTTCCTGGGAGGAAGGTTAATTTTGAAAGTCACGTGAACTCTTTGGAGGGGAAGGTGGTCCATAGACTCTCAAAAGAAAATTTGATCTGAACATATGATTATGCCAAGTTCATTCGTATATTTGAATGGTGAATTTTTAGGTTGGCAATAAAAAACTTTTTTCCATGGACTTTACTGGATTTAATAGCTGCCAGCAACCACAATCAGAACTATACATTAGATTTCACTTCTGTCAGTTGAAAGTACTATATGTTATTATTATACATTATTATCTAAAGGATTGAGGTATCGCCACAAATCACATTGTAGATTAAATTAAGGCTTTCACAAATTCTGTCTGAAATATAATTGGGAATTATCTATGTAATTTGGGTTGCTTTCAACCCCCTGAATTATTGGAAATATGAATTGTTAGTATGGCATTTATAATAGATGCCACAATTCCTCTGATTTCTGTCACCTGGTAGATATTGCAGAGGAAGTGCTTTAGAGAAGAGTCAATTTAGCTAACCCTCCTTTAGCCACGTCCTGGTGGCCAGGCGGCAGGTACCAGGTGCTGCAGGTATTTACCTGTGTATGTTGCAGCCTCTGCCCTCAGGAAGCGCACCTCGTGGAGCAGCACTTCCTCACCTCCTCTTGGCAGAGCCCCCGGGGTCCTCGGCCGCCCTGCTGCCCCTGGCTCTGTCCCCATCTCTCAGCACGGAAGCTTGCCAGCCTAGTCAGACTGCAGGAGTGGGGGCCCTCTGCTCCAAGCCCACGAGGCCACAGTGACTTGTGTGCTGTTCAGCGATTGCCATTGCTAACAAGTCCTCATTAATTCAAGGTCAGTTTAACCTTGTCGACCATGGGTTTGCTGACCTGAAAGATGTCAGTCTCCCATGCAAATAGCAGTTTCCTTTCTCGCATGGCCTGTGCACGTGTGAGGACAACTGTTGAGCTTGCACACACCCGTCAGGGGCCAGCCTGAGCCTATTTGTGGAGGAAGTTCAGCTTTCTTTGACGTTAGTTAGTATAATGGTTGTCGTTTAGAAAACAGCATTCAGTAACGTGAAAAATAGCATTGTATTAAAGAGATACGCAGCGAGGGAATATCAGCGTATTCCAATAGTATTTTTCTGTTCTTTTGTTTACCTGATTTTTACATGAACTGATCTTGTAATGGCTGTGCACATTTTTCCCTTCTTTATCTATTTCCCCTAAAATGGATCCTTTTTTTTTTTTTTTTTTAAGACACTGATGGTCTTTAGAGTGTGGAGAAAATTGATCAAAATATTAATCAGACTCTTGCTTTGCTGGTTTGCGTTAGAAAGATGGAGTGCTGGTCTTTCACAGCACCGAGAGCCTGCATGTGTACTAAGATGCCATTATTGACACAACAGTAGTTTTCGGCAGTTGCTAATTATTGGCATAATTAAACATTTATCAAGAAACAAGTATTTATCATTCATTAAACTTTCATTAAAAATCCATCTTAGTACAGGGTAGACTAACCAGTGGTTTTCAAGTAATAACTTCTTAACTTCTGGTAAGAATATAGGAAATTTTTGTAATAACCAAAGTTGTACACAAGGAATTTTGGCAAATATAAGATTTCCGATTCCTATAATGGTATTAAGTATTTTTGAAGACTTGGACCCATGGCAAGAAAGTACTTGGCAATATTCCTAAGGGTTTGCAGCATTTGGCACTTTATAGCAGCCTATCTAGGAAAACATGTTACTCTTGGCAAAGAAAAGGTACTGGTAAGTAAACTCTGTAACTGCATTTACATAATCTCAATTCCCTAAAACATGAAGTGTTTACATATTTTAGTCAGTGAAATTTTCTCTGGGAAATAGAGGCCAGAATAGGAGTAGATTCCAGAGAAATCATACTCCAAATGCCTGGTTTTGAAAGTTCCGACCAGACTGTGCCCCCACCCCCAGCAGGCCATAGCCCACCCTGAGAGCGCTGCGAAGGCTGTCTGATCAAATGAGGGCTGCATTACACCACACTGTGCATCCCTTCATGCACCACCAGACTGCAGCCCGGGCTTTAGGTTCAGATTTAGGGAACTGCTTAGATAACATACTCGTTTCCCAGGACTGGCAATCACGAACTAGGTAGTATAGAAGCTGACATATTATTAAATTAAATCTGGTGGATGCTCTCAGCTCCTTTATTCTAATTTAAGTTATTTGTCCTTATATAACTGCACACTATTACCCCCTCTCCAGTCTGATTCTGCACAGAACCGTTGAATGATATCATGCTTTTGTTTTGTCCAAACGTTGGACTCTTATCCCCAGTGAACTTTTTAGTCTTCTGACCTTCCTCCTCTCTGGACATTAAGGTAGGTGGTACAGTGTACCCAGGCGGATGGTTTGGACCTACCTACACCATCATGGTTTCACCTCAGAGCACTAATTGGAAAGCTTATTATACATTTAGAATGCTGTGTGTCATCGTTGAGCCTCGATACACGGGATAAAACAGACTGGGTAATTACAATTGCTCAGAAAGCTGCTCCTCATATGTGCTAGTGCTTCAAATCTTACTCTACATTCAGCAACTTTGTTTTTGTTTTCTCCTGGGCAAAAAATTTACTATATCAGTGTTTTATGTCACAAGAATGAATTGAATTTGTACCCTTTAGTGCAAACAACAATAGAGTGGTAACCTGGTGGAAAACAAATAGACACCCTGTCCCTTTTGGGGATTCAGAGAGGTTCAGAAAGATGGGGCTGATGGTAGAGAGGTGGCAGATAAAAAGAGGCCAAAGCAGTAAAGAATGCCGTGGTCATTTATTTCCATGCCGTCTTCAGTGTTTGCTGAACCAAGGTGCAGAGTAATGATTCAGACAAATGACGTTAATCATAATAGCTGGCCCTTTGGCAAAAATGAAATACCTAGCATTGCAGCAGGAGACCTAATCAGATTCTCCAAAACTTGCTTCAGAAGGAAGTTTTTCTGTCAATGGCTTCCCATGGGATATATCATCTTTAAAAGAAACAGAGTGATAAGAAATTGTGCCCTCTTCCCTTCTTTCCCTGACCCCCTTAGAGATAAGCACATTAAACTTTATGATTAATATCTATAGTGAGACTGTATTATTTCTATATTTTCTTCATATTTATCTAATGTGATAAGATGACAAGAGCCATAATGACAAGTCAGGTCATATTTTTCATAATCCTGATAATCAGAGTTTATCTCTACTTATTTGGAAACTATTTTCAATAGCCCCAGGCACCATGAAAGCAATGTGTCCGTGTTCTGGGAGTCTCTGTGAAAGTGTATATAGATCTGTTCAGAGGATGATTAACCATTAGGCATATTCTAAGTTTATTTTGCAAGTGTCTCTGCAAGGTGTGTATTTAATGTCCTTCTTGATCTTTAATATATGTTGAAAGCTAGTAAAATAATTTTGTTTGCCTTTGTGTTGGATTTTTATGCATGTTTTAAAAATTAGAATAATCCATGGAATGTATTAGACAGTTCTTTTTTATGGATATAATTTCATTAACAACAAAACCAAACTTCATCTTGTTCTAAATACTTTCAAAAGTATTAATTAGGTAATTTTGTCATCACTTTATCCCACATTTTTTGGTGCCTAGCTATTTGGAGCATAATGCTGTTGTGTAGAAAGGGAGACAATTTAGAGACACAGTTATGCATCATCTCCAGGGGAAAATAATGTTGGCATGAGGGAGGTTAATGTACACATTTTAGATTCTTTGCCTGATTTGATGTTTTCTTCTTCATAACTCTAGGTAAACAGTTTGTGCTACCATTTAATGCACAGGTTAAATGTAGTTGCAGGCTATTATACATCAATAAAGTAAGTAATATTCAGCCATGGAAGAAAGATGGAAGCTTTTCACTTGTAGCCTATTGGACATTTCATTTGTCATCTAGTACAGCTCCACAAAAATTAGTTGTAGCAGCCTTCATGTAATTTATAGCTTAGCACCATGAAATCAGGCAATGAGTCGCACCATTTTGGCTGATTAGTGTACAAGTGCTTGTCTCCCCACCCTCACCCCAATGACAAATTTGGTAAAAATCAGTGCTAGTCATTCACAGCTTTGTCTTGGATACTCTGTTGTTGCCCAGTTCAACCAAACAGTTTCAGCAATTATCTTCTTGATAATTTCAAACAGCTTATTTTAACAATGATCAAAAAAGCAGATATGTTATATAAGGAAGTGATATCTCACATTCTCCCACCATGTCGTTACACTAGTTCTCCCCCTCAAATCAGGAAACAAAGCAGAGCATTGTGGCAGATGGGGCGAATAAATACCAATCAATCGCACCTCAGACCCTGGCGAATTTATTACCAATCAAATCCAATAAATAGAATGCAGTAGACATTTATTTTTATCTGGCAGCCAGCAAGCCTGGATTACTTTTTGTAAAAGTAAGAAACTTCTGTGCACAAGAAGTTGTGACTATATGTACTTCACCTAAAGCTACCGTACCTTATAACCAGATGGCTTGTCCCCTGGCCTCTGGGATACATTACAAATGCCAGTTCTTGACTTTGGAGAATTCTGTTAGCTAAAATATCTTGGAATAGGTATCGCAGTAGAATAGGATCTATAGATATTAGTGTCGAGGGGAATAATTGTATTGCTTGTCCTTTCTCCTGGGTTTCTCCTGGGTTATTGCATGGCTTATACAAAGATTGGGATGAGTTTGTAGAAAGCAAAGAGACTAGAGGTGGCAGGAATGGGTGAGGGTAGGGAAGTGACAATGTGCAGAAATATAAGACTTTTGCTGTTGCCAACAACAAAAAAATGTCTAGCCTTTTTTTCCCAGAGCAGAAGCATGCATAAAAGTTCCTGACATAATCATTATAGGCATCTCCCACTATGTAAGGCAGAGACGAAACAGAAGATACCTAATGCCAAAGTGACATGGACAGTTCTAAAAGCCGATTCTAAGTTTTAGCAGGAGCTTATCAGTCTTTACAGATGCATTACAGTGGTGATGAGAAAACTGTAATTCTTTTATTGCATTTTCTCTTTGATTTATGTAAAAGAAAACTGTTGATGGGGAAAAAAAAATCTATGGTAATGGGGGAGGAGGTGATGGCACTCAGCTGCATCTGACTTACATTCAGCCTTTATTGTTTCTCAGGGTAGGATTTGTACCATTTGTTGTTGAAATGACATACCTGAATGAATCAGATCTACCTCATTCACACCCAAGATGAGGAAAATGATTTATTATCTGTCCCTTGAATTTCTCTGAGCATTCTGTCTAAACTTTAAAAGAGGATTACATTTGCGATTAAATCTTAACAAATGTTGTTTTAACTAGACTGCAATATATGTTATTGACAACAAGCGACTTTTCTTCTCAAAATAACATTGGTGCTTAGGCATGCAATTTACAAAAATGACAAGAAAGGGTGGTACTTTTCCCAAGGTGAATGTGAGTTGACTGATTAGCTGGTATTTTAACTTAGATTCTTGCAAATTACAGACATAAGAAACCCTGCAATTTATATGTACTTTCGAAGTGAAAGCTTTAATCCCATGATTCATGAAAGTAAAGTGGTAATAATTTAAGCACCATATTTGATGCATCCCTCAGAGTTGTCAGCTGATACCAGAAGCATTTCCACCACTGGGGCTGCTGCCTTGGGCCCCTAACTGCTTCTTAGGAAGGAAGAGGGAATTGCTTATGTAACTACCCGGATTGTCTTTGGCAACGTCGAGCCAAGGCATCAATCAGTCCATCTGGGTAAAATCACAAGCTGACTCCGATATTGCTAAATATTTATACTGTCAAATACACACAGACATCCAGATGAAAAGAGGCATTCATTAGGAATTCTCCAGCTTGTCAGTTTAAAGATGTAGATTAGAGCAAAACCTCCCACTATGGTACTGAGTGCTCAAGAAAAGTCTATATTTAGCCATTCTGAGCAATAAATATCATCATATTGCCTCATTTAGGTAAATAGAGAATAAATATTGTCAAGATGATCCCGAGATAATGTAAACAGATCCCTGTTCTGAGCTGTGGTGCAGGGTGGATTCCAGGACATCGATGTGCCGATGATACTCCTGGGTTTAACCCTTTTCTTAATCACGCATCCTCCCCTTTTTAGTAACAAAGACTGGGCTGATGACAGATGAGGGGGGAAAGATGAAGAAAAAAAATCTCACTACAAAGGTGATTTCAAGTTACGTAAATTAGAGCACTAATTAGTGCTTGTGCTGCAGGATTGGCTTGATAGTTCCCAAAGCTGCTCCTGCAAATAAAGGTATCTGTGGCACGCTGAAGTTCACTGCCGAGCTCGACATTGCTAATGAAGCCCATCCATCTCAGGAGCGTTGCAGCTCAAAGTCAAGGCGTTCTCTGACAGTACACCAACTTAGTACTCATGCTGGAATTTCCTTTCCAGCACCTTTCTCTGAGATCAGGTTTTTCACATGGTGAGACTTTGCTATGAAAGACTGAAATCCGTTCCTTGTCACCGCCCAGTTTCTGAGCTCAAGCCCCGGCGAGTGCCGGCCACCGACGGGGAGGCAGAGGTGGGCTCTGCCTAAGCAGGGGACGGGCCCTGGCAGGGCTCGTGCCGACTGTGCTTCCCCGGTAATGGGGAATCTAAGGAGTTCTCCTCAATGGGAATTTTAACTTATGTCAGAGTTTGAGTTAATTACACAGGATGATTTTTTGAGATTAATAATTAACATCTCTCTTTATAACTAAATATCCATAATTAATCAGCAAATCATAACGTGAAGACTAATTAACTTCAACTCAAATCTTAACAGAAAATCCATATTACTAGCCAGCGTCATTAATTACTAGAATAATCAAAGTTATCCCTTCTGGGATAAAGCATAAAGCTTTGTGGGTTTATCAGCTAAGCTATTAGCACAGAAAAATATCCAAAGTAACTTCAAATGGCATTACAGATTACTAAATTATTAGATTCTTCAAACAAGTTTTCATTTGCCATGCATCCCAGGATCAGTAGGCTGCTCCTGGCATCTGCATGGGCATGGAGCACAGCAGGAGTCTCAGGAGCAGAGTGTCTGGCTTTTTTTCCACAGGAGGCTTATGCGGTGATTTCTCAGTGGTAATGTAGTGCTCTGTCTTTAAAACCACACAACTCCCCTTTGTGTGTCTTCCTCCGGTTCCCAGAATGCTAGTTAGCGACTTTAAAACTGATTAGTCACGGGCCGAAACACACACCTGACATTGTTCATAAAAGGAAATTCTTTTCTGTAATAAAATACTTGAAATGGTAGCTCTATCAATTATCACGTGTTAAAGAGCATCGACACAGGTACTGTGTGAAAGGGAAAAGTACTTTGAAAGAGGAAGAATCTAACGTGGGCTTCAAGGCAGGAAATACGATGGCACCATTGTTAAAAACTGAAAAGTGTCTTTTCATTTCATTTTTTTCTTTAGAAGTTTAACAGTTAAAAGTGTATTTAAAATCCATGTTTCAATGATCGTACCATCTAATCTTCCAAGTCACATACCAAATACTGTTCTTTTGTGTGGCAGCTGTAAAAATCCTAAGCAATTTTTACTGTCAAGAAAACTCTGAATAAATAGGGGCTGTTAACTTCGGCAGATATCTGAGGTTATTTGGTGGCAATCAAGAACTCAGCACTTCAGCTAATGGGTTATGATCAGAAACTGTTTCTAATAGCCAGCTAGACGGATCTGAATATGAAGATTTCTATAATTTTGTTGTCAGCTTGTGATGTACTCTAGTGCTAATTATTTGGAACAATTATGTTTTCCTAATAACAAAAGAAGAAGCAGTGAATTAAGCAGGCTTACCTTCAGATCTTTAGATAACAGTTTAAATGCACTTGCCATTAAGAAATAGCATTTCTTTCTCCTTTACGGAGCCCTAATTATTTAAGATGCTTGTCTTTTAAAATCTACCTCTTCCACTTCTTTTAAACCTGTTCCATGTGTCAGTTTACACTGATGGCTTCAGTAACTAGTATTTTCTCAGCCTTAGGTTTATGCCTGTACCTCCCATAGACTGCTTACTTCATTTAGTTATTCAAAAACCATAATTAGTGCAGTAATTAACGTGTGGCTCCTTCAAAGGAAGACTGTTCGGATCCTGGGACGTCCCTCATCATTCTTACTGACGGGTGGGTGATAAAGAGACTGAGCTTGATGTGACAGCAGGACTGGTGTTCTCGCACATTCCCTGTGCTGCAGGGAACTCCAGACAGGACCTTAGTCCACAGAGCCCTTCCTTTTGAGAAGAGGCATTATCCACACTGTTTCTATAATTCAGCTAGGCGTTAGCCTGCATTTGCAGCTGTCAAATCATTTGTTTTAAAATGGTTTTTTTTATACCTTATGAATACTTGAAAGTTTTGAGTTCTACACATTATCTCTTAACCAATTTCCAAACAGTGGTGCCAAGTTTTCACTTTTCTGTAATCCATTACAGAGAGTCTTTCTTGACAATTGATTTCTGGCATTTGATGGTAATAGGAGTTGATTGATGCAGGGTGCAGTTTCAAAATTATAGTCATAAAGAAAAGGTTCGATTTCAAACATTTCCCCAGAGAAATTTTTTGGTTAAATTTCCATTTCCTCATAAGCTGAATCTGTTGTTTTCAAGCCCTGGTAAATGAATTGTATACAATTCAGCGTGCCTAGGCGTGACATGAAGAGAAGCCCGCACTGGCTCCCTGTGTGTGCAGCTCTCGTGGTGGCCTCTTCTCTGTGCTTATTTCAGTCGGAACATTTGGCCTTGAGCTTCCAATAAATAGCCGCCCTTTTCCCACACAGTGGTGTTCATTGGCATCTGGTCTCAAAATTCCATACTGTGTTTTGTCCCTCAGGTTGCTCGGGTGAGCTGGGGTGAAGCGGCCGTAGGGGGGTCTTTGAGAAAGTCCTATGGGTGCGGTCCCATCGGGCTTCCTTCCCAGGCTGAAGTGGGAGTAGGAGCACGTGTGGGTCGTTGGTAGAGAACAGTCAAGTAAAGAGAACCTTGTTTAGACTACGTGACTGTGGGTTGGTTTCCCTTTTAGTGTGTTAGAGAAAGATCCTGGGTCTTAATCTGTATTCAAAATGGAGTAGAGAGTTATGTCTTACTTTACACCTTAGCAGTTGGAGTTACATCTTTATATGCATATGGTGAACCAATCAGTTTAAACATGGTTTCTTTTATCTATCTTTTTATCTTTCATCTCTTGTCAATTGTTCTGAGTTTACAGGACATCTTTACATATTATCTTAGTTGCTAGTATCACATTGACTACTTGGTTTCAACTCCAGAATTACCAAGGCCATTGGGTTTTATGAACTCAATAACTGTAATTGAGTATGTGTATCTAATAGTCTGCAAATAGACCTTCTTTGCCAATAAGAACACAAAGTTGCTCTACTGTGTAACTCTTCCCAAAACACACACAATTTAACCTATATTGATGTTGCTACAATTAACTGTAAATTCAGTAAATTTTTAGCACTTTTTATGATACTCAGATTTCTAAACACCATTCCAGTTTCTGAAAAGCAGCTTTGAAAAGTGCCGTGGTTTAGCATGTGCAAAATATTAAGCCTCAAATGTGATGCCACCAGGCATTGCCACTAACGTTATGCCCTACTCATGATGAAGGGTTTTGTTGCAAAAGCTCTCATTACTTCAGAAGGAAGCGGTTCTGGAGGGAACAAGGAGCAGAGTGTCCCCATACATCAACCTGTACTGCTGGGCAAGAGTGGGCCGACCTTGTTCCCGACGCTTCAGACACCCTGTGGGGTCGTCAGTGTCCCATTCTGTAGACGTGGAGACTGACGCCGAGAGGGGCTGGCGTTGCCCCGGCACACAGAGCAGAGGTTTTCATCTAGATCTGCTCGAATCTTGGAAGTCTGCTTAAAATCCCACTATTAAGGAAAGGAGAGCATTGTTGACATACAAGCCTTGCTGTATTCACAGGAGAGTGTCAGAATTATTACAAAAGAGAAGACATTCATGACCATAGGAGAAACTGCGAGGACTTTTTTTCCCTCTTCTTCAGCCATAGAAGTTCATGCTTTGTGCTTGCATGTATGCATGCACACGTGCTCTTTCTCTCTCCCTCTCTCTTTCTCTCTTTCACCTCTCTTGCTCATGTGTGCTTTTTCTCTCGTACATGGACACTCACGCACACACACAAACAATCCATCTAAACAAGCAAATATAAATAGCTTGAAATTATTCCATGGCCAAGAGATCTCCCAGGTCTAGTGAGGAAATACCATGGGTCTCTCACATGTGACTTGTAGCGGAGCACACACACAAAATAAATAAAATGTAGGCAGAAAGCAAATATTCAGCTCCAGTGCAACTGAAAGATAAATGCTTTTTTAAATGTTAAGTGACTGCAATTACGGACGTCTAGTGGACAATCAGCATCCCCATTTTTATATAAAGCCACATTCATTTAAGAAATGGTCTCCTTAATTAAATAGAGTGTCGCAGATATTCACAAATGTCAATACAAATAGCAGTGAGAATCTCCCATTGTCACCCATAGACATAATATTAAGCGTAGCCTAATAAAAGTCCATCTTCAGATAATTTGCATTTTTTTCTTTTCAGATATCTAACTTTAGTACATTTGACTTCTTAGAATTTTTTTTGCCCCTTGAATTAGCCTTGCTTATTTTTGTATCATCAATAAAAATGAAACATTGAAGTAAATAATTATTCAGCCTAATGGATTTTGAAGCTACTAGACATCAGAAAATTATATGACCCACAGGGTTTAAGGTTTGCATTGTCATTAGAAAATAAATATTATGACACTGGACCAATCAGGTTGTTTACAGATGCATAAAGTAAGTCATTGAGTTGATGTCAGTATCTAGAGACCAAGAAAGGGAAGCCATAGGATGCTGGAACTGCAGAGCCCTTCAGGGTGGGGTGGCCCCTGCTCTCCGAGCATCCGCACCCGGGCACGCTCAGGAGCTTCCATGACAGGGAACTCGGTGTTTATATGCAATGCCTTCTTGGTCTGTTTCTTTGGGGGAGGTTCATTGAGAGTCAGTTTACAAACAGTGAACATCATCCTTTCTCGGTTTGCAGTTGGATTAGTTTTGACAAGCATGTTACAGAACATCTCCGTCTCCCCTAAAAGTCCCCTTGCACCCCTTGGCCGTCCCTTTGGTTTTGTCTTTTTCAGAATGCCACATAAATGGAGTTGAACAGTATGTGGTTTTATGTATCTGTATTATTTCATTTGGTAAAATGCTTGAGATTCTTCGCTGTTGTGGCATGTAACGTAGCTTGCCCCCTTTTATTACTGAGTAGCGTTCCACTGTACAGATGCCCAGCCATTTGTTTATCCTTTCTCCTCTTGGTGGACATTTGGGTTATTTCCAGCTGGCTTCGGGGAGCCAGCTGATTTGATCATCAATAACAAAATGTTTTAAATTGCTAAACTGCTAGGTTTATTTTGGCTACTTAGAGCTTCTGAGCAATTATGAATTATTTTAATCTCTGGTTTCTATGTTAAGCTTCTGTTAAAAAAAAAAAAAGTAGGGAGAGGAGTATGCAAATGTAGTCAGCAAAGATTTTGAACTTAGGACCAAAATATAAAACCCTACTGAAAGTATCTGGCAAATGAGAGCATTAGAGCTTTTCCATGAAATTTTCTTAATATATGGAACTGGTATTAGATCAAGTAAACCCCCTCCTTTCCCCTTTTTAAGAAATATGTGGTACTATTCAGTGAAAAAAAAAAAAAAAAAAGCCTTGGCCGTTGAACAAGTACACAAATTAACTTGTTTACATAAAGTGTCATGAAAGGGTTTTTTAAATAGAGACAAGGCCTTTAGACCTAGATTCCCTTGACAGATCTTCTACATTGAACTAGAAGATTCCATATTATTTACGGATTTGATTTCCTTAAGCATTCTTCATACCAATACAGTTTGCTTGGTTTAGTCTTTACTTTTGCTCTAGTTCTGTAAACAACCATTGATCAGCTTTCCGGTCATAAACTACATCTAAGTTAGAATAGCCCTGTTCCATTATCATTTATAAGGCCCTTTTCTAAAACTGGTCAACTGTTAGTGATAATGAGATTTTCATTAATATCTTTAAGGCAAGTGGTGTGAAGTAAAAATATTAATTGTATTTAGTCATATAAATATCATATTAATATGCAAACGTGACTAAATCTATCACTTTATTGTTCCTTGTATGTTGATTTTTAAAATTTCTTGCATTCTGCTAAAGATCACCATGTAGCTAATGTTTTGGGCTTGGACTAAAGATTTCTTTCTTATCAGCATTCTTCTGGGTATTTGCTCCAGTTACCCACCACTACACTCAGTGTAAACATGCTGGTGCAAATTCTGTAATAGCAAAGAATTTCTTCTAGGACATCATTACAGAGTAAAAGAATGCCGTGTCAGCACTGTGTGTCTGAATGAGCCATGAGATTTTTTCAGCTTGATTAGGAAAAAAGTCTGTGTGTGTGTGTGTGTGTGTGTATAAATTGTGCAGGTATGATCATCTTTACCTGAAAGTTTGTGGTAGAACTGTATGTCTCCCTGGAAATAAAAGGTATTCATTTGAACTAAAATCCATGTTAATAACTGAACCATTCAATTTACATTGTTTTCATAAAATTATAAGCACTTAAAATTTATCAGAATGTTTAAGTCTTTCTATGAGGTATTCAGCTAAACAACTGGCAAGTTATCGGCTTCCTGCGCTTAGTCTTTTTGCCTGCAAACAGTGGAAATGGGGCTGAAGTTTCATGAAAATGAAACATGAAGCATGCCAGGCCCATCTGTGCCAGCCTTATAAAACAAAGGCACCCAATTTTATCATCATTGTCTTTTGTTCTGCGTAGTAGTGCTATTCATGTGACTGTTTTATGAATGCCAGAGTCTGGGAGCATCGATTGATCCACCACTTTCTTTGCTGCTCTGTTTGTTCTCTGCCATAATACTTGTCACCCCTGCACCCTGTTCCTTTTAAGAAAGGGGAACTTTATTGTTGAGGATCTTGAGTAATTTTATAGGGATGGGTGCTGAAAGACCAAAGGGACTTGGTTTTGGATTGCAGATCCAACGTGAGTTGCGGTGGAGTAAAGTGAATATGCTTTAAAGCAGAAGAAGCAAAGCTACTACTTGTGGAAGTCCTAGAATCCTGAAACCTGTTATTTAATTATATTGATGTCAGTTTTCATTACCTTCATGAATGGTAGGTATTTCCCATCTTAGTGCACAGTATTTGCATGTGAAGAACCAACCAGTTCAAACATGGTTTCTTTTACTCCTTCTGCATTTCCATTCTGATTATCAGAAGTAATTCTATTTGAAATCTTGCTGGGCCAAATATGGTAAGTGTAATTCCATTCTAGCTGTAATGCTACAGTCATTCCATTAATTTCCAAATCTAAGTAACACAAATCAACTACTATATTGTAGAGGTGGAGATATGTTAGATCTATAAGAAAATCTGTTTATTATTCATATTCTAACAAGAAGAGATTGGCGGTGCCCTCTCATCTTTAAAAGATAACAATATGGAGCCATTCCACGGGTGTTATTTTCTATAGACTCAGCAGTGATCGTGATCTGGTTGCTGAGCCCTTCCTAGTCATAGAATTCCACAGCTAGGACAAACCTTAGAGATACCTAATCCACGGGTTTTAAACTAAATGCTATGGGTCTCTGCATCCATTTAGGCAGCACTGCTTCACTTTTAATGTTTTATATTTGGGGGTTCCAGGAGGAGATTTTGGTAGTTCTGGTACTTAGCAGTTCAGTCCCTCACTAGCCCAAGGCCCGTTACCAGTCAGGAGGCTGAACTAGTGCCCAGCACTGGCAGTCCACGCTGGGGAGCCCTGACCTGGCCGGGCCAAGCCTCAGGTCTGCTCGTGTGCAGAAGCAGCAGTGTCTGCTTTTACTTAGCCCTGGAATGGCTTTTCCAGAAAATCTGTGTGTTAACTTTCTCCCTTGATTTTTTTTTTTTTTTTTTTTTTTGTCACAGTGTCTAATTTAAGGCTGCTAAGAAACCTTTCTGTCTTTAAGTACACATTTTGTAGGTAGGTTAGAGCTGCAAGTCCCAAATGCCCCTTGTCCTTTTTCCATCAATATAATCCAGTCTGAGTTTGGGCCAAGTCATGGCAGTTTCATTGTAGGTTGAAAAGTATATCTGGGAAAAGGAATGAAACCTGCTTTTTTATTAATAAAGCTGTATCCAAAATCCAAGGTAATTTTGAATCTATCCATTAGACTATTTAGGATTGATTATATGTATAAATTTTAAAGTAGGACAATAAAACCAAAATTTGAATACTAAAAGTATGCTTTTAAAAAGAACCAATCTCAGTGGGTTGGGGCCAACTCAGGTATATTTTCAGGGTTTTTGTTTGTTTGTTTGCTTGCTTGCTTTTTTACATGTGTGTAAAGAAAACTTTTTATGCAAAGTTGATCTGTGGTGGTTTAACTACTAACAGGAAAATGTCAAACACAGGAGCAGAAAAACAAGTAGTGTTTATTTTAGCCAATAAGAGTTAACCAGGGAAGCGGCTGTGGCTCAATCGATGGGGCTCCCGTTTACCATATGGGAGGCCCCGGGTTCGGTTCCCGGGGCCTCCTGGTGAAGGCAAGCCACCTCGGACGGCGCGGTGAGCTGACATGGCAGGACAGCGCAACAGGGGGAGGCGGCAGACACAGAGAAACGCACAGCAGATGGACACGGCGAGCACAAGCAGCAAGGGGGGGATAAATAAATAAATAAAATAAAATCTTTAAAAAAAAAAAAAAAGAGTTAACCAGTAAAAAGGAGGCCTAGAAAGCAGAAGTTACTCAAAACACTGGAAAAGAAAAGAAGGGGAGTCTCTTCCTCAGAGAGGCTATTTTTGGGGTGAAAAAGAGTACAGCACATAAAATCCGGGGCTCCCCCACTGCCTTTTGTGGCCTAGTGCTAAAGGAGTTTCCCTGGTGGCGGTTTGAGTCAGCTTTGTAAGGCACGCTTTTGTAATGGAGGCTTTTCTAGGTGATATTTTTTTCCGTCTTTGTTTTCTATCCACTGGTCTTCCTGGAATTTCTGTTAAGAATTCCATATATTTTAGTAATAGTTTTCAAAGCATGGTTCCTACTAACAGAAACCTTGGCGGTCTGTAGAGTAAGATAACTGAGATCACCGGGGTAATACAAGCCTCCAAGCCCAGTCATCAGACGGACCCACGCAAGACCTGAGATGTACAGTGTCACTCTCTCTGTTTTGCCCTTTGGCAGTTTTGCTTTGAGTTTCTTTCAGCCTGTAAATGAAGAATTAATTCAGGGCTGTCATTCTGATTGTTTCACTTCTCCAAGGAAGAGTGGAACCTTTTTGTTCAGAAAAGTACTTGATGGTGTGTAATAGTGAATAGAGGTGAAAGTAAACATAAGCATTTCCGTATTTCTGTGAACATTATTCAAAGTTTAACATGCCTGCCTTTTCTTTAGGAAGCCATAATCAGATCAGTTTTAATTCTAATTTTATATAAAATGTACCATGTGTTAATTATAACTCATTTACCCCATGCTCCAAAAAGGGAAATCTCCAGAATTGTGTGCTCTAACTGGTAATAGTGCTGAGGTTAGCTACGTCCTGGCATGACCATAATCGTGCCAGTTTTATGCCTCTGGTTCCATCCAGTTACCACCCTTTCCACTCTCAACAGTATTCTGGTGTGACTTATAAATTTCATGCTCTTCCTAGGAATACATTACCTGTTGGAGACCTAATTTCAGTCTTTGTGTTTCTTTTTGGCGTTTAACACAGGGGATAGCCCTCTTCCTTCTTGCTTCCTGTGACTCCCAGTCTTGACCTTTCCAGTCTTCCTTGACTTGATCTGACAGTCCTTCAATTGTCAATATCCCCTAGGTCTCTCTTACCCAACTCTATTCTCTCCTCCAGACGTCAGTGCCTGGGCAACTTTACTTTTCCGTGATTTGGACCACCACCTGTATTCTGATGACATCCAAATGTGCAGTTGTCAACCAAGCTCACTCTTTCCACAGGCCCAAAGCTTGCTGCCAACAATAATCTGCGAGACATCTCCACTGGGTGCTTCCACAAGAATCTAGTTCTCAGTTCAACCACTAAGTAGAAAGCTCCTTTCACGATGTGATGATTGGAATTCTTGACATTTCATGCCTTTAAAAAAATCAACTAGTTAGGTTCATAAATTTTTATAATTGTTTAAAATGTCTGTTTTGTTTTGAAATGACAAGATAACAGAGGTTTCAGCCTGCTATTTGCTAACATTTATTTGCAAATAACATATTTTGCCTGTGTGTAATCGTTATTCCAGAAAGTGGGGAAATTAAATTGGATATATCTTTTTCTCTTTTGGATATGATATTGAACTTATATGGATATAACATTTCCCTTTTTTGCTTCGGTTTTTCAAGTACTAGAAATATTATGTGCTATGTAAGAATCACCATCAGATAAATACAAGTTAAGGAACTTCTGAAAGTCATTTTGAGGCAAATTTGCAGAGTTACTGCCACAGAATTACAGTCCACTTTCCATACCTCTGAAGCTCCTGTTCAGTAAGCAGCAGAGCACTTAGGGTGTCAGTTAAACAGTAAAGGACTGAGAATGAAAACGGTTTGCCATTCTGTGACAGTCTAACCCACCAGGGCAGTATCTAGCACACTGCGGCACCCCCCTGCAGGGGCAAGGGCAGCTGTGGTCGACGCTCACAGAGGAGGCACCCACAGCCTCTCGAGCTCTCCACCGTTACAGGGCTAAGTGCTTCAATATTTGCATGATTGATCTTCTTGACATAAAAACTAGAACAGATGTTCGTGCTGCCTTTGTGGCCTCAGTTCCCCCAGAGCACCTTAGCAGACCTCTGGAGGTTCAGAAAGCACCTGTTGAGTTGAAGAATGCTTGCATTGACGTACCGTCAGTCCTCAAGATCTTACTGATCATCGGATACTGAAAAGAGTCAGGGAGGAGGGACTAAGGGAACATGAGCCAAAGGAAAGGGAATGTTTTGCTTGGGGTTCCAGAGAGAAGCCAAAGAGGTATTCCACCTGAACACCTTTCACCTCTTGGTTAGTCCAAAAGCTCCAGCCCCATGAGTAAGTGACCTTTGCCATATCACCCTCCTTCCTTTCTCTTCCTTCTTACCTCCCGTTATTCCCCCTCCTTCCCATTATCCCCAGCCCCTGCCTCCCACCCTATTTGATCCCCACCACAGAAAGGTAGGCAGCCGTTTGATCTCTGTTTGGGTGCCAACAGCCTCTCCACCCTCCCTCACCTTCTGCACACCATGGCCTGCTCTCCCTCCTCTGTCACCTGTCTCAAGCGGTGGCCTCCCACCTTTATGACTTGTGAGTCTAGTAGAGCCCAGCTTATAATGGGCAGTTCTGGATGCGTGGCGGGTACGTCAGAACCCAGCATACATTGGGAATTTCTGGTGGTTCAGTCCCCTGGTGCCCATGGTTTCTGCTGTGGCTGGCCTGGTCTTGCTCCAGAATCCCAGGGACGCGCATGGTGATTCCTACTCTGGGGCTTGTCATAGTTCCATGCTTCCTCTTTCCCCACCACTGACCCTCCTCCACCCTTACTGTTCAGGGGAGCCAGAGGCCCAGGAGGCAGGGCTGCTTGCACCAGAGCTGGACCTGCCACAGAGCCCTTTCTTGCTTGAGGCCCTCCTCCAAGCTGCAGCCTTGTTACCTACCTCCAGATCCCAAAGATGCCTGCTTGGCTCTCTCCTTCCTTCTTTGTCATAGGAGATGCAAGTTGAAGCAATTTGATTTTCACTTTGGAAGAGATCTCAACAGGCCCATCCACGGGACCCCTAAAATTTTCTCCAAAGTGGTAGGTCCCTGCTGAATCTGGGTGGGCTTGCTTCCTTCTTTGGACTACCTATGTCTCACCAAGACCTCCAGTGTGCCGGCCACTTCTTGCTTGCCCTGTCAGGTCAGCATGATCTTGAGAACGTGATGGACTGTGTGGTGTCCTGTGGCTGTCCAGGCTGTCCAGGTCTCTTCAGGCTCTAATGTGACGGAGAACAGTTGACATAGGCTTGGGGTAAAGCTGCAAATGGATATTGTTGCCCGTATCAAGTGAATACAGACTGTTTGTGATCCTCTTTTCTAATTGTAAGGGGAAGGTAGCATTTATCAAATTAGTGGTCACATGCCATGTGCCTGCAGCCGTTGAGCCTGCTCTAGGAACCTCCAGCACTGTGGCTTGGTTAAGGTGCAGTCAAGAGCCAGGATCCTTCTAGTGTCTATTGGGGTCAGTCTGGTGGATTAAATAGAGATAAGACCACCAAGACTCAGAGAGATGATAGAGACCACCAGCTCTGCATCCTTGAAGCCTCATGATGGTACCAGTCTCTGCCAGAGTCCTCAAGATGCGGTATTGCTCTTTATTTACCCTTTTGGGAGGTAGGGTACTTTTGCACTTTCCTCTTGGCCTTCTCTGCTATGCAAGCTCTCACCCTAGCAGGCAGAGGATACAGGTCAGGGTTAAGCCACCTGCAGCCACATCAACTGCAACTGTACACTTGGACACTGCAGAAATACGCCTCCCCCCCCGTAGGCCCACTGAGCTGGACTTTAGCCAGGACATTGTTTACTACTTGCCCGCTTAAGCACCCGGTCTTACAGGGGAGCCGAGACAAGGCTTTGGGTCTCCAGATGTCAGTGTCGGCTCAGACCCTGCATGCAGCAGTCCTGAAATCTCTGGGTGATCCCTTTCCCCGGGATACAGTCGCCCAGGTAAATGGCCAGAGTCCCTCTAGGGAAGGACTTCCTCCTAGGGCCCAGCCTCTTCCAGATGTGAAGATTGGCTCAGGTCTGGAAACTGAGTCGGGGTAGGAGCCACCGTAGGCGCTGCTCCTCTATCCTTGCCTTTTTTTAAATTGTAGATGTTAAGCGGCATCTTATCGCCTACCAGTCTGTTTTGACCATAGAGACACCGTGCTCTTGCCCATCTCCACAGCTCCCTGCAGGCCAAGACCTCTTGGCTGCACCCCTGACCTTGCCAGCCGTTAAGGCAAATGCTGTCTCATGGCTTTTGATTGTAAAAGCTTCCACTTAGCCTCCATTACTTCAGGGCTCTATCCCCCCCAGGGATGTTCCTGAACCATCTCTCCTGGCCTGCAGAAGAGACCACCACTGAATTCCTGATGGCACTGGGCATCTCGCCAGCACATGCCTGATGGCTTGGGTAAATGGCGTGGCCTCTAGGTGCCCTCTGGAACATAATTCTCTGCTGGCTCTTCTGACCTCTCAAAATAGATCCATTGCAGCCTGCCCACATCCCTCAGTCTTTTTATTCTTTGTCTACTGTCTGCCTGGGCAACTCAGGTATCACCTTTTCCAAGCTGAGAGCTCCCTAGTAGTGAGTTGCTCCATCTCCTGGGATCACTGCGCAGGGTGCTAAGTCTTGTGTGCTGAGAAAGCGTGATAAATTCCCGCCCTTCCATCCTTAGTTGTGGCCCCCTTGATCACACAGCCTCAGAGTCCAGTCACAAGGGTACCACTGCCCCTGCCAGCGTGTGTTTGCTGATAAATACAGGTCCTTCATGCTAGGGCCTTTCCTCCCTTGCAAGGCCGAGCCCACAGCAGCTGGGTGTTGCTGGGATTTAACTTTGTTACCAGCCTGGCATCCAGGAGAGGAAGTGGAGGCAGCTCATGAGGGGGTCACCTGTTTCCTTTGGGGGGGCCTTCAGCACAGCAGAACTGCTAGCTCTTACTAGGGTCGGGTGGACCACCTCTACAAGCCCAAGAGCTCGGGGGTCATCCAGGCAGATGTGCCTTCCCATATGGCAGGGTCTCGGGTTTTCCCACACAGGGCCCAGGCTGTTGCACTGCATGCCTGTGTAGGCTCTTACTCAAGCATCTCTGAAGATCTGTGGTTCTGGCTCTCAGTTCTTCCCTTGCCCCGCTGCTCCCCCGATGCCTGCTCTTCCTGTGTAGGAGATAGGGCTTCTCTGTAAGGTACCAAAGAGGCCCCCTGGGTCGCCCAGTTAGCCTGTAGCTGCTTGTTACGGCCTTCTGTCCTTCATGACTGCTTTCCACGGCGTCAGTCCCGCTTAGGAGTGCCCGGCCAGCTCCTGTCTTTGTAAGCGTTGTTATTCCCGCATCTCTCAAATGCCTGAGTTACCACTCCTACAACAGCATTCCCCTCCCCTGGCGTGTCTTCCCAGTCACCACTGGAGAAAACTCTCACAACTGGACCGGTGCCCACCTCCCACTTCCTGCCTGTTTCCTCAGACTCCTCTCAGTACCACTTGTGTTAGTTCAGGCCCTCCAAGAAGCAGAGGCTAAGGTAAGATGAGAAAGGCAAGAGATTTATGGCGGGGGGGGGAACAAGCCATCAGTTCGTAGTGCACGTTTGCCCCCTGAGAAGCGAAGCCCCTGGCTCCAGCTGGGTGCGTCCTTAGCACAGTGCTGTGATGCCCTCCAAGCTCGCCGCTCCTGCCGCTGCAGCTCTCGGCAGCGCAGTTCCGCGGGCACCTCATTGTCACTTAGAGTCAGGGTTCTGCTCATCAGGGTTTCACTGTCAGGGGCCGTGGGAAACAGCCGCAAACATGAAAGTGCTAACCACAAAAACCTGGACAGATTAAGATATCCAGATAAAGCTGAAGAGCTGAATATCCCCCAAAGAAGTATATTGTGTGTTTCTGAGCCATGCTCAGAGACTGGCGTCCTGGAGCTAGAATGAGTCACTTGACGTCAACTAGCTCAACCACTCACTCTGGTAGCGTTTCTTTAGCCTGGCCTTGTTTGTCAGGTTCCTGAAAATGTGTCAATCATCTGGATTGTCTGTTTGGATAGGTTTATGAATATTCAGAAGAATTTCTGCCTCCTGCTTCAGTATATCTAGAATCAGAATCAGAGTGTTAACAAGGACATTAGAGGCCTTTACCTGACTTACCCCACCCCACCCCACCGCCCCACAAAACCCAGCCTTTTCTGACAGGAGCTCATTACCAAGGTATCGGGTTTTATTTTCTGAACCAGATTATTGAAACAAAGTATACTTACCTGTAACTTCTCTCTGCTGCTCCGTTTTGCCGTCTAGAGCAATAGAGAATGAATTTATTCTCATTTCTGCATGATAGTCCTTTAATATTTGAAGGCTTAAACCATTCTTAATTCATTTTTAAGTCCCTAACTATTTTCGTGTCTCTTTTCTGTATTCATGTGTGTTTGTTAACGTTTCTCTTAAAAATGTGGAGCCTAAACCTAAACAAGTTTTAGCTGATACGAACTAAACTATACTATATCATGCTTAGAATGATAGTAAAAAAGGCTAAGATTTATTGAGCCTTTACAATGTATTAGTCACATTGCTAAGTATTTTATGTGGATTTTCTCACTTACTATTCAAGCCAGTAATTACTATTATCCCCATTTTATAGATGAAGAAACTGTGATTTAGGGAACTGTGACAGGTCTGGCATTTTACCCAGCTTGCACGCTAACGAGTTAAGCCGTCACAGTTCACGGTTGCTCTCTGTCTTCTAAGGCTGTTCACTCTAGAAGCATCTTTGAAAAGGCATCCAAGCCGAGCTAGTCCATGTGTCCATTCACAACCTGTGCCAAAATGCAAGTGGCCCTGGGACAGTCACCCTCCAACAGCAACAGCCCAAGCTGGAGGTGCAGGAGTCAGACCCAGGCTGCAAGTCCAGCGCTTGCTTCTTCCTTTCTCCTGCAGGGTGCCTTCAAGATTATCCAGCCATGCCCCTTATTCTCTAAGGAGCACTGGCATAAGGAAAGCTCTGCTCTTTCCAAAGAGATACTTACTGAGGCCTGTTGGAGACACCATGGTAAGTAGGAACCACTCAAGGAGCACTCCATCCCCAGGAAAGAAGAGGGTGTTAGGAATAATTACCGTCCAGAGGAGAAGACTAGAGCCATGTACAAAGGCCTGAAAGATAACTTCATTTCTCTCCAAAATCTAAGGTGAATTGGCTTTCAATTAAAGAAATATCCAATTAAGAAACGTGTGTCTAATTCCCAATGGACAAGTTTTGATGCCATTACCTTGGAACCAAGATATTTCTGTCACCTTTATCCACAAACTATTTAACAGACCATGAATGTGACAGACCGCAGAAGTACTTAGATGTATTTGTCCTGTACACATTTAAGAAACTGAACATTCTACTGCTGGTTTTGCTAGTAAGTGTCACAGCAGGTATTTATTCTCCCAAGTCTGTTACTAAGGAAAATAGGTCATCGTCTTTCTCTACCACTGACTGACCTCTCTTTACGACCTCAGAGCTGTGCACAGTGTGATTTTACTTTCCATCGCAGTAGCTCTCTTGAGGTAGAGTGATAGCATCAGAACTGCAGGGACAGTGAAGGAAATCATGCTTAGAGTTCCAGGGAAGAGAGAAGAACAGACGTGAGCCTTAGAGGTTTTAAAGCCGTCACAACTCCTTAAATATCCTACCTCTTTAAGAACTCCAGTGCTATTAGAGAATTAATGAGCACTGTTCGGTGAGTCTGAAGAATTGGCTTCCAGTTGTGTGGCCATTGGTCTGCGTCCTCTATCAGACGAGGCAGCTGACGGGCCCCTGGAGAGGCTTCTCTTCAGACCTGCCCGTGTAGACTCACTCAGGAGCAGAGCCCATCCATTCTTATTTGTCTCCACACCACGCACGATCCCTGCATGTCCTAGAGCCATACCTCAAGGTAAGCTCTTGATGAAGAGTGTGGTCATGAGGACAAGAGAGCCTGAAAACCAGACTGGCTGGAACAACGCACAAGGTGCTGGTGTGTGTGTAAATATTTAAGCACATGGGCGTGTATAGTTCAGGAAAACATGAAAGGTGAGGGTTGGTTAAGCATACCACAATTGTGAACTTCAGAAAGTAGTGATTAGCCTATTGGACACTATCTGATGGGACCCTGTGCTGCTCTCCTGGGCTGTGGAGCCAGGCGCTCATTCCTGTTGCTTGGCCTCCTGGGAATACTGCAGTGAGGAGGCAATCGTGGCCGGAGATGCCAGTGCCTCCTGTGGAAGGCTGGGCCCCAGAGCTCACTTTCCGCTTCTCTGGTGTCCCTGATGCTTCCTCCAGCAGTGCCAGGCAGAGCTTTCTTTTGTGTGACGTGGGGAAGCCCCAGCAGAAGCGACCCACTTAAAACACATCCCAAGTGTTTCTTTCCTAAACTTTGTTGTTTCAAGCAGGTAACCTGTTGGATGCCTGCGTGAACCCTGGGTGTTCCTTGTTTAACATCACCCTGTTTCCTGTGAGAGTTCCTGGGTTTTGCTTACATGCCATGGTTTGACTGTCCAATTTGTTCAGGTGACCATTCTCCAGACAAAAAGCTCTAGGGTGGATGGGATTCCTTGCGTGGCTGGACGCACCATGCCCCTCTTCACTCTCTCCACCAGCATCACCATAGAGTGATAGGGGATTGGTCACACCTGTGCAGCGGGGCCAGTGCCTGCCCTCCTGAGAGCAATGTCTAACTCTTTAGAAATGGTGTTTTTTTGAAAAGGAAAAATAGCTTTTATGTCCTTAGTGAACTAATAACGGAAAACTTAGTTTCCAAATCTACGCCCTCACTTAGCACGGTGCAGTTGTCAGCGCGACACTGTGCCCAGTCCTGCCCCACGACCGTGTTACTAGCCCATCAGCCATGCTGCCCCACTTGGAAATGAAACTCCGGAAATCCGCATGCATCGCTGCTGAGATGCAGTGGAACGGAAATGTTACTTCCTGACACGCAGGTGCAGGTAAATGCCATGTCCTCCTGCCTCCAGGCCCACGGGCGCTGTCACTCCTGCTCTGGGCTTGCAGTTACTGTCGGCCCAGTGGATAGGCCACGTGTCAGGCTGGAGCACATTTGGCTCGGGTTTTGTACTGTACGTTTTTAAGGATTCCCCTCTGAACTCTACTTGCCTCTCAAAAAAAAAAACCATGAAAAACCACACCAACCCCAGGAAGGTATGTGGCCAGAAAAACTACCTACCTAGGATATTTCCTAGGAAAGAGTCGCCATAAACCCAGAACCTGGGATTCCTTTTCCTGTTTGAAGAAGAAACTTGCATTGTTTTAAGTGTACACAGGCAGCTGCTGTCATCTGGCTCTGAGCAGATGTTAGACCTCCAAAAGCTTTGCTGCCAATTAAAATACTAACAGCCAGCGTTCTGCCCCAGCTGCAGGTTCTGTTTACTGTAAATTTGATTTTAATGGTGCTTCTGTGCCATTACTGAATAGAGGTTTGTTTTCACCTTCCACACAAAAGTGTCTACAATGAAGACACATGTCTGTTTCCTGCAATTTCCTCAGGAAAGAGTTGAAGATATTATAAAATAAAAGAAACATAAACATGGCTACAAAAGTGAGTAGCCAGAAAAAAACAAAAGGGAGATGAGCTCAGTGGGCCTTGCTAGCCTTTTAAAACCAGCCTGGTTGTTGATGTGGATGTGTGCACCCCTCTAACTACACTGGCTCGACTCCTAATTTGCATAATTTTTCCTTAGAAAGTGTGTGTAGTATGTAGGACTTTTGAAAAACTGGCCTTGTCTCCTAACATAGTGATAGTTGCATTGGGAACTGTATTGGGAGACTGCCAGGGGATGTTTAGGAAAAGGTTGTTGGGCTTAATTGTCTGATTCCATCATGCAAAGAAGAATGTCAGTCCTACTTTTGAGTGCACCTCTGTTTCTCGGGTAGAGTTTGAAGGTCTCCAGGAAGGCTCTCCCCATACTTGCCCTCCGCCACCTAGCACTGAGATTCCACAGCTCTTTCTCCAGCCTCCACATTACCACTTAAACACCCCCCCCCAAATGCACAGTTTGAAGAGCACATGTTATCCGCTGGTGTGGACCGTGAAAGCACTGCTCAGCAGAAGGCGGGTGCCTGGAGCCACAAGGGCCAAGAAGGGCTGAGATGCCTCCCCTGAGGATTCTTCTTGGCAGAGCGTCCTGGGACGGCCTCAGCACCTGAAGATGGACCCGAAGTGTGAAGTGTACTTGGGCTGATACCTGCCTGGGTCCCCCTGCCACCCCACCCCTTTTGCCGTGTTCCGAGACATGGGTGCACTCTCCGCTTGTGAGTCAACTGGCTCTTGCTGGGAAGTTTCATGGGCAGATGACAAGACCAAGCTCTTCACAGTCTACCTTTCAAGTGCCATTCCATCAGCTCTGTGAAGCATGAAGGTGCCACTTCTGTCATGAGTCAAAATTCCAGAGTCAAGTGGCTAGCGCACCACGGCCCATCACCGCAGCTCCACTTCCACAGCAGCAGAGAGGGCTAATGCCCCTTCCGCCCTCCCAGAAAGCCTGTCAAGAGAGCCTTCAAGGCCTCTTCCTTCCTGCCAAGGGAGATCTGTGTACTGCTAGAGCTCCACGCATGAAAATGGCAATATATACCTCAGGGTCTGATATAATACAAAATTTCCCAGGGTTTGTGACTTTAAAGGTAAAATATTGTCTTTTATTCTTTGTCACTCTTCAATGACCATGGAAATACACAGGCCCACGGAGACTATTCTGGGTAAAGTTAGAAACCTGGAAGATTCTGTATTTCCAACTTGATATAAAATTTATTCTTAGCTTTTTTTCTGAATAATTTTAGAATTCCCTTCAGAGATCTTATATGGTTATCTCTCATTGCTACCAATGCTAAGTATATTGCTAATGACAGTTAAGAAAAAAAAAATTTTAAACCTAAATTTGTTTCTTTGTTTTATTTCTTCAGTGAAATGTACATGTGTATCTTATGAAATTAGGTAGTCAAATTTATGTGGAAAAGTTTCTCAGAAATGGTGTGGAGTTCAGTTAATTTTTCACTAAAAAATAATTGTCCACGTCTCATCTTGTAAAACAACAGCCTTCACAAAATTGAGGACAGAGCAATTACTTTTATGTAAATTCTTTAACATAAATACCTTTATGTGGCATAAAGCAGATATTTACCAAAATAGTTTTTAATTATTATGTTGTAATATGTTTGACACATCCCTAGGCCAATTCATGGTAGCTTCAGTTTTGTCAGCACCGGAACAAGTCTGTGCTCAGAAATAATTCTCGATGTGGTAGCTACCATATTTAACAAACATGTAAAGGCCAAAATGATTCTTAATGTTGCATCACAAATAACTGGAATAGTTCTAATTTTATGTTAATTTTACTATCATTGACCAGAATGTAGTTTCTAGCCCTTGAAAATGATGGGAGATATGAAGCATTTGACCACGCTTTTGCTCTTTCGAAAAAACGGATGGGGAAATAACAGTAAGGACCCTCAACCCCATGTTGTCAGGATGACATCCGATGAATACTCCTTCTTGAGTCCACGGGCCACTAAAGCCCTGGATTTGAGTTTTAAACTAGAAGTTCCTACTGCTTTGCCTTAAAGTCAAAGTCCTCAGGAGTATGTGCCAGTGTTAGCACTGAAGGCATGCGGTTTTTCAGAACCACAGTTGAATGTGAGCTCTGTAATGGGGCACCCTGCAATACTCTCAGGTAATTATTATTGTCTATGAAATGAATAAGTTAAGAGCAGTTATTGATACCGATTTGCCCGACTAAAGTATTGGTGACTGCTATTGTAAGAATAATTTATTCCCTGCTTTGAAATCTCTAAAAGGTTATATTTCATTGAATTTTAATTTGTCATTTTTCCTGCTTTCACTTGAAAAACTTATAAGCTTTTATGACATTAAAATATGACTCTAATTTATTAGCATAATCTGTTAATATTGTTTCATTTTAATAGACATTAAGTATGATTTCTTAACACTCTTGTTAAAATTATCTTAAAACTGAAGTTGAGAAAAAATTATGTGTGATTAAGAATCACAATGTCATGTGTGCCCCCAATTTTTACATGGAAAATATTATTTTTTTCAGACACCTCATATTGAAGGTGCTTTCATTGCCTTACCAAAATACCAAATACAATACCCAGACAACATCCGAGACTTCACCTAGCAACGTATAGGCATTTAATACATTTGCAGGAAAGGCTTCAAAATTCACAGTCAGTGCTGGCCAGCAGCAGCCCAGTGGCGTGTGGGCGATGCCGGTCCCTGCTTGCTCAGGCACCCGCGTCTCGCTGGCCGACAGCCTTCCCGATGCCATCTTTATCTGCTTCACGATGCGTGAAACCTGCTTTCAGTTTCAGAACTGCCGGCAACCTCTGACCCCTTTAGTGGAGACACGGTGTGACCTTTCTATTGTCATCAGCTTTCATTCTCCCGAAAATTCTATGAATTTTTATTACAAGTTTTTTTAAGCCATGCTGAAGCTGCAGCGAGTTCCTTGACACAGATGAGATGAAGTTGTTGCGGGAGTGAGCGCCAAGTTTCACAGCCGGCACGTGTGTGTGGAGAGCACACAGCCAGCGTCCCCCAGTGTCACCCCCCAGTAACTGCTGAGCCCACTATTGGATAAATACATCATTTTATGGAACATTGATTGTTCTATAAACCCAATGGAGTATTATGCTCTATGATCAAACCATTTAGATTGTGTGTAGAGCACAGAAAATGCCATATTCAGGATGGTACTAAAAGTGCCATTTGTGTATTTTATGGATGTCATTACAGGGAAACTTCCCTCCATAGGCCCTGTTTACTGCAAAATTTTTTAGTCTGTAATGACATTTTTCATTCACAACGTATGCATTCAAGAAAGGGGGCCCTTGTTTTATTTGTTTCATTCGAGTTAACTGCACAAATTCTGTACATTTTAATTAAATGTAAGCGTAACAAAAGCGTAAGGTATTTATTCTGTGGGAAAAAATGATGACAGTAACAAAAGAATAACACACACACAGAAAGGAAGTAGTCAGGTACATTAAGCCCTATTTGTAGTTTCCCAGAAGCACAGCAGACAACCAAACAGAGACATTCGCACGGTTTTGGGGAATGCAGGTCTCTACAACTTCACCCCTCCACTCCTGCATTAGAGGGTTGGTGGTTTTCAACTCCAGAGATGTTCACGTTAAAAGGGACAAATAGCAAAAGCGACAGCTTTATAATAATGTTCTGGAACAGTGCCCTAAATTAGAAATCATTTCCCTGAAAACACATCCTCAGCTCCCCCAAAAACTTTTTATTTCCACTAGTTGTCAATTTCCAACACATTTAGCTATGTGAAGAGTGTATATCTTTGTACTCATGAAAGCAAATGAGCAGTAAGTTGGGACTTCATGAACAGATACAGGCTACATTTTAACTTCCTTTAACCTACACAGAGCCACTTACTGTCCTATTGGAAGCAGATCTGAAAACGACTGGCAATGGACACAATGATTAGCTCCTATTATGGTACTGAAATGTGCCATTGCCTTTAAATAATAAAAAGTATAATAGAAATATTGTGTGGATCCAAGCCACATTAAAGACTTGTGTTTTAGAGCTATTCCAATTCAATACTTTGAATTTTAGAGCTGTAACAATCATAAGCAGTTCAAGACCTATACTCACAGTTCTTTTTTTCAAAATATCTTATCCTTTGGCCATTTGCATTGGTGAACCTTACAGTTCATATTTACTAGAAAGACATCAAAAATGGAAGTTGATGTGCCCAGTGACTTCTTGGTCATAGTCCAGTTAAAATTTAAAGTTATAGCAGAGAGTCACATTAGTTTAAATGACACTTGAACTTCTACATAGCTCAACATTAATTCATTATGGTTGAAATGGAAGAATCTGCAGTGGGTGAATCTTTTTCAATCTGATTGAGGCTGTTACATTTTATAGGTGCTATTTTTCAAAGCAGTACTGACAGCACTCGAAGTTATTAAATTGCTGAATCAAAAGATGGCCCTGCAGTAGCATTTATGAACTGATGGAATAGCCCAGGCTGCGCTGCGCCGAGGTGAATGGTGGTGGCGTTGAGCTTCGCCACAGCCCTTAGTGATAGCGCTGTTCACCCACGTAGTTTACTTTAATGGCCTGAAAGTAGCTTAACCCACCTCTGGATTCAAATAAATGCAGTGAGTAGTTCAGAATAGCATAATTATCAGTGCTGCAAGAGATTCAGAGGATAATTCTACACCCAAGAGACTTTCTGTCCAATTGCAGAGTAAAGAATAGAATTGCTTGGACTCAGACATGTAGCATCTTTCAAAGTCTACCTAAGAATGGGGTGTGTGTGCTGTCTTTCCCATCTATGGCAGTTTCTCCTTTTCTTGTAATGCCATTATGCCCTCTTCTGCAATTAATGAGGGAGGGGGGTTGATAGCTGACTTCTTTGTTTTTGTATCCAGAGTCCTTATTTCCTTTTTTTTTTTTTTTTTTTTTTTTTTTTAATACTGAATTAGACTGAAATGACCTTGAATTAGAGAATGGACAGAAACACACTGGATCAAGTTCAGAGTTTAAAGAAGGCAAGAAGATTGTATCCTTGGTAGGAAAGTAGGGTGTAGGCAAGAAATTGCAAGCATACAGGAAGAAGAAATTGGCAAGTAGAGTAGACAAAGATCTAGGGATCCTGGTGGATGGCAGATTGCCCAGGGGTCAGCAGCAGCATGCCCCACTTAAACTCAGGCTCCAAGTATGAATCCAGGATCTCATGGAATGTGTGCCTTTTATGCCCTTATGTTCGCATAGCCCAATTCTGACTCCTCCCAGGAGAGGGAATTTAGGGGGGGTTAAAATTCAGAAGATAACCACCCTGGGATTAGGCTAGAGCCTGTAGGCAGCAATTCCTCCTTTTCTTTCTGGGATCTGTAAACTTTAATCTCCTGCTTATCACCCAAACTTCCATTCTCCTGGGGCAATACACTGTGTCCTGGGTGGGTGCAGGGAGGGTTTCTCTGTCAAGCAGGGGACTGGGGAAAGGGAAGAAGGACAGGGGATCTCTGCCTCAGGCCTATCAGTTTAAATGGAGCTGAGGACCTGGAAATCAAGTCCCTCAAAACTCTCCATGTACCCACCCAAGCTTTGAAAAGTCTTCTTGCACCCCAAGGGGTATGAGTGCCCCTGCTTGATGTCTGCCACCAAGACATGCAGTTATGCTCAGTAAGCGCTTGCTGATCCAAGTATGTGAAGGGGCAGGCAGCCTAGTTTAGTAGTCCCCAGTCCATCTTTGCTTGGGAGCGGGGGTAGGTTTACCGCAGAAAACAGGCTGGCTGGTTAGGTAAGAGCTGAGCTGGGCTCCTGGTCGTGGTGGACTCGCCTCTGGAAGGTTTCGTGGGCTCTAAGACAGGATGGTTGACTTCTACAGCAGTGGGCACTCCTCAGGTGAATAAACAGTGCTGGCTGAGGCGATAATTAGAAAACTGGTAGAGAATTTTGGATAAAAAAAGTAAATAGGGACTGTGAAGGGAGTCAGCTTTGTTTTATGAAAACAAAGATTTACTATCAAGTTATTAGAAGGCATTGCCCTGGCTCAGAGATGTTGCTGCGGGCGCCGCATGTGGATGCGTCCCACGTGAGGCCCCCAGCCCACTGCACGCCCTGGCCCATGACCCCTCGCCTCTGCCCTGCTCCCCTGTTGGCTCGCTCCCTTCCCGCCTCCCCACCGTGCACCACCTTGGTGCTGTCCCTGGCCCTTGAGGTCTGTCAGACGGCTGGAGGCTCTTCGCCCCTGGGGATGTCCGGGGCCCTTTCTAGTCCCTCTCAGTTCCTGGGGGTGTGCACCTCCTCCGTGGTGTCCAGTTCACCAACTGGAAGGCTGGGAAGGATGCCAGAGGTGTGACAATGGCGCGGGGGGCCTGGGGCGGGTGGGCGCGGGTGAGCAGCGGGCCAGGGTGCTCCCACTGCCCACCCCCCCTCCTGGCCCTTCCCCCACCCCTTCTCTCTCCCTCTCTCCTCTGTCCTTTCCGGTCACAGGGAGAGCAGGTTAACCATCTCTTTCTGCTGCCTTTGTTTTTGCATATTATGCCCATGTCCCAAAGGTCTTACGGTATTTTCTAGAACAAGCACAGTGTCTAGGGTAAGTTATTACTTTTACAATCATTTATTTCATCCTTCTGTTAAAATTCTAAAATAGATGCATTCGTTTTATTTTCCTGCTTGAAAACGTTCAACCGGTCTCCTCTCTACAGCCCAGCGTGCCCGTGCTTAGCTGTGTGAGGCCTTGAACACCCGGCCTGAGATAAGCTCGCCATTCTCCTGAAGGCCGCGGCCGCAGCCACAGCCAGGGCTCCCGCTTACCCCCAGCCCAGCCCTCCTGCCCTGCTGGGACTGCCTGCTCCTGTCCAGAAGGCTCTTTCCCCATCCCCGCCACCATCCCCTAGCTGAGGCCCGGCTCCTCCGGCCCTCCAAGCCAGGCTTGAGTGTGATGTCCAGCAGGTCTCTCCTGAGCATTTCCTCCCTGGTGTGTGGTCACTTGCGGTAGGCATCACGCTACCTGATGGCAGTTGAAGATCTCCTCTGCACCAGGCACCCCGCGGAACTTACAGCCAACAAAGCGTGTGGCACAGAGCCCTCGCCCCTCAGCACCCCCTCTTCTGCGCCCTCAGGCCTGCCTGCTCGGTCTTGAAGCGGCCGTGTTTGCGCCCCCAGCACCAGGCCAGATCCAGGCCCCGCTTGCACACAGGGCCTCTCCGTGGACCCACGGGGCAGCGGGCTGCCCTCCACCCACCTGTGCCCAGCATGCCAGGCACCCAGTGGGCACGTGCTGCCTTAAACCCTCGTAGCTGTGTTTATTGAAGGCATATTTTTATTTTATTTATATAGAAGCCATGGTACCTTTACTGTTGAATAGATAAACATATATATATATATATATAGTATTCGGACCTTAGAAGAGGCTGCTGTCGACTCCTGACGAGGTTTGCTCACTACCAGTGACTGAATGCACGGTCAGGCACGCTGGCGGCAGCCCACTGGGCCTGAGCAGAGCTGTGTTTGCAGTCACACCAGCAGGCTGCAAACCTCCCTCTCAGACATCCGGGCTGTAGACCTGCTTGGCCCCAGGCCCCCTGGAGGGCAGTGCCACTTCCAAGGCTGCCCTGACCGCGTGAGGGCGAGCGGGCTCGAGTAGGGTCCCCTCCATTCCTCCTTTCCCTTGAGGTCTCAGGGCATCTGCAGGAGGCTCTGTCCACCTTGGAGGCTGCAGGTGGTTGTTCAGGGGTCTAACTGGTCGCTGTCTTCCGTAGGCATTGTCTCCAAGTCCTACGAGTGCCGGCTGAGGGGACAAGGAGCCGCCTTTGTGGAGACAGACAGCCCCTTCACCGCGGCCGCCCTGGCAGAGGAGCCGCCTGCCAAAGACCAGTCCCCCCGAGCCAGCCGGAGGCCGGCGCCGCCTGCCGAGCACGTGCAGCAGGTCATCATCATCCAGGGTTACGATGGGGAGCTGGCCCTCGACGCCTCTGTGGAGGAGACGGCGGCTGCCACTCTGCAGACGCTGGCCATGGCTGGCCAAGTGGCGAGGGTGGTGCACATCACTGAGGACGGCCAGGTCGTCTCCACCAGCCAGGGCGGACCGAGCCCAGGCGGCGGGGGGCCGGGGCCGCTCCTGCCAGAGCCGCTGGCCGCCGGGGCCACCCAGGTGGTTGTGGTGGGCGGCTCGGTGAGCGGGAATGAAGACGAGTCCGGCGCTGTGATACAGCAGGTGACAAAACAGGAAATACTGGGTCTCTCGGAGGCGGGGCTGCCCGCGCCCGACTCCTCGTCTGCTCTAGACGCGCTGCTGTGCGCAGTCTCCGAGTTAGGGGAGGTGGGCAGGACAGGGCCCGAGGAGAAAAGCAGGCTCAGCCCGGAGGTGTTGCTCCAGCTGCCGGTGCAGGAGGTGCCCCAAGCGCCCACGGGCCCTGAGGCCCCCGAGGCGCACCTGTTCGCAGATGTCCAGGAGGGCCCGGCAGAGGTGGAGCCCCTGGACGTGCTGGCCCAGGTGGTCCGCCCCTCCACCGTCATCACCACGCAGGAAAGGGCGCAGGTGGCCTTCAAGAAGGTGGTGCAGGGAGTGCTCCAGTTCGCCGTGTGTGACTCAGCCGCAGCCGACCAGCTGCTCAAGGAGGGCGTCACGCAGGTCATCGTCAATGAGGAGGGCACCGTGCACATGGTGGCCAGAGAAGGCTCCCACATCCTTATGCAGGAGGCGGGCGCGCCCGGCCTGCGCGTGCCGGGGGAGCGCGTGGATCTGGTGGCCTCGGAGGGGGAGATCTCACAGATTATCGTCACCGAAGAGCTGGTGCAGGCCATGGTCCAGGGGTCCCCCAGCCACTTCCCCGAGGGCGCCACGCACTACATCGTGACGGAGCTGCCCCCGGGGGCACAGGACGCACCCAGCGTGTTCACCCACGCGGTGCTGGAGGCGGCCGAGGCCCAGGAGGCACTGCAGGCCGGGGCCGCCCTGGACGCCGGGGCCCCGGGCGCAGCCGAGCCACTGGCGAGCATGGTCATCTACACGCAGGGGGCCTCCCCATCCGCGGCCGTCATCCGGGGCCACCGCGAGAGGGACGAGACGCCCGAGGCCTAGGGCATGGCGCCTCCGCTGGCCACGGGCCGGCTGCCGTGGTGCACGGCTGAGGATCTGGGCTGGGGCATGGCTGCCGCCTGGCCCTGGGCCCCCCGCCTCGCCTCCATGCTGAAGAGAAGCTGCGCATTTTTTGTTGGTTTTCCCACAGATGTTTCCCCACTGCGGTTATCAAAAGACTATGCCCCACTGGTGGAAAAGTAAGAAAAATAGATCTGTGGCTTGGGACGTGTCTGGCAGTCAAGCATGTAGCTGTTTTAGCATTTTGTTATAGATTTCGTTAAAAAACTCAGCTACAATTATTGTCATAAAGTAGTTAACTTCCATCTTTCTTTTTTTTGAAATTTTAGGATCAAAGTACCCCCAGACCAAAGGAAGCCCATTCATTTCACATATAAATTTCCTCTCCTTCAGCATAAAATAAATCTTTTTATTTAAGTGTAGGGTTAATAAAAGCCTTGAAGTTCATATTCAACTAAAGTATGCCTTGGTTAAGACAACCCCATGCTTCTAACTCTGACTTAGTTTCATACAATAAAGTCTACATACGAGATGTGCTTTCTGGAAAATATTGTTCACATCAATATTTTGCTTTTTATAACAAACATTTGTTTGTATCAGTATCATTTTTGCAGGATTTATTTGTGATTTATGTGAATATGAAAAATCTGACATTAAACATTAACCAGTAGAAAAACATGACCCTGGAACCATTACTTTGACCAGGATTATCTGTATTTAGTTGTGGATTTGCTGCAGCTGTTGAATCCAAGTTTATGTCCCAATAATTTGTTTCTTGATACGATTGCTCTGAACTTCCTTTTCAGAATTGTCAAATAAGCCCTTCCCCAAAACGCAAAGGTTGTTTTGTTCTGTTTTCTGTTTTTTTTTCAATAAAATTATACCATTAAGAGAGGTAATGACATTTTATTTCAAGCAGACAACCAGTGGGCAGCTGTCAGCCAGGGAGAGCTGACTCTGCGGGCTGGACACTGTCTTGGCTTTCCCCGCTCCTGCGGGGTGTGCTCCTTGCGTGCCCACACCTCCTGCGCCCCGCGCCATTTTCTGAATGTACAAGCTTTCTAAGCATGGAGGAGACAAGAGGAAGGGAGAATGGTACCTTCTTTGTTACGTAAAAGCTCCAATTAAAATACCTCCCTGAGATACCAGCAGGAAGTGGTGCCTCCCTGCAAGGCACGCCCCGACACACTGGACACCATGCTCCTGGCATGGAGTTCTGTCCATTCTAGCACCTCCCTCTTCCAGCTGCCCCTCTGAAAAAAAAGAAGAAAGAAGAGGGAGAAATTCAAGTTCGACCCCAAGATTCATCATTAAAACGGCAGGCCTGTTTCCTCCTTCTTAAGCATGTCCTCAGCAAACAGTGACAGGATCAGCTACCGTCTGTTAGTGGGAGGAAGGTGACCTTTGCAAAATGATGGCCCTCTCCAAGCTCCTCGTTCGTGTTAAGAAAAGAAAAAATACCTCTTCTCCAGCGGCTCTGCAGTTCCCTCTTGCAGCTCGGTGCTCACTCCGAGCCGTGCGAGGCCTGTGTGGCTAACCTTTCTGATGCAGTACAGGCTGTTGACACTGACACGCCGCAGTTTACCGCGTGTGATTTATTTAGGATAAATATGTCTCAGGTGGCATTTAATCCTTCATAAAACCAGTGTAGCCTGCAGTGTCAAACCAGCAATCACAGTGTATGCACAATGAAAAGAGCAGACCTTTGCATAAAAAAAAAAAAAAATGTGCAGAAGGCGTTTCCAGGCTCAGAAGTATTGCAGAGGAGCTGTGAGCCGTCGCACACTGTAATTACCTGTAGGGCCAGGTTAATAGCGCCTCTCCCTCTCTCATTACACAACTATCGGAATGTAAAGAAGTGCAAAGAAGCACTTACACAAATACAAGCCTCGGAATAACGAGGCACAGCAGCTTTGGGGAACAAGGGACATTTATTGTACCTTGGACTGTCTGTAAAGAAGACACAGGCAACTTAAAGCTTTCCTTGAGGTTTCCCCTTGAGAATAGATAGACTTTGAAGAGGAAGCAGAAAACAGAGCAAATGAAGTATTTGCTTTAACACAGGAAGGCCACGTTTTTATTACGCGACAGCCACTTAAATGATCACGCCTCAAGGGCGTTTGGCAGGCCAGGAAGACCGCTGGCCCAGTACGTTGTCAGCACATGGAAATGGTTTGGATCTCAGCGTCCACGGCAGGCTGCACTGCTCTCCATACATGGTGGAGTTACAGACTAGAAAGCAGTTTCCATACGAATGAAGCGTTAGCCATGAGAGGCCTCCTCAGGAAGCGCGACCCTGAGGCGCCTCGGGCCTCGACCAGCAGTTGCGTGGAGGGAGGTAGGGTGCTAACTTGAGAGCATTTCCCACAGCACCACGAAACGCCAGCAAACAAACCGCCTGGCCTGCCGCAGATGAAATCCTTTTGACTCCTTGGCTTTGAAGAACCAAGAAGTTCAAAAACCGAGTTCCTGCGCCTAGAGTGTGCCAGGAGTGCTCATTTATCAGCACGGTCCTCAGCCCAGAGATGTGGGCTGCATAGGCCCGGGGAGCCCCGGCCACGGGGCCTCTGCCTCGGCTCATCTCGTGGAGGGTGACAAGATGCCATCAAGGCCCACTCTGTGCTGCCGCCGCCCTCCCTCCTGGCTACGTCCCCTGCGAGCCACGCCACCTCAAGGCCACACCCCACACAAACCACCCCTTCCTCCAAAGGCCCCAGCTCGGCCCTGCTCCTGCCCAGTCACCTGGTGTCTAGGAGAACCTGTGACCCGATGGGCCGCGTTTTCAATTCTATCCCAAATGCTTTGTTTTCCTGAATGTAAAGTTTTTAAAATATGGTATAAGGAAAAAGTTGAAAAACCAGCTTGGAATTCCAAAAGAGTTGGTTCTAAGAAGAGGATTAAGGAATGAGAAAGGGCATTCATTTGGCAAACTTTAAAAAAAAGAGCTGGAAGTTTTCACTTGTTTTACTGTTTGATATTAGCCCATCATTTAAGGGAGCTCGCAGCTCCATTAAGCAACCTCCTTCTGCTCCATCTTGTTGAAGAATACAATTCGTTTTCTCCTCCTCTAGGGTGATATCATTTTACATGAAGAGAAAAGTTAGCTCAGTTGGCAGTTATACGTTTCGGAAGCACCTTCTAATCAGGGATTGGTGTGATTCATTATTAGCTTCAGCAGGCGATCCATCTGACATGGAAGGGGAAAAAATTAGCAGCTGTCACTGCATGATGAGTTAATTTCCTGATAGGCCTGACACGGAAAAGCCATTTGGAGACATGGCAATGGCTGATGAGAAAACCTAGTGCTGCTTTATAATTGGAGATAAAGAAAGGGCAGAGAAACGGCCAGGGGAGGGGCCCCGACCTGTCTGTAAGTTGGGAGGGGGTCTCTTTACATTTGTGCCTAAAGGCCCTGGCCTGGCGAGACCCTGGGTGGCCCAGGGGTCTCCGCACCCAGGCAGGTGCGCTCAGCCCTGCCTTCCTCGGCCTTCGCTCCAGGTGAGCAGGGAGATGTGGCCCTGACATTTTCAAGGGAAGTTCAGAGCATGGTGTTCTTTTCTTGATGGCCCCCTTAGCTGTGTCCGTGACTGGAACCTCAGCGTCTCCATCGTGGGGTAAGTTTTTATCATGCGCTGAATGCTGTGCAGACCCTGGCAGGAAGTGGAGCTGTGGAGAGTGTTTTCTCCCCAACCTGCAGGGAGAACCTAAGGAGGCTTCTCCCAGGCCCTGTCTTGAATTGCTCTTTCCCATGGGAGCCATTTCAGGCTCAAGTTGAAAATTAAAAAAAAAATTTTTTTTTAATATTCTGAAGATGGAAACAGAAAACAGAGCTCACAGCATCAACCCGACTTTGGAGTATTGCCAGGATGGACTCGCACCGTCCTCCGTATGGGGGGCGTGGGGGAGTTCTTGGGGAAGGCTTTGTATGTAGGATTCCAGAATAAGGACCCTAAGTGGCACCAAAACCTTCTGGGGTGCTCACCAAATTGATATTGCACAGCACTGAGAAAACAAGGTGCTGTGCACACGTAAGCCCAGGCATGCTTCGTCCTTTCTGGGACCTTTCTTGGATTCTGGTTCTGTAAGTCCAGGAAGCAGAGACCTTGTATGCTTCGGATATAGACATGAGGTGAAGAACCTTCTTCCTTCCCAATCCTCGAGGCCCTCAGTCCAAACCAGAATTCTAGTGTCCATCGCCCCTACTGGAAGCAAAAGGTGAAGGTATCGGGCTGTGAGCAAGGCCATCACCTTGCCCCAGCCTGGTAACCAGGTCTGTTACAAGAACTAAATAAATCCATCCAAAACCTTTCCATCATGGAGTCGCTTCATTAGTCCATGGCTCTGCATTTTCAGTACCTTTTAATAAGTTCTCTCAGAATGACCTAACTTCAGTGTGGCTTTCAGCATCATTAAAAGATCCTTCATAACCAGGATAAGCACGAACAGATGGCCCCTCCACGCCGGCGCCATTTCCAGGCCTCTCTGGAGCACCTCATGTCGCTCCTCTCGTGACTTCTTAAGTAGAGGAGTAAAAGCCAATGCAAAGAAGAGCTTTGTTTGCTCTTTTTAATTTCCAAACCGAGCCCTTTTAGGGACATGGCGCTCTCTGAAGCCTTATCTATGGCTACCAGCCACGTTAGCCAGTATCAGATCGCCCTCCTGCCGGGGAGCTCTCCAGGAGCCTCAGCAGCTTTTCCGAATGGTCCTGACTGATCTGGAAATGGGGCCACAGTCCAGAAGGAAACACCACACCCACGTTTGATTTCCCCAGCCCCGACTGAGTCTAAGGCGATGGAGGACGCTTAGGCATCGCTGCAGGACGGGCTCTCACTAACACCTCGCTGAAAGCTGGGCCAGAAATCCTTTTTTCTGGTAATGGTGGTGGGTTCACATTGATGGGACAAGCAGCTGTTTCTTACCCGGCATGTAGAATGCCCTGGATGCTGGGGGTGGGCGCTGGGCTGGGCCCCGCGCAGAGGCAGTGGAAACGGAACGCCCTCTGCTGCGGGCTGGACAGGCCGCCTCCCCTGCTGGTCCTCTCGGAGTTCAAGTGGATGAGCCCTTACCTCCAGATCGGGTGACCGCCACCTCCACTGGCAGGCTCTCGCTTTCACGTCTGTGCTCAGTGCCCAGCAGAGCAGAGCACGGAGCAGGCTCTCGGCAAGTTACGCTGGATGAGTGGGCAAATCCATGATTCAAGCCTTTGTCGGTTTTTTTCTTGTTTTCTTATTCACCCTCCTTTCTGATTTTTTCTTTCTTTTTACTCATAATTTTCTCAAATAACAAAAATCTTTGGCAGGCACTGACTCGAATGCATCATGAACATAATGTCTTATTGGCAAAACTGGTTCAGTAACATATTCTCTCCACCAGTGTCCCTCTTTTCCAGAACATTCCTTGATGAGATGGGCCCTCCCTGAGACCAAAACCACATGGCAATCACTGCATCAGGGTCACATACCCTCTGGTCCTACATGTTGAGGTGACTTTGCTAGCTTTTTAGTAAAAGGAATAGATGATGGAAGATTTCCTCTTCATTTATAATTATCATAATCACAAGGGAAGCACAAAAAGCATGTGTCCGTCACACCTTGCTAAATGTGTTCTGCTTCTCTTGAAATTTTTATATGCTTAGGTCCTGATTTCTTTCTAGCCCCAAGGTCTCAAGCCATGCTCTTTCTTTCTTGACATGGTGTGAAAAGAAATACGGTCATTTTGGGTAGTCTTGAGTCACCATGCCGTTTTCTTTTCTGGAGAGGACCCCCCCCCCCCGCGGCCAGGAGATGATGCAGGGAAACCCGAGAACACTGGAAACTGGCCAGCCCCAGGTGTCAGCAGCGCCGCAGCCGAGAGGCTGCTTCCTCCTCCGTGTCCTCCAAGCCCCTCTCTGGCCCCGGCGGGCCTTGTCCTGGGGGCGGACATCCAGCAAGGACGGCTGCCCGGAGTCCTGGCCTGTAGCCCGGCTGTGAGGTAGGTCTTTGAGGGAACGTCAACTCCCCAGCGAGCGAGCGGAAGCCCTGGGCCCTGACGCTCGCACAGCTGCGGCCTCCCTGGGGCGCCGCGTGCCTGCTCCCCACGTGCCTTTCTCCTCAGACCGCCTCAGGCCTCCGCCAGTCACCCAGGGGAGAACTGGGCTCGTGCTTGTCCCGGAAAGCAGCCGCCACGTTTGCTGTGTGTGTGAACGTGAGCTGGCACTGTGCTTTGAGAGGCTGGAGAGGGCAGGTGGAAGGATGGCCCGTTCTGGAACTTAGGGGCAAGGACAGGCTGGCCAAGCACGAGGAACGAATGCACGAGCAGCCTCTGTTCAGACAGAGCAGCATGGCCAGTGGGGAGACGGTGGGGAGCCCACAGGGTGCAGCTGTGTCGAGGCCTGGGGCCCTCAATCCTGCTGGGGCCGGACTCATCAGACCACACACCGCGCCCCCTTTCCCTAGCAGAGCCGCTGACCAATACAGCGGGCAGCCAGGCAGGAAGAAAACAACCCCAGTGCTGTAGAGACAACGCCACGGCGACCCCACCCCAGTTCAGCCGAAGCTGGGAGCCGTGTTGTGTTTTCTAATGGGCCAGCCCTGCACAGGGGTTCCCGTGGTCACAGAATCCTCAGAGGGCACGGCATTGGCCACGTCCACCCACAGAGCCACAGAACGGCTGGGGAACTTGCCCGGTGGCCCACAGCTGAGGTGCCGGAGCCCCCTCGGGAGCACAGTCACCACTTCCCTTCCCACCTGCGCCACAGCCCACATGGCAGAGTGCGCAGAAGGGGCCAGCCCGGCGGAAGCACCTCGGGCCCCGTGAGACGGGTGCTGTGGTCACATGCGCCATTGTGGAGAGGGGAAGCCTGAGCCCACCTCAGCCCATCCTCGGAGCCGCCACACTCGCCAGCCTCTGTACCCAGGAGCCTCCTGCCAGGTGCCCCTCAGGGAGGTGAGGCTGGCTGGTGGATAAGGGGTCCCCTGTACACCCATAGGACAGGCTGCTACTGAGTTAGTGTCCCCACAAAATTCCTGTCCACCCAGAACCTCAGAATGCCACTTTATTTGGATATAGGGTCTCTGCCATGTAATCAGTTGAGGATCTCGAGATGAAATCAGCCTGGCTGAGCCCTAAACCCAGCGCCTGGTGGCCTTGTAAGAAGAGGGAGAGACACACGGCCACTTGCAGACAGGCAGGGGCTGGAGTGGCGCAGCCACAAGCCAGGGAAGACCAACGAACAGAGGAGCCACCAGGGCTGGGGGAGTCGAGGCGGGAGCCCCTCTAGAGCCTTCGGGGAGCGCGGCGCTGCCGCCACCGTGGTTCCAGGCCGGGAGCCTCCAGAACCGCGGGGGATGGCCAGGCTTTGGTCTGGCGTGGCCTCCGTCCGCTCTCCCTTGGATGCGCCTGTGTGCAGTAAGCAGTCCCCCGGCAACCTTTTCCTCCCAGAGGACCTCGAGGACCTTTTCCTCCCTGCCTGCGACCTCGAGGACAGTAGTGTCCAGAAGAAGCAGATTTAAGCATGCCAGGCTCCTCAACCTGCTGGAACCGACCCTATTCAGAAGCAAGAAAGCACACCCTCTGACCCCGTATTAGTCTTCTGAAAGCGTGCCGCCGTTAGGTGACAGGAAGTGGACATGTGGCTGGGGAGGGGACGGCAGGAAGGGGACGAGTGGACAGGGAAGGGAGGGTGTGCAAGGACCAGGAGCCCCGAGTCCACTGAGCTCACAGCCGTCCTGCGGCCTGCCCATCCTCTGCCTCCTGCTTCCCCTCAGCCGGGGGGTTCTGGGCCTCAGAAGGTTCTCTCCTCACCCTCCCTCCTCGTCGGGAGTGGCACACTCCTGGGCCAATGCCTGAGCATTGGTTTCCACCTGCCCCACCTGGCTCCCGTGGCTTTGTCAGGGCCCCCTCTCACCACCAAATCGGGAATCAGTGCCCCATCTGAGGAAGGCTCCAGGGGCCGGTGTTTTCCCACCGGGAACACGTGAGGACACCCAGGCCCCTGCTGGCCGGCCCAGCCTGCCTCTGTGTGTCCCTGTCTCTGGAGCCAAGGGTGCACTCCCCGCACTGGGTTCCAGGAGCTGGAAGTCCAGGTGCCCGGGTGCAGGCTGGCTTCCTCCAGGGGTCACCGGGCACCTCTTTCCGCTGATTCTTCCTTACTCCATCTACTTCTCCCCTTGTGGAGCCTCGAATCTGTTCATCGATGTTCTGTCTTCACAGTTCCGCTTGCTCTCCCCTGGGGCCTCTCCAGCGCGGACAGGGATGGGGCCCCTACTCAGGGCTGAAAGGACGGTGTGGAGGCTGAGGGCCAAGAAGCTTCCCTTCGTGAGAGAATGGAAACTGGGAGGGTGGGGGCAGGCCGTGAAAGCAGGCGGCCCTCAGAGGCCGTTCCGTGCACAGGCACCTGCGCTGCCTCTTTGGAAGGCAGTCTGAGGCCGGCCCGGCCCTCCTCCCGCAGGAGGGCTGCTTCCTGCTGAGACGGGCTTTGCCCTTTTCCCTCTCGAGGACTGCGCTTGGTGCCAGGCGTGCTACTCTGAAGACAGTGCCCACTTGACTGTAAGCCCCTCGAGGCTGGTTTTGCCACTCGTTTTCTGGCTCAGCGGCCGTTGTCTCTGAAGGTGGAACAACGGTCTCAGGAAGACTTGAGCTCTGATGACGATTAGCGCAGAGGGACGTGTTTGAGAAGGTGGCGCGGTGGACCTAGGCCAGGCTTGAGCTCCGGGCAGCCGGAGCGGGGTTCAGAGGAACGGCCTGGCCGCGCTGCCGGCCCCCCGCTTCCCCCGGTGGTCTGCGCCTCGCTCCTGCGAAGTGCTGCTTGGGTTCACCACTGCTCCTGCAGGAGACATAGCCAGCCCCAAGCAAGAGCAAAGCCGGGCGGGACAGGACTCGGTCTGGAAAATTCTCCAGGCGTGGCCCCCCCCGCGGGATGGACGAGCGTGCTGGGAGGGCAGGACGGCCCTCAGCCCCCTGGGCATCCCCAGGCAGAAAGGCGCGTCCTGCCAGCGGCAGCAGTGCGAGCGCAGGCCCTGCAGAGACGCGCTGTGCGGGGCCGAGGGGAGAGCGGCGTCAGGGTCACCCAGGGGCGCTCTGCGGCGGGTGCGTGACGCCTCACAGCGGACCTGGGCTGCCTGGGGCGGGGAGAGGCCTCGGGATCCCCTGGCTTCTAGGGTCCAGTGAGCCGGGGCCCACCGTGGGGGTGCGGCCCCCCGGCCAAGGGCAGCTGCCCCACGGGGCCCCAGCCAGGCCTGGGTGCGGATGAGCCGGGCGAGACCTGGGCCACGCTGCGGCCCAGGGCAGGGCGCGGGAGCCGGCAGGGAGCCCGCAGGCCGCGTCCTCTCACCCTCGGACACGCGCCCGGCCTTGTGTGAAAATACAGCAGCAGAAGGGCCAGGGCTTCCCTTCTGGACCCCACGCCGTCCGCGCCGCGCCTGGCCCCGGCCAGGGCTCCCTGGGGTGCGGGCCAGCTCGGAGCTGCCCCTGCTCCTGCAGCTCCTGGGCTCCTTCCCCTCCAGGCGGCCTGCACAGGAGAGAGCCTCGGGGCCCACACAGGCGCCTCCAGCTCCGCTCGCTCCCGCTGGACTCCCCAGCACCCGGCACCACCCACTAAGCCTCCTCACTGGCCGGGCTCGCATCTGTCCCTGCCCCAAACCCACTGGAGCTCGGCAGGAATGACAAGGGCCTAGGAGAGGGGCAAGAGCAGAGATGAAAACCCGGCTCTGGGAAGGGAGAAGGGGGCGGGGGGCGGGCCTGAAAGCAGAGGGCAGACGGAAGGGCAGGGAGCCAGCCTGCACCCCAGACCTCCAGCCGCTCTGGCCCAAGAGCCGCCTTCCTCCACCAGGCCCTGCAGCCAGGTGGCCCTGCAGCGGGGCCCGTGGCAAGGAGGGGGAGCAGGAGGGCGTCACGAGGGGACGGGGAGGGGGGAGCAGGAGGGCGTCACAGGGGGACGAGGAGGGGGGAGCAGGAGGGCGTCACGAGGGGCCGAGGAGAAATTCTGTGTCCTGATGAGGAGACCTACCCCCAGTCTTTCCCCGCCAGCTTCTAGAACGTCTGAAAACAATAAAGCAGGAGCGCTTTGTTCTAAATCCAAACAAAAAGGAAGCAAAACAAAAAAGTCTAGTCACCTTTCGGAGGAGGACTCTGGTGCTGGGGGGCAGTGAGGTCTGCTGGGTCACCTTTTCATGTGCTTTAAATTTGTAAACTATGTACATAAATTACTTTGCAAAGGAGGAAAATGTATCTTTTAAAAATTGCAAAAATTAAGCCATTTGAGGCGGAGGTTGCTAGCCACTCACCTGAACCCCCATCTTCCTTCTCAGGGGAACCCCAGGAGTACTTGGGAGAGTCAGGCATCCCAGGAAAAGATGCATCGCAGCGCCGCGGCCCCCGCCTTGCAGCTTGGCCACTTGACCGAGTTTGGGCCAATGAGCTGTGGGAGGTGGGGGGCCTCCTGCAGAGTCCCCACCCCTCCCTGCCTTTCACTCCACTGCCTGGAAGTAGGCGGCGCCACTCGCGCCACGTTCCACGGGGAGGCGGTGGTGGCAGGGGGCCCGTGGCCGCAGAGTCCTGTGCCAGGCATGGATGGCGCACCTGTCGGCGCGGTCCGTGGAAGGGAAGGGAGCCACGCTAGGAGCAGGGCTACTTTGGGCTTTCCGTTTTGTGAGCCAAAACCAATCTGTTTTAAACAGAAAGATGAAAATGCCAGCACAGGGCCAGGCCTCCTGCGTGTCTTCCAGGTGGGAGACGCCAGCGTTCCTGGTATTTCCATTGGGCAACGGGTCCGGCCTCACCATCAGGCTGCTGGTCCCAGCTCTGAGCGGGGTCTGCATCTGCCCCCACCTAGTCCAGCGAGACCTTCTGCTCCCAGGGAAGCCGGCTTCTCGTGCTGATGGCTCTGCAGGAGCTCCACTCCCGCGAGTGGAAACGTATCTGGCAAACGAAACTGAGGAGCCAGAGGGGGAAGACCAAGCGACTGATCTCCCGGGGCCAGGGAGAAACCAACGACTGGCCCCAGGCCCGGCCACACCACTGGGGTGGACTGCATCCTGCGCCCAGCAGGGCCATGGTGGAGCCGCAGTCTGCGTGTGAGCCCACTTCCAGGGCCCCTGAGGGGCCGAGGTCCTAATCCAGCTTACTGGAGGCTAAAGGAGAAGCAGCCAGAAGCCAGAAGTCGGAGAGAGCCTCAGGGGAAGCGGAAGTCAACGGGAACCAGAGGAGCAGACTAGAGGAGAGGACACGGCCACTGACGGGAGCCGAGATGCAAGCCGCGGAGGCCGAGCATGGCGCCCAGCTGCCCCGGGACGCTGCAGGGTCATCCAGTTTCCACTGTTTAAGCCAACGCCTTGTGCGGTATTCGTGAGAGCAGCTCAGGGAAACTGAGGCTCGCGGACAGAAGGACGCCCCGTGGAACCTTTCTGTGGACACCGGGGACACACCAAAGGGTCTCCCTTCAGAGTCTGAAGAACCTTCCGTCTCGTGCACTTGGGCACTGAGCTGCGGGGCGCGAGGCTAAGGGCAGCCCTGAGGAGGGAGCGGGGGTGTGGCTGAAAACACACAAGCCCCTTTCTTCCTGCCGTGCTACCACACTCGGTGTGCGTGTGCGTGTGCGTGGCCACACACTAAGGTACGCTGCACAAAGCCTGCGGCCATTGTGCTCATCCCCGCCCCTACGGAAGACAGCCAGGGCCCCTCTGTGGGCGCGCGGAGGGCGTCAGGTAGCGTGGGAAGCCGGGCGCCCTTCCGCAGCGGGCCAGTGGAAGCCAAGGCGAGCGCGCGCAGGAGGAGAGGGGCCTCACCCGAGCACGTGGGGTGGGCGAGGGCTCAGGGCAGCTCGCAGCTAGAGCACCGAGGACCGGAAGGCTCTGGAAGGAAAACTGTCCACACTCTTCTACCCTTAGTATTTTAATACCTATATATTGTCGGAAACTTCAGAAAATAAGTAATATGCTCAATGATGAGGTAGGAAGTGAACAATTCTGGTTTTTTTTTTTTTATGGGGCACTTGCCTGTCTCCAAGAAACAAGCATATCGAGTGGCTCCCCAGCGACCTGACGTGCTTTGCTGGCGGGTTGGCCAGGCGCCGTGCTCCGCCACCCCCCATTCCCCAGCACGAGCCCAGAGACGCCTTCCAACTCGGTGGCCACAGAGCAAGATGTCCAAACAATGCGAGTTTCTCGGTCCACAGCCCACGGAATGAAAGCATTTCATTTCCCCAGTTTGAGACGGACGTGGTGGAGTCCCTGCCCCCGCCCCCCGGCTACTGGAAAGCAATTGAGTCGGTGGCTCCCAATGGACTGATGATAATTCCTACCAATTAGCTGTGTAACAATCATCTTGGCCGTGTTTGGTTATCTGAGCAAGAGACTAAATTACATGCTATCACATACCAAGGAACTTTCAGGATGTATATTTAAATGCTCAGGACAGCCAGCAGCACCCGTAGACGCCAAGCCTCAGCTGGTTGCTCTGACAGACTCTGCCAACTTGAGCCGATTTGCACAACTTGCTTTGAAGGTGTAAACAAGGTGTGACGAGGAGAAGTGCATGCATGCCGTAAGCTGGGAAGGAATGGATTTCTACCGGGTGAGGAAAGCCCCTTGTAATGGGAAATTTCATCAGCTCTGCTCAAGGGCACCGGCTCTGCCCCTTGGAGCAGGCGTGTCAGGGCTCTGCCCCTTGGAGC